>WBMW01001628.1:209953-280116 GCA_013396635.1 Penelope pileata
CCCCTCGAGGCGGAGGAGGAAGGGCCGCGGTCACCCCCGCCCGCAACCAACGGCGCGAGGAAGCGCCGCCCCCTCAGGCGCCGCGCGGCTCTGGGAGCGCCGCGAGCAGCGCCGCACCGGGCCCGAGCCACGGCCACGCGCAGCGCTCAGCGCCCGCAGCGCCCCGCCCGGCGCCGCGCTCCCGTCCCTCCCGCGGCACCATCAGGCACCGCCGTCCCATAGCGGCACGGCCACCCCTTGGCACTGCTGTCCCATAGCTCTGCCATCCCATACTGGCACCGCCATCTCATAAGAGCACCGCCGCCCCACAACACCACTGCAGTCCCATGTTCTCAGTGCACGTTTAATTCTATATTGATGCAGTGTCATCGTCGCTTTCATCAAAGTCTTCCTCCGCATCCTGGGACCCGTCGTGCTCCGGCCCCGCGTCCAGGATGACGGCCACCTCTGAGAACGTGACTCCCCGGGACCCCTTCCCAGGGCCGGAGCCCAGTGGAAGCGCTGCTGGCAGCTCTGCGCCATCCTGAGGGAAAGCAGCAC
This sequence comes from Penelope pileata, assembly GCA_013396635.1. Lineage (NCBI taxonomy): Eukaryota > Metazoa > Chordata > Aves > Galliformes > Cracidae > Penelope > Penelope pileata. Next base: position 210,494 of record WBMW01001628.1, read on the forward strand.
GGTGAGGTGAGGTGAGGCTGAGTACCGGTGACACCAAGCATCGAGCCACAGCTTCCACACACCCTGCCTGCCAGGCGTGCACAGAAAGCACTGTCCTCGAGCATTTTTGTCTGCATCAAAGTCACCCTCCCCTCCTGCCCCTCCTCCCAGGGAGAGACAAACAAACAGCCCAAAGGCGGGCGCCTCTTCCTGTGATTTATTCCTTCCCACGGCTGAATGCAGCTTTGCCATTTTTCTGGTAATTGCTTCAGCACGATGAATAGCACGAGACCCCTTTCACCCCATCTGTCTCAATGGCAAAGCCAGTTACCTGTTCTGCTGTGGATTTGACCAAGGTCTCAGCATCCCCAGGCTCCACGGCCGCTCCCAGCACCGTGTTCCCCTCATGGTGGCTGTCGAGGTACAGGCACGGTGCCTCCTGGTAAATGCGGTGCTCGTCAGCGCCAGGTGTGCTGCTGTCATCTCCTGGGTCACTAAATGCTGTTTTCTCAGTTCTTCTGAAAGAGAGTTAAGAGGGATCACAACGCCCTGCTCTTGCCAACAGCTGCATGACACAAACCTTCGCTCGTCTGAGACTGAGAGTCATCGGCACGCAGACCTCAAAAATTCCTGGGTGCTGGTGAACAACTCAGGAAAGACATGGAGGCCCTGGAGCGTGTCCAGAGAAGGGCAACGGAGCTGTGGGGGCTGTGGAGCAGTCTCATGGGGAGAGGCTGAGGGAGCTGGCATGGGTCAGTCTGGAGAAGAGGAGGCCCAGGGGAGACCTTATTGCTCCCTACAACCCCCGAAAGGAGGTTGCGGTGAGGTGGGGTCGGCCTCTGCTCCTAAGTAACAGTGATAGGACGAGAGGTGATGGCCTCAAGTTGTGCCAGGTCAGATTGAGTACTAGGAAAAACTTTTCTGAGAGTGGTGATGCACTGGACAGCTGCCCAGGGAGCGGTGAAGCTACCATCCCTGGAGGTGCTCAAGGCACATCTGGATGTGGAACTGAGGGACGTGGCTCAGGGGTTTAGTGGGCAATCTTGGTGTAGGTGGGTGCTCGGACTAAGTGATCTTAGAGGTCTTTTCCAACCTTGATGATTCTATGATTCTGTGAAAAACAGCTGCTTGTGTCCCAAAAGCTTTTTGCCTGCGTGAGGCTTAACAATTTGCTAAAAAGTAATGATTTTTGATACAGGATTAAGAAGTGATAGCTTCCCCAAAGCGCAGATTTTATAACCTGTTGCTGTTACAGTTCTTAGAAATCAACGCACGCTATCAAAAGATGCCAGGGAGATGCTGTGTTACCCGAATAACTGAGAAGTGCACCTTTCGACAAGCTAACATTTATAAATCTGTGACATCAGCATTCTACTTACACACTGCTCGTGTCCTCTGGTTTCACTAAGTTTTTCAGGCTTCCGTTTCTGACAGCGACAGACGGGTTGTCAATGCCCTCCATTTCCATTTGCTTCTTAACTAAATACTGTTGTTGCTCGTGCCTTCTGAAAATGATAATTGCGTTCAAATAAAATTATTTTTGAAGACTGGCTCTACAGTGCTTTTCAAAACAGAACGTGAACTATTTGTGTCCTAAGTTTAACACAACATCTATTTGTCATACTGTTCTGGGGATTTGTTTCGAGCATTGCCTACTTTTCTGTACAGTTGTTTGATTCCATATTAATTGTAATAGTCTCAATATGCACCGCCCTCTTGAAAACATGTTCCTTTCCCTCATCTACATGGCCCTGCAGCTGAACTTCCCTTGGCTTCAGAATAGGAGTTGAGGTTCGAGAGGACTCAGCTTGGGTATATTACAGCTACCTAGGGCCCCCTTCACAGCTAGAAATTTCTGCTATCCACATCTCTCTGTTTTTAGAAGCGTTTGTTTCTGCTCTTGCTCTGCAACAAACACACAAGGAACCAACTTTAAGTTACACGCAGTGAAAGAGGTGCCCAATATCTGCAGTAAAAAGCCTAAGTGCTTTGATCCACAGCAAATCTCCGGCAAGGCTTGATCCAAATACGAGGAAGTTCTCAGAAACAGTTGTACCTTTTCCTTTTAGTGGACAAAACCACGTATACCAGGAAGGCGATGAGGGTGCAGGCCAGCAGAACGCTGAGAACGATGGTCGCGATGAGTTCAGGCGTAGCTGAGGAAGCAGAAGCCTCTTCTATGGAGGTAGAAACGGGTGCCAAGAATATTTTCTCCAGTTCTGCCTCAATGTTCGCCTTCTGCTCACTGAGTTTGCTGGAGACAGAAAATGAAAACGCTCGTCATTTATCAGAGCTTTGAAAGTTTGGAAAACTGAACTGGAGAGTTCAGCATCTTCTGCATCCAGCTGCAGGCAGCCAGTACAAACAGTGCACAGATACCAGCGGTGCTTTCCTCACAGAAAAGAAAAGGGATCATCCGTGCAGAGTGCTTCCTACCACCACAGGCACTGTTCTTTGTGTCTGCCACAAACCATTTCTCGTTAAAGAAAGGGGCTGAGTCTAGAAATGATTTGCTTTTAAATAGCAGCTCCCCTTGCAGCGTGCCTCCATGAACAGATCCTCATACTCCTGTCACGTTACGAAATGAATGTAAGCACACCTGAATTTCAAGTTTTTAGTCAAAATTCTACAATTCTGAAGTGAAGGCAACATCTATTTGAGTGATATTCTTTCTGCTTCTGTTCTCTTTAAAAATGTCTTTTAAATATATTTTGCACAACTGAAGAGCCTTATTTGTCTTTTCAACCAACTATGGAAATTATCTTTGAATAAATCATGACAGCATTCTGCCTTCTAAAAATTCAGTTTCAGCTGTCAGATAAACTGGCATTTGATCTAAACCTGCCCAGTCAAGACAGGAGTAATTTTTAGGGAAAGAAGAAACCTAGCTGCATGGCTCTGGCACCCAGAACACCAACTGTACAGACCTTTTCGTATCCTCTGCAGGTATTTCCCGGCTTGCCTCATCAGCAGCAATCATTTTTATGAAGGTTTTGTTAGTATTGCTTGTCGCTCTCGTTTCAAACTCATTGGAATAAATATCAACAATGTATACATTCCATCCAAGTATATCTTCCAAGACCCTGCCATCATATAAAGAAAACATTTTTGATGATCTCAGCAATGACAAACTCTCTTACACTGGAAATAAGATGACAGAAAAGTAGTATTTAATACAATATTTTGCAGCTGTTTAGCATTTTAAGGACATCAAAGCTCAGGATTATCTTCAGCAAAGGAGCCGAGCTATCGACCCAACGTCATTGAGGAGTATCAGAGAAAAATAATATCCAGTCCTTGTCGCTGACAAGATACACATCTCAGCACTAGACGCTACAAAAGTTTTGTACATGGCTTGAACATTTTTAGATAGGCCCAGTTAATCCAGCACGCTGACACGCGCCAGTCCCAGCTGTTTCCAAGAAAGGAACAAGAGCAGCTCTGGGGCCTCCGTTTAATTCTTACCAACAACAAGTTGGTGGCACGATAGCGTCAACGTCAAGATCATTTTTTCAACCCTTCAAATTTCAATTTCCCCTCAAAATTATGTACAATCAAAGTCTTCTGTGTCTTCAGTAATAACCAAAAAAGGCCAAAATGTGTTTTCAACTGTACAGCAGCCATCCACACATCATTGCTCATCTCCTCGTGCTGTAGGGGCTGAGACCTCAAAAAGCCACGAGGCGACTTCTCGCAGCAAAGGTGATTTGGGTTTGTGGATTCATGACACTCCAAGAACAAAAGACCTGTATGTATCATCTATCCTGTTTGTCTCCACACGTGTACATTGGGCCTACTATCCATGAAAAGCTTTCCCTAGGCTGTTGAAAATTACACAAACAGTGAGGTAGAAAGGGATCTCTTGCAATCATCTAATCCAATGACAGTTTGACCTTTGTCAATTCAGGCCAGATTCCTACAGGTAAGAATGGTGTATCTTTCTGATGGATTCCTGGGGATTCCCTCAAATTATTCTGCACTGCATCAAGTTGAAGGCCGAGCTTGTCATGGGTGCTGGCTGCATCACCTCCCCTGTAGGCTGTCAGACCCTTATCTCTGTGGAGCTCTAAATTTGTCATTAAATGTTGTAGCAGAATAAGTTTCACAGTTTAAAAAATACCTTTTCACTTCAGCAATTTTTTTTTCAACAGCATTGATCTTCTGATTAAGAGCAAGCACCACAATGTTGCTACTGGAGGTGGGATCAATAGTTACCTAAAAAAGAAAGAAAGTGCATGTAAGGCTTCCTAAAGCATTTACCTCTCTCTCCGAGACTGACTTTCAAAAAAGACTCTGATTGTGATGCTAAGAATGAGATATCATCATTTCTTATGTCATTAGTTTCCATAGAAATAAGTCTTTAAGACAGTATTCTAAACAATTCAAAAGTTGAAGAATCTATTAAATTGTAACTGTACCAACACAGAACTCTACTGTGCTCATCAGCAAGGTGTTGGGAAAAAGAGCTTGCCAGATTTTCATATCTTGCATTCTCTTTTCATGCATGTAATTTCAAGAAACGTATTTCCAAAATTACATATGGATGAATTTTGGAAACGTCTAGATTCCTCTGCACAATCTCCAGTTATACCTGTCAGTGATCTGCATCTACATTGCAACCAATTTATTATAAATGCACTAGGACACTTATCTAACTAGTTTTATATTTCAACTCTTTGCTGGAGTGGCTGAGATTTGGACAGCAGTATAGGATGTACCTGCTGTGCAGCTACACGGAGGTTCTTGTGCGAATAAAGAGGATATTGTGGGGAAATTGCACCGAAGAGGAAGGAGGGAAAATGGTATCAAATTGCAATACCTGATATACCTCCAAAGTTGAGGTAAATTTTTCTTTATGAGGGAAGACTAACTCAAGAATAGCTTCCTATCAGAAATAAGTTCCTATGCTCATAGTTATTGGCAAACGGTTCCCTCCAGTCTCACCCCAACCTCAAGACAGATTTGTTAATTTAGCTATGCTCTGAATTAATTAAAAGATTAATTTGGCTCATAAGCAGAAAAATATCCTCTAAAAGTCAATTTTCATGCCAAGATATTTCTGTACGATAAAGGAAAAGACAACCTTGTAATTCTGGCCTGAAGGTGTGCAGTAAATACTGGGATACCTGACAGTCTCACTGCGTGGTATTAACAGGTTCGTTGGGGGTGGGTTTTTTCTTGGATCATTACCAAACCTAGCTCTTATTGCATAGAGTTTTGACATGGAAGCAAATTAGGACTATAAATAGCATTTTTCCTCACGTTGATTGTTGTGTGGGCTGTGAGTCCACTTCGGTCAGCAGCTTGGAGTTTCAGAAAAAGTGATCCAGCTATTCCTGCTACAGAAATTGTATAAATCTGCCCTGTATTTTCATCAACATCAAATTCATCTCCATAATAATTTGATAAGCTGTACAGCAAAAGTCCATTGTCTCCTGAATCCGGATCTGTGGCCTGGGTTTAAAAAAAAAAAAAAAGAAAAAGAAAAAAGAAAAAAAAAGTAAAGGCAGTTTAGAGACAGCTCGTGGCTTTTGGGCTGTGCATTACCCTTCAAATCATACAACTCTGCATTTTCTATTTGGAAGACTGGACAACTCGAGGATAGTACTGTCATGATTTTTCCCTTTGCACAAACAAATATATAAAAGGAAAAATGCAATTCCCATAAAGCCTAGGAGGATGCTATAGCTGCAAGCATAAAGACAACGGACTATAGGAACTAAGGAACACGAGCCTTAGTAAAAGACAACAATTGTTCCATTTTGTAGCTCATTTCCCATTTGGGTTTGATAGAAAACTGAACAGTTACCAGCACCAAAGAGAGAACAGTAGCCTGTGCGGTGTGTAATGCTTTGAGCACCAGACCTTTAGGCAGCAGCACGAGTCAGAACAGACTGCATATCCCTTCTGACAGAACCCCTGGCAGGACAGGTACACAACAGTTCCCTAAACACCTCATCCTTCATCTGCATTATGGTAAACCTGGATGATGGGCAGAATTTGTCTCAAGCTTTTGAGAGCAAATGTAACAGCTCCTTTAAACTGACATAAATGTGGAAAAAAATCAAATATTTCAAAAGACTTTATCTTCATGAAGAGCACAGCAAGATACTCTACCTGAACTGTAATAACTGGGTACTTGTACGGCGCCGAGCTTGGTATCCGAACAGAGTACATACTATTCAAAAACGCTGGATTTTCATTTACATCCTCTACCAAGATTGTCAGCATCACCACATTTTGAGCAAACAGGCCTGCTAAACAAACACAGGTTATCTCTGGTGCTGCTCAGACTCACATGTGCAACAACAAACATCAACAAAGCGCAACTTCCAGAGGCCGGGCCAGGCTGTGGCTTTGCAGTGGTATCTGTGCTGTGAGGAAGAGGGAAAAGAAAGGCAATGCAGCAGGGACATGCCCAGAGGAGCTGCTTCACTTCTGGGGCTGTGGTGAGAATGGGCAGAAGCACAAGCTGCTTCTCTGTCAGCCTTCTCCACCTGTGCTGTTCTGGGCTGGACCTGCTCAAGAGTCCAATGCCCAGGCATTGTGTTCTTTTCTGAGGCCGCTGCTACTGCTTTTCTCTGCACAGCCATGACCTTTGGCTCTTCGTCTTTCATGCCAGACTTTTCAGTTAATGAGAATCTTGATTCCCATCATTGGTTGCAAACACAGAAGACAAAGAAATGCCCTGTGTTCATGGCCCTGATTCAAGTTGGAAAGCCCTTTGAAGAAGGTTACCTGAAGACCGGACTTGTGCAGCAGATGAGACATTTTCACTTGCTTCAACTAAAATCACATACTGGGAAACATCCTCATAGTCCAAATTAATTGCTGTTTTCAGCTGGCCGCTCTCCGGATCCAACCTAAAATGACCTGAAAGGAAAATCATGCACCTTTGTTGTGACAGCTGTCATTTCACCTGTAGCTCTCCTACCTCTTGTATCTCAGTTTCTCTTAGAATGCTTCAAGGCATCCTCTGCTCTTAAAAATGTGAAATGCATCACTGCCACTGTCTGAGGAGCAGAGGCACCATGGCTGGGGTCCTATCCCAGACCAAACAGGCCTTCACAAACATGTAAAGGAGCAAATAACTTGGAAAACAAAATCGCAGCCTCTTGCTGCATGTCATTTCCAAGTTTTCTATCAGTTTTTAATTGCTCCTATTTTTTGTGGGCACAAATGGAATCGGCAGGGAGGAAGCTACTGGCTAATGAGGACTTTATTTTGGCTTCTTCAGCCTGCAAATTTTTCTTACTTAAGACCACAGGAACCATTTGTTGGCAAGCTATGCCCACCTTTTTTGCCAAAGGAGATTAACAAACTCGTATGCTGAAGAGATCTGAAAGAAGTTCTGTGTATTTATTCATTTATTAAAAGAAACTACACAAACTTTTATCCTCCATCTGCACCTCCTCGTTTAAATACAGCAGCATCTGCCATACAAAAGACAGGTTGGTCTGTTATCTTAGCTATTTTAAGTCATATGTGAAATAATACTCACCTTTTTCATTGCCAGACACAATGGTATAAACAATCGCTTTTCCTGAAGCTTCAGCCACAACAAAAGTGTAAATGGAATGATCCACTCCTGTGTTCTCCAAAACTGAAATGCTAACATAGAAAATAAATGATAAATCAATGTTAGATTTCCCAGCAGCTGTTGTGCTAGCAGGCTTTGAAACTTCACTTCTTCACAGTGAGGTCTCCCTGGAGAACCCTGGCCCTCCCTTCCAGCTGTCTGCTACAGCTCAGTGGCCTTCAGAGTGCAGTGCAAGCCCTACTCTTCTAGCCAGACATTTGTTTATCCTTGAGTAAAGTCTAAGTAAAACTGTTTTACTAGCATGCAAGAGGAAAGGGACAAAGAGTCTGGCTTATATAAGCTTCATGATAAAGAAGTGAAAGGTGATGCCTTGCATCGTGTTCACAAAACTAACAGCACAGCAGGATTTCCTGGGAAAATAAATAAATAAATAAAGGCATTTCTTGTACATGAGAGGGAAATGCTATTAAAATTATCTTCAACTTTACTGTGTGTTTTTCTACTACCTGGTAACCATGTACCAGTTACAAAACATATTGTGAAAGGCTCACCTGACTTGGCTCTCAGTAAACTGAGGAACAAATGGACGGTTGTCCAGCACAGTAAGAGTAACCACAGCAGTGCCATTTAAAGATGGAGAACCCTTGTCCCTCGCCATCACTGTTAAATGGATCTCTTCGGATGTAGGCAGGTTTCCAACTGTTATTATTTTCCCCTCATTCACATCTTCTATCAGGAAGTATGCACTGAAGTTTAGATCTGGGAGAATGGAGTACTCGATAAGGCCATTTTGCCCCTGCCACGAAAGGAACACAACTTTGTGTCACTCACACTTGCGGGACCGTGTTATTTCAGAAATACGAGGAATGCACCTGGTATTTGTGTTCTGCTGTCACTTCTAGATGCTTCATCTTTTAGATGACATAATTAAAATTGACGTTGTCATGGTGATCTGACTGACTGATCTCTCTCCTGGTACCTGGATACTACCCTGGTAAATGCAGTATAGATAAATCAGTCACTCAAACAAAATTACTTTGAACAACGGAGGCAGAGAGAATTAGCTAGGGTGCCACACTTCAGAGGCATTTGGTGAGCATACATTTATGTGTTCAAGCCAGCTACATGTTTAGTTTCTACAGAATCCTCCATTTCAGTTCAAATAATTATACACTCACTAAATTGCTTCTGTTATTGTACACTTGTTAAAGAACAGTACAACTCCATATAATAAGGGGAAAAATTAAGGCAAATATAGCTGAAGAAATATGCCCAAAGACAGAGAGTGCATCAGTGTCAGAGCAGAAACAACAAAGTCCTAATTTCCAGTTCCCAATTCTGCTACAATTGGTATTACATGCCTTAAGAACAAAGAAAAATATATCTGGGCTGCAGCTTAAAGCAATGTCAAAATCAAACAGGAGTAGTTACCTGATCTTCGTCGGTAGCATGCACAGTTATGACATGAGCACCCACTGGATTAATCATGTTTATAGAAGCGGAATAGGAATTCTGAGCAAATACTGGAGCATTATCATTCACATCAATCACTAGAACAGTGACATTAGTAGTTGCCTAGAAAACAAAATGGTTTAATGCGTCTTAGAATATTCAGCATGTCGTATTTAGCAATAGTTTGTTATTATTTGCACATGTAACAAAAAGTATAAATTAGACTTCCAAAATGCTGTAGTGAAAGACTGGGTTAGGTTTAATTTTGTCAACTTGACATCAGGGATCACTGTAGGATTTTAATACAACGAATTCAAATTTGCATTAGAATTGTACTTTTTGAAAGGTTTCTGAATGAGTAAGAATAGGAAATGTTTAGGAGGCCACATCCTACTATAATGGAACTACAGGTGTTGTAGTTACATGTGTAATAACTTTTCAAATAGAAGAAATAGAGCAGAATTAGCACAACCTACTGAAAATTGCTTTTGCTGTCATGAAGCTTAACACAGTTCTTATTTTTCTAACTAAAAGCAGCAGGCAAGAGTTCCCATTCCCCAGCACAGCAAACAACTTAGCATGAAATTCTGCCATACATGATTATAAAGTGTTTCAATGAATTATAGTAGATAATATTCCTCAGCATGGACATCAGTGGCAAAAATCTGACTCTAAACAAGATTGAGTGACCACTATGTTTTGCACAATAGATATGTCTGATAGACCTCCCTCCCACTAGTTCAAAGCTACTCTGACTGGAAATGTCACTGTTTGTTACAGTACTGCTCTTTTACCTGATAGAAGGGGGCAGATTTATTGTTGACTGCATTCACTGTAAGGGTGTACTCATTCATGGTTTCGTAGTCTGGAGAGTTCTTGATCTTAATGTTCCCAAGTATTCCATCTATTTCAAATACATCTTCTCCACCATCTGAGATATAATCAAAGCAGCTTTATCAATGAATGCATCTTAGAAATACAGCATTTAAAGTTGTAGTTAATTATACATTTACTTGTGTCTTGAGCTCTTGGAAAGCAGTCTACAGATAACATAGAAGGAAAACACAAAAGATTGAGTGGATGAACATCTGAAATGTGAGTCAACAGAAAGGGTTAGCAGGTTCTGCAGGGACATCTGTCTCCCTCATAAAGTAATGGTACTTAAGGCATGCAAACGCTGATGGATGGCACATTGGAGTCATGGGGTGAGTCTCTGGAAGCAGGCTCCCCCAAGCCTGCACATCTCTGTAAGACTTGAGGAGGTCAGAGGTGTTCCCAGGCACTGTTGCAGTCCTCTGACCTCCTGTGTGTTCAGTCTCATTTGTGGGTTGCAGTCATCAGCACTATAATAAGAGTGCTCCTGCAAAGTTCTCTAAGAAGAGATGTCACTGAATTCATTCTGGCTCTAATGAAGGTGGACTAAGTGGCACACAGATCTAGAAATCAATTTAATTGTCACTGCCAAAAGATGTGGCAGACTTTTATTGTCTTTAGCTACCCTTGTCCAAAAACAGCTGAAAGTCTGCATGTATATTGGAAATAAAAGATCCCAAAAACCATCTACACATTGTTCTTTATGGTACAAACAACCAAAACAACTAGTTCAATGCCTCCAGCCTTTGGACCTATGGCTCTATATCTCCATCTCTGTCAGATTTAGATGTAGTGGCCAAAGGTGTGCTCTTTCCAACTGTAGTCCCTCCAGCTACCACAGTTAAATGTGGTAGGAAGCACAAACTAGAGATCTCGGCCACTGCAGTTCACAAGTTCATTATTTAAAATGAAATTAGAGGCAATATACATGAATAGCCTGTACAGAGGTTTGAGGTGTCAGAGTGGGTGACCTGCTGTCTTTTTTGCCACTTCTGCTGCAGAGGCAGAGGTATCCAGCACAAGGGTGAAGAAGGCAGCTCTCCAAAAGCCCGTGGTAGTGAATCAGGTCCCTGACACACTCATGATGCCATTTACGTCTGCTGCTAGTAGCTGTAAAATTATCGTAGTCGGCAAGCTGAGGACAGGCTTAAGTTAGCAGCATTTAAAACAATTGCAGTTCCTGCAAAAGAAGCTGCTACTTAATCTTTCTGAAAGCTCTGTGAGTATAAATTTTTAAAATCAGGTGAAAGTGAGCCTTCTTGGCTTATGTGGAAAAGAGTTAGGAGCTAACCCACATAGTGCTATTTATGCTTATAGCAATGTACACAACAATGTGTCAGCTCTTCTAGTGCAGTAGGGGAATCCCTCCTTACCTGTCAGGCTATAAAGAATAAAAGCATTGTCTCCTGTATCTCTGTCTGTTGCTGTGACTTTTCCAACTACGAACCCCACAGCCACATTTTCATTTACACTGAATGGAGTCACTGGGTCAAACACAGGTGGCCAGTCATTAACATCAGTGATCTTTATGACAACTGTGCAGTAACCCCTTTTCTTCTCAGGGATTCCATCATCTTCAGCATATATTACAACCTGCAAGCAGCATGATTACCGGAAATGAGAAATCATATAAACCGATATTTGCATGAGGATTAAAAAATCTGAGTGAGTTTTAAATTTCAAAGTATTCTTAGAAATGTAAACTCAAATTCTGAATTCACTTCAGAATGATTATTGAAAACTTTAGGAGTATTTGCTTGACAAAATAAACTTCTTTATGTACAAGCAGCAGATTCGCAACAAACTTTGATTAAAACAAAATAAAATGATAAAAAATATCCAGCAGTAGCAGCAACAGTAAAGAAGATTAAATGATCATTTTATCTCCAACATCTTAGTCCAGTACAAACAGACAACCCTGAATACACGAGCTGTCATTGTGAAGTTAGTTATACATATGCTGAGGTGTTTGAGTCTTGGCAGAACAGGTGAACTACACACCTTGCTTGATTTCAGGTTAGGCATGACAGTGTCTTGCTTTAATAAAGCACACATCTTGAGAAGCATAAACTGCATAAATCGTTAAGAGCAATATCGAGCCAAATCTAAACAATGCCACCAAATATCCAAGGAAAAGATAAAAAGTTCTAAATAAAAGGTTTAAGAAATCTAAAGCAAACCTGATACTCTGTAGGTTCGTCTTCATAATCAAAGGAGACAGTGGAATAAAGAATTCCAGTTGCTTCATCTATCCGGAATTTCGTTCCGTCTCCGCTGAGAATGCCGTATGTTAGGACACCATTTCTACCTGTATCATTATCCTGAGCTATCAGCTGGACAATCTGAGTAGCAGGTAAATTCTGTCAATGAAAAGCAGATGGAGGCTCTCAGACTTGTCAACTTTGCTGCAACTTCTTGATTTATGTGGAGGAGGAAAACAGACACTGCGTACACTTATAACAGCATAGACATATTAAAATCAAAATTATCCAACTCATTCAGCATAATGAAAGAATCTTGTTTCCTGTAATTTAAGGAATAGAACTGTTTCTCCAGTTCATGTCACTAGCTATGGTAGTGAACTTGAGAAACAAAAATCACCATGTTTTAAAACAAGTCAAATGTTCATCTCTAGTGTCTGGCTCACTGTTTAGGAATTACATAATCAGCAGCCTCTACTCCTTTGGAACAACAGAGATGTTCTCAACTTTGAAGTCACGTTTCTGTCTGAACACTATTTGGCTAATAATTATTCTTTTCAAAATAAATGACCTATTTCCTCCCCTTTAAAAATGTTATTTGCATTAAGATTGACAGTAAATATCAGCATTTCTATTGCAGGGCCATTTGAGACCTGATCTAAAGTTATTTGATCCAATTTTGCACCCAACAATTCATTCTGTGTAAATATTTCACATGGAAGTCAATTTTTAAGGTTTGAAAATTTGATTCCAACTCTTCTACATTAAACTAACTGGGAACATTACAAATAGGCATAGTAATTAAATCTATATTCGATATGTCCACACTTCTAGACCATTTTCTATCTAGTGGGATTTTCAGGTTGAAATAATCCTTAAAACTTCATACGACAGAACAGAAAATCTATTCAGTTCCATGATGTTTACTTATATACTCAACGCAAGACTTTTTTTTCTTTGTTAATTACTATTTTAAGGGTTTGGGTTTGTGATTCAGTTCGGATGACATTTTCTGACCTCTTCCAGCCTTTGTTCTAGCAGAGACGATGGGAAAACTGGAGCAAAATCATTTTCATCAATGACTTCCACATGCACAGAAACTTCATTAAATATGCTGGCAGTAGATGAATCTGTTGCTCTCACACTGAAAGTGACTGGAAAATCTTCCACTGCCAATGTCTTTCCTGTTCTTATGATACCAGTGGATGAATCGATATTGAAATATCCTATTGAAAAACAAACAAAAGTTATTCTGTTTATGATTGTGTTAAAACTGAAGATATGAAGCCTTCGATGCAAGCTGTATGTAATTTATATCTCATAATATGTAAAACAGTATTCTTCCAAGAACAAAATAAAAATTATCATGGATTTATAGGAATGTTAGGTGTATCAGGGCTTAGAAATTAAGAAGGTCAGAATGGGAACCAACAGAGAGAAGTTCATTCACAGAATGGCTTAGTTTGGAGGGGACTTTAAAGATCATCCAGTTCCAACCCTTCTGCTGTGGGCTGGCTGCCAGCCACTGGATCAAACACTCCAGGAACCCATCCAACCTGGCCTTGGGCACCTCCAGGGATGGGGAACCCACAGCTTCTCTGGGCAGCGTGTGCCAGGTTCCGCTCTCTGTTCACCAGGTGGTTTAATTCATTCTCTATTCGAGTGCTCTTTACCTTTCTCTGAAGCAGTCAGAGATTATTTGTTCTTGCTTCAGCAAGCAATTACATAGCATTTGCTATGAAGTCCTGTTCTGATCAAAGATGAGGGATTCTGCAGGTAACTTCAAGCGGACCACAACTTCAAACAAAACACTTTACAGTAACAAAAATGCCAAGTGGCTACATTTGATAAAGGAATGATATTAGCTCTATGAGTTTAATGTTAGTTTAAAAGAATAAAAAACAAACCAAAAAGGGTAACACAAAACACTGATCCACTTGATTCCATGTAAACCCATTCTACACATTCATGTTTAAGAAAATGTTGCAGGGTTGTTTTGTTCTGTTTTTTTTTTTTTTTGTAGGTTAGTTGGGTTGTTTGTGTTCTAACCATCAGTTTTTATGCTGATTTAGCTATTCTTTCTCCAGTCAGTGTAACTTTATGCCCAATCAGGTACCACCTGATCCTCCTGCAGCAGACAGGAAAACCCCATACAGCCAGTGCAGTCAGGTCTGTACTGCGTGGCTGTAAATAATCTGGCAGAAATTCAGTTGTGCTCACATTTGATCTATATTGAATTTATAAATTTGGTTGATATACACCTAGTGTTCATGGGTGTATATCACTGAGATAAAAGCAAAAAAAAATCCAAAATGCTAAGTGCTCTGCAACAGTCATTTTGTAACGCATCCTTTTCATTGTTATTGCTTACCATTTCCATCTCCAGACACAATGCTGTATATCACAGGGTCCCCATACAACACACTGATCTCTACAACAAATGTGTCCGGTGGTGTCTTCTCACTCAGAGGTGCAGGCTGGTAGATTGCTTCAGAGAACACTGGGAATGAAATGTTGGTGGGAGCTATGGTTACAGACACCTGCAGGGAAAAGGACACGGCCACAGAGGTTATACAACAGCAGAAGTCTGGAACATTTTCAGCAAGAAAAAGCCTAGGATTGCTGCATGCTGAGTTTAACATGAGTTTTATGTTTTTGTTGCTCTTTTTTTATGTTTTAATAAAAAATGTAAAAAATTAAAATAAGCTTTGTTCGTTATATACATCAACTATGTTATATATTCTGTGTGCAGCGCAGGACAACTCTTCACTCAAAGTGGCTAAGCAAGCCAAAAGGTTGAACATCCATGCTGTAAACAATGCCTACTACTTTACAAAAATACAGACAATTTCTTTCTAAATGTCAGCCAGCTGCTGTACAATGCTCAGAAGAACAACTCATAACTATTTTAAGGTGCTGTTGAACATAATTTTTATACGTCTTTATCCCTACACATTGCTACTCCTTTTTGAATTCTGCTGATCTATGATATTTAGTAACAAAAGATCACAGCCAATAATAAGCACTATGTAAAAAATATTTCCTTTATCATATTTCAATTTCTCACTCTTCAATTTATATTTCCTCTTTTTTTCCTCACACTGTAAGAAAAAAAACAGGAACACCTTATTTGCTGTCTCCTGTTTATTGTATCACTATGTACCCCACTCTTAAATTAAAAATTCTAGTACCTTTACAGAAGTTGAAATTGGTGGCAGACCTGAATCCGTAGCAGTGACTGTCAAGGAGTAATACACAGGAAGAGACTGTTTGGTTAAGTCTCGTGTTAATGTGAGTACTCCCGTGGTGCTGGAAAGACTAAAGAGGCCTTCTGAGTTCCCATCTGAAGGGAGAAAAAACAAGTGTTGGAAATGTTCAAGAGAGCCAGGGGAGATCAGTGACTGAATTATATGCAGAAGATTAGAGAGACTTGAGTTGAAAGCCTGCTTTGCGTGTGACTTGAGGCACGTGCAGATGCAGGATCAAGCCTCTCTTGATACTGAATTTGTGTTACAGGGTCCTTTGAGATGGAAGTGCCCTTGTGAGGCCTCGAGTACACACCCTCTTGTTCAGAGCAAGAGCTTGAATGAAACCAGAATAGGTTGCTCAGGCCTTTGACCGGTTTGACCAGTCTGGTGCTGAAAAACTCCAGTGGTGGCCTCTTAGGACAGCTTGTTCTAGTGCTTAGTTATCCTCATAGAGGATGTTTTTCCCCTTTATGAGTTTTTTTCCTTGTATTATAATGGCAGTCAGAAACTTCCATTTCAGCTTGTGACCATTATGTCTAATTCTTCTGTCATGTACCTCAGTGTGGTGCTTAGCTCCATTTTGGAAGAGAGATCCCTGACCCAGTCTTCAGCAACTGCTAGCACTCGCTAGACTCTTTGAACCTTGCCTCCAGTCCCAAAGGCCTGGAATACATTATCAGTGTCATGGAGCTGTTAGCTGAACATCAGTTAGTTATCAAATTTTCATGTGTTTGGTTAAAGATTACAACACATCCTTGATGCATGACAGCTATAGAGACCATACAGGTACTGTAGATACAGTTGTGTAGTATAACTTTGGAGCTCAGATATACTATCATGTGCTAATTCCCGAATGTACCTGCTGTGTCCTATGATTAGGTTTCATATTCAAGGCAATGTTTCAAGTAAAACCTAAAAATTACAATTATTTCTGTAAGACAACGATTTCCTACTTGGTTTCTATAGTAAACACTCACTGGAAGCCATTATTTTGATCAGAGATTTTAGACAATACTACAGTAAAATCTCTCCAAAAAGACAGCTACGCACATAAATGGTTTAAAACACCATTCTCCTACACCCGTCTCTATCCATTTTGAATGTAATTGTTCAAGATGCAGTTTTGTTGTACTTGACATTTTCAGGGTCTAAACTACACAAAAACAGTGAATAATTTAGTAGTATGCAAGTACTCTGTGAGATTTTTCCTAACATACCTGTGATATTGTAGAAAATGCCTTCATCATAACCTTTGCTTTCATCTGTTGCATTGATATCTACCACCAGCGTGCCAGCTGTAGAATTGTCTAGAAGGATCTGGAAATATGAGGGCTTGTCAAATACGGGTCCTGCTTCATTAACATCTTCCACGATAACTGCAAAAAGAAGGTCCACGTCTGAGTGTAAACATGAGTTTCACCTAAGCAGTTACAGGCTATCACTTCAGCTAATATAAACCTGCACAGTTCCTCTGCATTGAGTTGAAATTCTTGCAACATAAACAAGATGGTAACCTTGTTTTCTGTACTTCAAAACTCTTGCCTTTGTGGGTTAAATTGTTTACTACTCAAACAATATTTTCCTCACAATGACTGCACCTCTGGTTAGCATACAGTCACTGCTATCTCTCATGAAAAATACCATCTTATTGTTTCCCTGTGCTCTTTTCTGTGTCCATATGCATATGATCTCTCTCATCTTAACATTTTATACACTAAAAATCACCATCAACCTTTTTTCACCAGTCAAGAAGTAGATTTTCTGCATAATAAAAAGAAATGAAGGATGGTTTTGGAAACCTTATCAATCAAAATGTCAAGCAACTACTCCAAAATATGTATTAGAAATACATATTTTTAGAATATTAGAAAATATAATAGAAAATTTGTGAGAAAATTGAAGTAAGTAATGTCAGTTTGTGTGAAAAACCTTCCTTTGTGACAAAGCACTCAAGCATTTTTTGAGAAAAATTTTGTCTGGCCATAATCAAAAGGTCACAATCATTTCTAATAATTTACTTCAGCAGAATGTGTTTCCACCAAGGGCTATCTTTGTCCCTTACAATTACGTGCACTGAAATATTCCTTAAGAGAAATGAAGGTAAATTTTCTGCAGTAAATTAGAGCTACCTGTAATGTTTGCTGTGCCTTGGAGATATGGCTCTCCGGGATTGAATGCTTGCAGTGTAAATGTATACTCAGCACGGCTTTCATAGTCCAGAGGCTGCACAGTTGCAATATCTCCAGAAACTTCTCCAACATAAAATGAAGTCTCTCCAATTATAGTGTAATGAATAATGGCATTGTACCCTATGTCTTTATCTGTAGCTGCTACACTTAAAATCTACACAGGGAAAAAAAAAGAAAAAAGCAAACATTTACAGCAGAACCAAGAGAATGGTAAAGCATACACACAACACTGGTATTCGATGGTATAGTGTTTACTGTCTGAATTACTCATAGGGTCGTTAATCTCATTGCTAGAATGCTGATACAGCACAGAGCATGACAGGTAACAGATGCCACAGAATCTTGGGTGCTACCCCTTTCCTTGATTGCTATCCATACAGTGCAGCACTGCTGCTGTGGTAGAAGGGGCAGGGAGAATGGCACAGAGAGCTTAAGGGACATTCAGTGGAAGAGGTACTCCACTGTCATATAACATGAATGCATAATGTGATTGTACAGATTCCACAGACTCAAAAAGCATTGACCAATGCACAATCATCATAGGTTGGTACCACTCCTAGGTTTACATAAAGAACACAACTGCAAAAGAACTCTCAATGGCACGTACCACATGTGGAGGCTCATTCTCTTTCACAGTCACAGAGTACGATTCCTGGGGGAACACAGGTGGGTTGTCGTTCACATCTTCTACAGTGATGCTTAAAACCAAGCTTCCAGACAGCGGTGGTTTGCCAGAGTCAGTGGCCTGCGAAGAAACAAGTTGTCATTAGACGCAGCTCTACATTGATACAAACTTATTCCACCTTTCTTCCACAAATTGGGAAAGGAATCTTTGTCTCCAAGACTTCCTGCTGGACCAGCTGTCATCCAGCTCTACCCTGTGCTTGCTGACCTGAATACTTTCCTTGCCCTGCTAAATAATATTGTCAGCTGTAAAGATCACCTTAAAATGCACTCAGACACACGGCTGGTGCTGGAACAATCACCTGTATGTGCAGACCTTAATTTAATTAATAGCAGTAAAATCAATTGAATCAGCTATAGTAAACAGATGTTTACAAAATAAGTGTACAAGCATAACGTTTAACCCAAATACATTCTTTAAAACAAATCTCAGATATTTTACACCTCAATACCTCCATTTTGAAGAGTGGAAAACATTGTAGGAAACAGACAAGCACTGTGGACTGGCAAAGCAGTGAAAAAAATACAGTGGTGGCAGCTGTACAGTCTAAAACAAGCTCAGGAATGCTTTGCAGATTTCACAGTAAGCTATCATGTGGCTATGATCTTTAAGTTCTGATGTTCGTGGGTCATTTATTCACTAACAGCAATTTACGCAGCAGAAAACAAAGTTCTGGGTGCAAAACGTAACAAAATTAACTAATGAATTCCAATGGAATTCACTAAGACTGAGATCTTCTGGTGGTGATTCAGTACTTTTTTCTGGTTTTATGTTGAGAATTCTGCAAATTTGTCGACTTACTATTATTTTCAGTTCGTAATAGTCCATCACTTCTCTGTCTAAGGGCTTATTTGTCATCAGCTTGCCCGTGGAACTGTTAATATGGAACACTCCAGCAAAGTCATCTTGCAAAGAATAGCTTATAAGTGCATTATCTCCTACATCCAGATCAGTAGCAGAAAATGTGCCCAAATCTAGAGTAGCTGCATTCTCAGGGAAAGATAGCTGTGTTTGAATCAATGTTGAGAAAACTGGAGGGTTGTCATTGATGTCAGTTACTCTCACAGTTACCTGTATTTAAAAAAAAAAAAAAAAAAAAAAAACTTGAGCTATAGGAGAACTTAAATTAATTTTAGTCTACAAAAGTCTACAGGAAACAAACAAACAAAAACCAGCCAGCAACAACAAAAAGGGGGGATACATAACTTCAGCATTTTTCAGCATTTGAACATTTTCACAGTTTCAGCGTCTCAGCAATTTTTTTTTTTATTCTCAATTGTTACAAGTAAGAGAAACTATAACTGGAAGAGAGGAGTAGAATTAATAACTTGAGGCTTTTTAGCAGAACTATGCACAGAGTCAGTTTCAGTGTTACTCAGTTTCTTTGGTTATGGGTTGTTCACACAGGAAGTCTCAGGAAGTGATGCAATTTGTGAAGCTGTCAGTATTTCAAGATTGTAATACCCTCAGGAGAAATGGAAATTTAATTCAACAAAGCTCTCAAAATACCCATGCTTGCATAATCAGTGAGTCTTAGTTGGATTTTTTTTTTTCTTTTAATGTTCTAGTCATTTTAAAAAAATAATTAAAGATGTAATATACTGTACCAAAGCAACAGCTGTATTGGGTGGCACCACAGAATCAACAGCTTCTACGATGATGCTGTATCGGTCGTCATCTTCTCGATCTAGCCTGGCCAGAGTCACAATGTCTCCTTGGTCACTAACAGCAAACTTGTCAGTATGTGATTTCAGAGAGTACACTACTTGTGTGGCTATGCTCCCAGTCAGAGCCTTCACAGAGCCAACAGCAGTCCTAACTGGCTCCTCTTCCAGAACGCTGAATTCGTAGCTGGAGCTTTCAAAAGCCAGTGTGAAGTCAGTGTCATTCACCAGCAAGTAGACAGTAACAGAGGCTAATGAGAGAAAATTATTGAAATGTTAAAAATACTACAATAGCAAAGTTGCTGGTGAAATAATTGTGTCCCTTGCTCTATTTCTCTAAATTTCTCGGGCAGTAATAGAAACTGAAAGAAACTGGCATGTAGGAAAGAGGAACAAGAAGAAAATAAAAATCAGCAGCGATAAGGAGTAATATATAACCCCCAGGACACGATGACTTCTATACCCAACCTTTTATACCTGAGCGGAGTTCCAGAACAATCACACCTCACTGATTACAGCAGTGTTGCTTCCATACAGTAGGAGAGCGAGGATCACCAGTCTGAAGTTGATGGGATTTGATTTTTTTTTTCTCTTATGCTAGATTACTTCGTAACAAAAGAGAAGGGATATCCATAAAACCCCATGAGCTCAAATGACCTCTCATCCTATTTTAAGGAAATCAATTGTTCCTCCTGCTCATGAGAAATCAAAATTATTCCCTAAAAATACATGGAAATGACAGTTATATCCATGTTATTGAATATTTTTTGTAAGAGGTAAAACCTGTTTGGAGGGTAATTTTCTATTTGTTAATTTTTTTAAATGTTTCTAGTTCTAAGAAAATAGAGGAAAAAAGAGAAAAACATTTTATCAGTATTATTTTACATATTTTTAGATTAGCTACTAGTAAAAAAGTCTTTTTTTTTTTTTTTTTTCTCTGTACTGTGAGCACCACTGCAAT
This sequence comes from Penelope pileata, assembly GCA_013396635.1. Lineage (NCBI taxonomy): Eukaryota > Metazoa > Chordata > Aves > Galliformes > Cracidae > Penelope > Penelope pileata. The sequence continues at coordinate 231,286 of WBMW01001628.1, forward strand.
GCATGTAAAACCTGTATTTCTGACCTGGATTACCAAGCTCTTTGCCAAACCAAGCTCTCTGCTGATATGATCAGCTGAGAGGAAACCAAAGAGTAAAAACCAGATGTTCATCATTGCTGAAAACTAACATGGATTCTAGCCCTAACTCACTTTGATTTGACAGTGATGGGATTCATTTCAAATTTCAGTGTTTGTAAAGGTTACATTTATGTGGGAAGGAAAAAAGCAGAAGGTGAAAAGATATAATTTACCATTGGAGCTGAGCTGAGGAACTCCGTGGTCAGCAGCAATAACTGTCAGTGTAACAATTGTGTCAGCTGTGACGTGGGCCAAGTTACTGCTGAGGATGATTTCTCCAGTTTGGTTATTTATATGGAAAATATCAGAAGGGTTCATTAAGCTATATTAAAGAGAAATCAGTACAGCATTCATATTAATGATACAGGAAGCATCCTCTACTTCCTGTTACTTCTGTAACAGGCAAACAACAAATAGCATTTGCCTATTTATAAAGAATATCTAAGGAGCATATTTTAGCAACATCAGCCTAGATGTGACTGCCTTTTTATTTCTTAGTATATCTTCCACATTGAAAGAAGTCAGAATTCACGCCTTCACTTTCCATTAGATCTCAAGCCTTTGATCTTCTCATGAACAAAATGCTGATACTGCACACTCAGCTGCATATTCTGCAATATAGGAAATGGAGGTGTCTTTCATTTGAAGACTGCACTTCTGCTAACTCCCAGTTTCTGCACACTCTCATAGGTAACTGGATTGCTCACAGCTACAAGAAACACGTTTAAGGGAGAATGTCATCTCACAGTTAAAAATCCTTTCTTTCAAGACACTACTTTTAAACACCTATAGTTTTCTGACTCATTAATCTGTCCTTTTAAATCTGTACTTCTAATGTCAACGCATTGTGGTAGTTTTGATAATATAGAGTTCATCCAAGAATATTCCTCAATTATGTAATTCTTATGCATAGCCCATTATGACAGTTGGTATTTCCTGATCTCCTCCTCCCAGGAAACAGAATATGTATGGGAATATAGTCATTCTTGGAGATTCATTTACTTTCTACTCAAATTCCGATGTTTACATAAAATCTTAGAGGTGAAAACAAATCTGAACTTTCAGTTCTTGACGTTATTATTTTTTTTTAGGTGTAATCATGATTTGAAAAGTTCATACAGAGAGTAATGCCTCTCCTCTTCCCTAAGTTAAAAAATCATTACTGATTACAGCACTTGTAAAAGGTCTTATCTTCTTGTCACCAGTAAAAATACCTAGTGAGAAATAAAAACACCCTTCTGTTTCTTTAATAAAACATACTTATTAACCTCATAGCAATTTACCTGTATGAAATAACAGAATTGTTGCCAATGTCAAGGTCAGTAGCAGACACTGAGAGTACAGACTCTCCTTCTTTTGCTGTTGCTACACGTAGGCTGGCTGAGTATTGTGCTTTTGTAAACTGAGGAGCGTTATCATTCACATCTAACACTTCAATGCTGACGTATGTGAAATTCTGGTGCGACAACAGGAGAAAACCATGACTCAGAAAATGCATAAATGCTGTTTTTTTTTTTGTTTTTTTTTAATAAAAGGATGTTGCAATAAAGAACATGATCCTCTACATTACCTGCCTTTGAGGCATTCCATTATCAGAGGCCACCAACAGCAGCTCATACTTCTCTTTGGTTTCTCGGTCTACGTAGCCGTTAACCAAAATAGTTCCATCCTAAAGAAAGTAACACAGTTCAACACACTGATCATTTTGATAGCTCCCATAAAACATGTTCTCAAAAGAGATGAAGGATTGAAATCCTCTGTTCTCCCTTGGACAAAAGCTATGTCCAACCACTATGTTTTAGCTTTTGGGCCTGGACATGTATTTCCAAACTAGTCTGCATGCTGGTTTTGATTTCACATATACTAGAACAGTTACTGCTTATTGTTTTTACCTGATGAGAACGACTATGTCAAGTAACTAGCTGAAAAGCAGTGTCTAAATATCTTTCCCAGAATATCCAAACCCTTACCTGTTGGATGACATATGGGTTATCCCCATCCTCAGCTGATATGTAGTAAGTAATTCGTGCATTCTCTCCCTCATCCAAATCAGTAGCACTTGCATGTCCAATTACAGCAGGAGCATCCAACCTGTAATCTCCCTCCAGAACTGCAAAACTGTATGGCTCCATCAGAAATTCAGGGTTATTATCATTGACATCCAAAACTGTGATGTGGAACAAGGAACTTGAATTAAGACCATCCTTTTCAGCATCAACTGCCCATACCTGCCAAAGGAAACAAAAACGGAGTTGACTGCATTGCCATCTCAACAAGCTGATGAAGACAAAAAAAAAAGTGAAGGGAACTAAGTAGAAATGAGCCAAAGCTGCAAAATGTGTCCTCAAATTTACTTGTAAAGTGAATCCAGATGTAGTTTCCCTGTCCAGTTCTGTGTCATTCCTTAATGAAAGTATTCCAGGGGTATCCACAGCAAACAAAGTACTGTTATGAATGAAGTGTCCCTGAGAAAAGCCAGCCTAAAAAGAAAAAATAGTTTATTTAAGATTAAAATAATGAATATTTACTTTTTTAAAAAATATGTATCTTATCAATATTAATACCTCACATATCTATAGGACTTCTCATTAAAGAAGCTCAAGTGCTTTGCAAGGTTTATTGAATGAAACCTTCCACCCTGAGCTATGGGAATAAGGGACTTCTTAGGCAAATAGAGACAGGGGTGGTAAGAACCTTTTGTGGGCTTCTCTATCTGGGACATACCCATTGCCTCCCTAAAGCTCTCTAAGACCAATTCCCACAATGTGTCCTCAGCAACACACAGTCACACAGTTTAGTGGAGTCTGAACTGGGAGAAACATTTACGCTTCTTTAAAACTGACACGAGGAAAAATATTATAGCAAATCAGAAATTTCTTCCTCCAAACAAGGTTCCCAGTGCCATGACTACATATGAAATTTCTTTACAAATCAAGAAAAGAAACAACTTTTTATAAAGCATAGTGAAATTGTGTCATTTTTTAATAAAGAAAAGAACAAACTATATCAGCTTTAGAATTGCCTTTCTCCCTGATGACGCTCGTACTAAGAGGAGGTTGAGTTCATTACAGAAAAACACAATCAAACATCATTAAAGAGTCATCAGGATGAGATTAGCTTGGTACCTACCTCATCTTTGTCAGTAACAGTAAATGTGTAGATAGGACTACCCTTTTGTATGTTTTCAATCACAGCTATATTGTAAGCTGCTTGATTAAATTCTGGTGGGTTATCGTTGACATCTAGGACATGGACAACAACATGTGTGCTGCTGTTGAGACTTGGCTGCCCTCCATCTGATGCCTCCAATTCTACTTCAAACTGCTTTGTGGTTTCATAATCCAGCTGCTGGCTCAGGAAGAACTGTCCTGTGGTTGAATTGACGAGAAACATCGATGAGGAAGTTGGAGGTTGCTGGCTAACAATTCTGTACTGCACGAGAGCATTGGCATCTGCATCCAAATCTGTAGCAAATACTGTCAGTAGTTCACTTCCTTGTGCTTGGTCTTCAGGGACACTCACTTCATACCTACTTAATGAAAAGACTGGAGGGTTGTCATTCACATCGTCAATGATGACTGTTAAATTGAGAACTGTAGAAAGGCTGGGTTGGCCTTGGTCGCTGGCAATCACTGTTAAGTTGTAGATGTCTTGGGTTTCTCTGTCCAATTCCTTTTTCAGCAAAATTAATCCTGAGGCATCAATATCCATTTTTTCCTCAGCACCTTTTAGAGTATAAACTACTAATCCATTAAAACCTGTATCCACATCAGTAGCTGACACACTGGTAACAGAAGTTCCAGGTGGTGTGTTCTCCAGAATATTAATGGTAGTGCTCATTGTACCAAACACAGGACTGTTATCATTGACATCTGTAACTTCAACAAACACAGTAGCATAGTCAGTAGTATTTCCATCTGACAATGAAATATTTAGTGTGTAATTATTCTGAGATTCATAGTCCAGTTTGATCTTTGTCCAGATAACACCATTGACATCTACATCGAATGTGGCTGATTCTGTCAGTACGCTCAATGTAACTGGTATGTGGGGATTTAGCGACTCGTATTCGACCTGTGAAAGATAAAAAATATCATCCATAAATGAATTCAAACCAATGAACCACTGCCTAAATATGAACAATTGTTTTAGCTATGGCCAAACTCATTTAACTAATTTTATTCATTAAAAGTAAGAATCAACACAAAACATACACAAAAAATATAGCTGGAGAGGACTGCCTCTTATTGGAACACCATTAGGAGAGAAATGTAAATACATATAATACATTATAAAAACAATAGACTGCAGTTTAACCTTTGGCTCTGCCTTGCTTTAGAAAATATAAAGCAAAAAAATTAACTAACTCAGTCAGCCAACAAATTAAAACACTAAAACACACTGTATTCTCTCTGTTAGACTTCCAATCTGTCTTCATTACTGCATCTAAGAAGGAGGTATCACAGTAGCCAGCTTGTCTAAGCATTTTCAGATCAAAATGAGGAGCAAGTTCTAGAGCATTCTTTGAAAACGTCCTTATGACGGTTTTCTAATGGCATGTCTCTATTTTTTAGCTATATAATGTCTTTGGGTTTTAGATTTTTCACCAACAGATGAGTGAATATTGCCTATCCTCGCCTGTGTAGTCTTTAGAGAATGCCCAAAGTCAACAAGGAGCTAAGTTTACTGTGTCAAGTAGTTCTGGTGGGTTTTTTTTGTTAGTTTGTTTTGTTTCTGCTTCGTTTATTCCTGGGTTTTTTTGTTGTTGTTTTTTCGTTTTTGTTTTTTGGTTTTTTTTGCTCTTGCTTGTGGGGACAAGTTGTGGTGGTGGAGATTGTTTTCAACGCTTAATGGCAGCAGATGCCATTTTAAGTCTTGGTGGGTGATAGGCTTCATCTGATGGACATGATCAATATGTAATAGAAGTGAAGCTTGATAAGCAGAAAAGAAATCACAACATCTAGTTACCCATAACTCAGGGGAATAAAAACATTTAAAGCACATATGTAGGAGTATTTCCTTATAGCTGTCATGCCCTATATGAGTGGTAAGAATAAAGTTGTTCTTACTCTTGCTACTTCAACAGGGCTGACTAGCTCTTCTTCCACAGACACACTATATGTTTTCTGAATAAAGTGAGGTCTGGAATCTGCAACTGCAAAGATGTATACTGGCACTGACGAACTTCTTGTAGCTGTCCCACCTGCAAGCAAAAGAAAACAGTCTCCCAATGGACACACAAAATATCTTCTGCCTAAAAAAAAATATATACTTTTCCACTGGTAATGATTTTTTTTCATCCTTACTGTTAGTACTATGGCATTGCTGAGAGGTCCTAGCCAAGATCAGAAAATCATTAATTGGATATTACACTTCCAGTACATGAACTTGAATGCACACTACAACACTTACTACCTATTTAGCACAGACAGACACAGGACAGATCAATGCATCTCTCATGTCACTGTGTTTCTCCCACTTCCCATTTATCCACATAGCCATGACTTGAAGACACAAAGTTCATATTGAACAAATCAGAGATGGGAAAATCGGAAAAACACTCTGGATGATCGTGCAGGAGTGGGATACTTTTTCCAGATTACATTTATCTCTGTTGTTATTCAGATTATGAATGTTCACCAAGTTCTCTGTTACTCTTTTTAAACCAAAAAAAACCCTCAATAAATATGTCTCAGGAATCTACATTTGTTCTGTTCATCCTAAACATGGTTTTGGCATCTTCCCTTTAATTTCTCCGCATCCACATGGACATGAAAATACAGACCAAGTTACTAATCAGATTTTATTTTTATTTTACTACCTGCTGGCTGAATTATATATTCCTAGCTTATGTCTGAATCTCAGTACACTATCCTGTGCTACAGTAGTCAACAATTATTTTTAAGGAAGGTGCAAGATTTATATTATTTTGCAGGTTCCCTTAGGCATAAAGCAAACTGCAGTTTGATATAACAACATAATCAGGAAGTAGAGTTTTACTACAGATGGAGCTACTACTTTGGATGAATAAGACAGTAATCTTCTTGTCTTCAACAAAAAAAAAGCAGGTGAAATAGATGGTATTTTAAAATAGGAGCCTATTTTGAAAACATTTCTTCAGAGAAAGAGAAGAAAAAACACAAACAAAACCAAAAATCCAAAGGAAAACTAAACTCCTCACTTGGAGTTGTTGTGTTGACCTGTACTAAAATCTTGTCTTACCATCAGTAGCTGTTATCCACAAGACAAAGCTTTTGCTCTCGTTGACTTTTAATGGGATTACTGCTTTTAAACTGATTTCTCCTGTGGATTTATCCAGGTCAAAGTATCCATCTTCATTGCCACCAGCTAAGATAAAGCTTATCTCTCCATTTATACCATCATCTGGATCAGTAGCAGCAACCTGTAGAACAAGTAATTTTACTCTAGTTCCTTATGGTATTATAAAGCAACACAGAATTCTTTATTACTGTGTAGTCTACAGAGAAAATCATTTATTTAGCAGATACTTATGAGTCAATATCATTAGCTTTTTTTTTTCTTCCTCTTCTCTCATTTATAGCAAATAAATAGGAATGGACTTATGTATCTATGTATTTGTAAAAAACAGCTAAATATATCCACATTAAAATTTATATCTTTAAGAGACCGATCACTTAGTGTATGATTCATGAGTTAAATCTCAGAATGTTCTTTGATGCACACACACACATCATTCCAGTAGTAAAACTGAAATCTTGTCTACATGGAATTCCCATGAATGACACCCTGTTTGTACTTCAGAAGGCTTGTTTTGTAGTAATTCTAAAGTTACTGGAGGTAGATTGTTCAAGAAATTACATCAGGGACCATCAAGCCATTATACCTGGATTTGAGTTGTGATAGCAACTCTCTATACCTCTCAGCTTTTGAAGCCATTTTTATCTTGGTTTCCTGTTTTATTTGGTTAACTAGTTTACTCTCTTATAGAAAGTATATTGTATCTACAAATTATCTACAATGTTTCGTCATTAAGTAGCCTTTCAAAAAATTGTACAAGTAGATAATTTTCTGGACTGTAGCAGCATTTGGTTTTCATTAAACACCTTGTACCCCACTAAGTCCAAGAATCTTATTTTCTCTCTCATATTTTCAGAATTCAGGATGTGAGATCAAGAAGAAGAAATCTTTTATCATTCACACCCTGACCTGGGATTTGATAAAGAGCATCTATGACACTGAGTTTATAGAATATCAAGAGGTGCAGGCTTTTAAATGAAAGGCAGACTATTTCTGAACTCCGAGAAGTTCAGAAAAGATCCCTTATTCAAAAGGACCACTACACAAATAGAAGCAGGGAATCGTATACATTCCACTCACACAAAAATGTAGTTTTTACTTAATACTTCTCGTACCTGAAGAATGGGCATCCCTGCAGTCATATTGATGAAAATAACTTGATTATATGGTGTGCCTGTAAAGGTTGGGCTGTTGTCATTTTCATCTAGCAACAATATGTTGATTGCAGACTGTGCCTCATCGAATGGTGACAAATGATCTCTAGCAGTGACCTTGAAAATGATGCAGCAAAATTATTGCTTTGTTAGAATGCATGTTCTATAAATAGTAGGAAGAATGAACAGCAATTACAAGCAGAATAAACTGTATCACTGTAGTGATATTTCCCTCCAGAAAGTGCTAATTGTCAAAGTCTGGATTTGATGCTTCAAATAAGCTGTAGATTCATTTCAGTGAGTCAGCCTCTTTCCATGATAAGACTAGATATCACCTGTTTCTCTCAGCTTGCTTTGGAAAGAAGTAGGTTTATTTTTATTACCTGCAGGTGAATAGATGTTATTCTCTCTCTATCCAACACTGTGGAGTTCCTCACAGTTAGGATCCCATCTTGACTTAGCTGGAAAGGACTGTCAGCTGGAGTGAGACTGAATGTTCCCTGGAAGCCGCCCTGCAAACAGTGATTACATTTGCTATGAAACAGGACAACCACTGAGCTATTTCCTTAGGATTTATTCTTCTTAATTTCCAGGTGGAGAGCATTTAAACTTCTAGTTTAATTGAGGTTTTTATTTCACAAAAACTGGAGTAAGCAACTTGGAAGAAATGCATCACCCAGGCTGAGGGCTACTTGCAGCTTTGTGTCTACTTTACATTTCTGTACTTTGATATCTGGGACCTTCTGCATACCAGGAGGAGTCTCAGAGACAGAAAAAATTTACTTTTGGGCTCCATTATTTTCCCCCTCAAATAAGTGAAATTACGTTTGTTATGGTTAGGTAGTCAGAAAAACAAATATCTATAGCACTATTCACCATACCCACATAGTGCAAATGCGCTTTATGATATATTTCAGAAGTATAGTATTTGTAGCAAGCATAGCAACACTCATTTTACCTCATCTTTGTCAACAGCTGTTACTTGAAGAACTTCTCTCCCATCTGGGAAATTTTCTAGAATTGAGACATTGTAGCTTGACTGTGAAAATACTGGAGGGTTGTCATTTACATCTTCAATAGTAACCAGTACTATTGCATCAGCTGTTTTGAGATCATTGTCCTGCTGAGCTGCCTAGAAAATAGAGTTTGTAGCTGTCAATTCCATACCCTGATAACATCAAGCCATTCCACCTCAATAAGGTGACAAGACTGCATATGTTCAATGAACGTTCCCTTTATTCTGTGTTTCAAATGGTGTGCATAACGGACTCCTGATGCCACCTGTCCTTTAACACTGCCATGAGAAACACTGTTAACAGCAACATGGATTCTGATACTAGTTTATGAAATTGAGACTCTGTGTGAATATGCTGAACTGTAGAACAGTAACTACCTTAATGCCCACAAGAAGATATGGACATTCTTCTCTATCAACTGCAGTCTTTACTTCCAGCACTCCACTGTCAGCATTGATTGAAAAGGTGTTGCTATAGGCTGGAGGTTTCACTGAAAAGCAACAAAATACAGCGTATTAACGAGAATGAACTGCAACATTAAGGCCAGTCTGTCCTTTTTATGACTGTTATCTTCTCAGCCATAGCAAAAATTAACAGTCATTCCAGATATAAGGCCTCTGTTTTTTCCCCTCTTTAAACACTCCATGCTCAAAACAATTTTTAGGAAATTCACTCAAGGGTCTCAAATTGAGTATCTCATGAGCTCTCAGTAATTCCATCAGAAAGAAAATCTCCCTATGAAACTGACATTTCTAGGTGGTCCTGAATGCAAAATCCTGAATACAAATTTCTAAGTTGACTTATATTTCAAATCAGAAATTGTTTACCGGGGAAAGGTTACAAACATTTTTTAAAGTTTTAAACAGTTGCTATAATGACTGAAATTAAGCTAATTCAGCTTGCAGAGCAGCACCGCAGTGAAGATGTATGCAGTTAAGACATCTTCTGCCTGTATAGCGTACTTCATTATCATTCTCTTCACTAATCAGGCATCATAAATTACTGCTTGAATTCTAGAAGAAAAGAAAGGCTCTTACCTAGTTCAATGCTGTAAAATACTTTTTCATTTATACCTGCATCTCCATCTTTAGCAAATATCTCCTCTGGGAGAATAGCCAAAGGACCCAACTAGAAAACATACATAGCTGATTAACTAAAAGAAAATACATAGATTTACATGCATTCATTAAGTAAGTCACAGTTTTGATTAAAGAAAGGTTGGATGGGGGTTTGAGGAATCTGTTCTAGCGAAAGATGTCCCTCCCATGGCAGGGAGGTTAGACTTGATGATCTTTCTGGGCTCCTTCCAAACCAAGCCACACTATGAATCTGTAATTTAATCGCTGGGATCCAGAAAAAAAATCTGTCTGCCATACTAGCTTTACAGTATGATGAAATGATGAGCAAAATACTTGATGGATACACCAGGTTTACTTTAAGAAACCCTAGACTGTGAAGCAGTAGCCACTGATGGAATTCACGTTAACAACATTGAATGCCACAGTTCCTTCCATTCCTTTACTGGAAAAAAATATGCAAGTCTACGCTGTATCCCTAACAAAAACAACAATTAATTTTAAAAATAATACTATTTTAGAGGATCTAATATAATTCATTTCAAACAATTAAAGATGAACTTCTAACAAAAGGAAAACCAAAGGCATATCACCAAAAGCATTTGTGATTTAACACGTTAGCATGAAGGTGATGATAAATAAATAGGGATAATAAATAATAGATATTTTGAGTGGATTTTTATTGTTATTAACACTACACTGTGATTTTGTTTTTTCTTTTTTTCAAAACAGAAAAAACATACATGTAATATAAATCACAGTTCACAATTCTGTAAGGGATTACAGTATTTAAAACTGACACCAAGGAGCTAACCCCAGGACACCGCTGGGTAGTCAAACACCCTTCCAAGTTTACAATAAAAGCCCTACTGCAACTCCTGTGAAGTTGTTTTGCCTATCTGCCTGGTACTTGGAGGTCTACAGTCAATAACCATAAAATTCACCAGCTGGCACAAATCAAGGCAGCCCTCCATTAACCTTCAATCTTAAGCAGCTCAGTGAGAAACATTCCTTGAAGAAAAGCACTGTGGACAGGTATAATCTATTTATACTTGTAGAACTCAGTGAAAAGCTTTTACCTCGTTTTCATTGATTGTTCCATTGTACACTGATTGATTGAAATAGGGGTTCAATGTGTCATAATCTTGTACATCAATTATTAATGATGCAGTACCACTGTTGCTTCCAAATCTTTCCTACATCCCAAGAGAAAGAAGAAAATGAGAAACACTGTGATGAAGGGGCCATTTCTCAGTAGAAAATACAGCACAATATTATTACTTGTCTTTCGTAATGTCTATATTTTTCTTAATCTGAGAACTCTCACCTTATCCAATTTGTCCAGTCAGAAATCCAACTCTATTAATAATACTATCAAAAGGAAATCATTCTTAATCACTAATTTTGTATCAGGTATGTATTACAGAGTAGCATATAGGATGTAGTAACCGCACATCTGCTGCAGCCATACTATTTGCTAGACAACAGAAATAACTGTTGCTAAATTATTGTTTTTTGTTCTAAAAAGCATTGAAGGCAAATGCATAAATTACATCTCAAAATGACACAGAAAGAGACTGTAGGTAATAAGCTGCAGCAATAACAGGATGTTAGATCTGCCAGAGTGATTAGAGACTATGTATGTATTATCCACATATATACGTGCTATATACACATACATATATACACACATATATGTACTATATACATAAGTAAGTGCACACAGAAAGAAACTTGGGCTGATATTTAAGATAAGACTAATGCAATGACTCAAATGTTAAGAATGTGCTACTTTGCCTGCAGTATGAGTGAGGATGCAGACAGAGCTTTTGATTTGAGAACTGCCTACATTATAGATTTATAGAAAACAAGATAGTACAGCAAAGAAAATATCACTGTAGAACTGCCTTGTAGAAATCTTCAATTGATTTTATAGCATACCTTTGCTTCAACTGTTAAATTGAAATGGTTGATCTTGTTGTATTCCAAAGTTTTATTCACCATGATGTTTCCATCTCCTTCCCTTATATAAAAGTAATCAGAGTTTGGACCCTGATAAATAAATAAATCACATAATTTACACGGTTAACAATGAAATACATATTCTTTTCTCTCGTCATCTTTATTATTGGACTACTCTTCAAAAATGACAGGGAACTTCCCTGATGCCACCTCTGGAAAATGCAGATCCTCATCAACAAATTCTATTGCCTTTTTTAGTGCCATTAGAGTTTTTTTTATCTGATTTATCTCATCCTATGGTCAGAAACTAAAAGTCTGATGAACGGCATCAGTTTCCCTGCACCAACTATAAAAGAAGCAGAGACAGCAAGCTCAGAGGTGGAGATCTCCATGGCTGATATCTAAAGTTAGTTGAAATAATCGTACTTCAAGTGGCTTACACATATACCTCATCAGGACTAAAGACCAACAACAAATCTTTGCAGGACAAGCTTTAGAAAGAGGGGAAATTGTTTCACTCCTGTTTCTAAAAAGGACACCGAGTTCCTTATTTGTAGACAGATAATACATAAAACATTTCACAAACTTTAAAAAATAGATTCAGGCCTCACTGCATGCTAGGCTCCTTCTGGTGGTGTAAATTATTGTGGTCATCACACTGTTCTAGTGTCAAATGGTCCTTCTGATGCCAACATTTTGCTAGTTTGTAATAACAACATGACAGTACAAGGAGATATATTTGGATCAATTCCCAGGGTATATTTTGCATGAAATATAGACTGAAGTTGACAGCTTTGGACAAAGGATACTCACCCAAAGGCTGTAAGTAATGAGGCTGAACATAGGTGACAGATCTTTATCCTGAGCTTCCACTTTTATAACTGTGGAATTTATTGCAGATACCTGGAAACAAACATCATCAAACACTTGGTCACAATCCCTTTTTGCTATCTCTTCTGACTTTCAGGAGGAAAACACAGCCAGTCCCTTTAAATGAGTAAATTAACTCATTTCCTTTTTTGGTCAGATAGCAGAATGTTCTTTCTTCACCCCACACCTCCAGCTGCATGTAGCCCAGTCTCTTTCTTCCACACTCACATGAAGGCACAGAAAAGTCACGTGAGAGGGCATGTAATTATCTGACATCTGTATGGTTGCATTAGAACCTTACATGTTTTGGCCCCAGAAAGTAATTTCAAAATACCCCATGAAAAGTTATTAGCATTTGCCATAACCCACCTCAGATATTGAAGCGTTATATTGAGCATGTAGAAATTCTGGAGAGTTGTCATTTACATCTACTAATCGTAAATTCCGTGGATTCTCTACCTCAGCCTTCATAATGGGAGCAAAAAAACATTAGAAATGACATCAGCAAGGCAGCAGCACACTGCTAACATTTAATTTCACCATCTAAAGAGTTCTTCAAAGAGACATCCCTTCAGTTCTGAAAACTTCACAATGTCAGGCTACCAGTTATAACAATAGAGTAGAACGTTTGTGAAAATACTTTAACAGCTTTTTTTCTTTTTTAATTTACTGTATGTTTTCTGAGAAAAAAAAATCTCATTTCAATTGGCACATTTAAACAAATACGTCTTTTATAAGATGTTCCTAACTCCCTGCACCATATCGTTAAGGGAAATAGTATTTCAGAAAACAATAGTTTGCATTAAACTTAGACAAAAATAGTTGATAACACATTTTTCACTTACCATTCCAGTCCTTTGGCAAACAACAGAGTAGAAGAGAAAGTCACTCTAAAAATCAATAGCAAATAAATAATATTATCAATAGACTCTTGATATGCTTGTCAAATAAGATTTATGTCACCATATACATAGCAAAATTATATAAAACTTCTAGTTCTTGAATCTTCAGGTGTGCCATGCAGAGGCGGCAGTGAATCATTCATGGTTACGGGAGCCTAGCTCAGCTGACTTCATCATTTCAACACGTTGTACCAAAATACACAGTTTATAATATATAGCAAGTTCATTACAGATCATTAATTGTAATGTTTAACTGGCTGCCACTCATCTGCTGCAAGGATCTGTCCACACAGATCTTGCCATGTACATATTGGCTGTTCTTCCCAATAGAAAATTGACAGGGAATCAGACAATATGTGTAGCAGGCATAAGAAGTGTCATAAAATTTTCAAGAAAATGTTTTAACTCATTCAGAAAAATATCCAAAAGAGAAAATGAAGTGTTAACATGGTAGTGCATTTTCAGCAATTTAAAATCTTGATTGTAACAATTATTTTTAAAACACGTGGTTCAATTCTGTCAAGTTCGTTGCTACTCTGAAATAGTTACTACACAGAACTAGACAACCTCAGTGAGGAAAAATAATAACACTGCTTTAGAGATCACTGTTAGTCCTATGGGGCAAGCATGGCCCAGGAGGAAGACGACGGATGCCTTTTGTAAATCAGCCAACAGAGACCAATGGATCTATCCATGCGTGCAGCTAAGCACTAACACAATATTCACAGGATTAAAGATTGCCACTTACTAGATCATAACTAACCCATTTTGGTTTGATGAAATAATTCATGTTATCAGGAGATAAGTTTTAAGAACAGTGGCACCTATCTTAATTGAGTATTTACAACCTTTATTGCGTAGCAATTAATACATGAACAAGAAAGAAACATCCTGACCATCAGATCCCAGCTAAATTTTCAGTTACAGGAAATTGAAAGCATTTAACATAGATATTACTGAGATGTAGACGCTGAAGTCTAAGCTGATGTTTCTGATGAGTCACGTTTTTGGTATACCAACCTGCATCATGAAAGAATAAACACAATGTACGCCAGTGTGGTTTTCTTTCACCTGTTAAGAAAACCTTCATATCTAGGATCAAACGTGTCTATCCTGCTAGTTTTATGGTTTTGTTGCCTGCTTTTTTTTCTATTTTTTAATTAAAAAACATTTTAAAAAAATAAGTTTTGTTACTTATACACATTAACTATACTATATACTTTATACGTGGCCCAAGACAACTCCTCTTTGCTCAGTGTGGCCCAGGCAAGCCAAAAGGTTGGACACCCCTGATCTAGATTTTACATGCAGGGAAAAGAATACCTCAATAGCATCAACATCCAGTGGCTTAGAAGTCCTCACTGTTGCGTTATTAGAACCAGAATCATACACTAGCTCCACATAATCAAAGTGTTCAGGAAACAAATATTCTTTTAAATTCAAATTTACATTGGGTGGGATATTTGTAATCCATTCTATATCACCTGTAAAAGAAAAAAAGATGTAATAGATTAGATTGCTTTATGGAAAAGACATCCCCTGGTTCACTACAAGGATACTGATAACTCAATTATTGGTTATGGTTTAGTTAGACTTTCTATCAGTTTTACATTTTCAGCTAATCAATGAGATCAGTTTAAGTCCTCCCTAGTACTGTGCATAAGCACATCAATATGTACTAACACCACGCAAATTTACTTTTTCAGTATATTCACACTCCATGACATCATGTGCAGCACTAAAAATCTTGACGTAACTTTCACCTAAATTTCCACCTTTTCCTGGTTCATACTGCAATTTTTTTTTTTTCTCCACCTTTAGTCCCTGTGCCTGCCACTCACTCTGCACAGACAGATGGACAGGCAGGCAAGCAGGCTGGCCTTCCCATGCAGGGAGTGCAGTCAGTCAGTGAGGTGTTAGTGGGGGCTGCATGGGATAAGATTCACTGTTCTGCAGTCATGAGGGTATTTCATCTCTGAATCCAGCACAGAATCCAGTGTGAATCTGGGTTCAGGCTGGTGGTTGCTTAAATGCAGATTCTGATCCTGAATGGTAAGTATATATATTCTTCAATCTGTTCCTATTCATACAAAACACTGTAACATTAAATACTGCAACCTTTGAATCATTTTAAGTGCATTTTTTTCTACAAGGAAACATTTTTTTTGTCATGAAAATATTTGCATTTGTTATTTGTAATTACCATGGCCCAGATTAAACTCACTATTTTTATGGTAGCAAGTATGTTGCTTGCTTTGTTAAACACCAAATCCGTGCTTGAAAGCATACTTGAAAGGAATCTTTGTAAACAATCCAGTGTGGTGTTACTGGCATTTTTAATAAAGTTCTCTTTCTCATATTTATCAAAATATTTGTGTTCATGAAATAATAAGCATCTTCTCATGGAACACATAATCTAGATTGCAAAATAATCCCTCCTCCTCTCCCAAGTCTTTCCCGATAACTCAAACATTTTCAGTGATCTTCAGGAAAAACACTGAGTTTCTTAACTCCACTGTGTTTGTACTTGGTTGTTACCAAACCCTTTCTGCTACAGCCCCACGTCCACATGCAGTCTTGGTCTCTGGGCTCCTAAAGGAAGGGAGCACTTCATTTTCCTCCAGCTCCAGGGAGTGCCTGGAACGCTCCCAGGTACCAGCCCCACCATATGGGACTGTGACTGCGTGCAGGGATAAAGTCCAGCCAGGTGACGGTGAGCACAGAATACTTGGGATGTGTCTCAGGGGTGGAGCGGCAAGAGGTATCACATTATTGTGTGCAATCATGTGGAAATTGCTGGAAGGAACTGTACTTTGAAAACAAAATCTAACGTTGGTTGCCAATATGCTGATAACCTTCCACCCAGAGCTGGATGCATTCAAAGAATCATCAGGCAGCTGCCTCGCAAATAGCATTCTGTCAGGGGAGAGAGACTAACAAAAAAACAAGGAAGTGCTTGGAAAACTTCAAGCTGGTTTTTGCATTTCCTCAGTCATTACAGATGTGTCAGCCCATACACCTATGGCATGCACAAAGGGCCAATTCATTGCTAGCTGCTTAAAAATTAAATGATGAGGACTCGGGGTAAAAGGCATTTCTTTTCCTTTCAGAAAGGCTCCAGTGTGGAGCAGAGTCAGCTCTGGGCTCGCAGCAGGGCTGTGGAGGCAGTGGTTCTCCTGACGTGGAAGAGAAGGACGGATCAGCTCTAGGGGGCTGACTGGGCAAGGTGAACTGCAAACATCTCTGGTTTTCTGTGCTTGCTTCCTTTCCCTTCGATTGCTGTGTCTAATCAGACAGTGAGATCCTTGGATCAGTGAAATTTCATTTTTGTATTTATTTATCCTACTAATTGAATTAGACACCAAATTTCACCTCAAATTTCACACAAAGGCACAGATTCATCAATGGGAGTAGGATGCCATCTAGGCTGCTGCTGCATTCAGCCATGAAGACTATTCTAAAAAAACCTAATCATACAGATAAATTACAGATTATGGGAAGCACTGAAGTACTATGTGCACTAGAGAGCAGATCAGATAATTCCAGGATCAAGTCATGATTTACCTGTATATTCATCTAAAAAGCTTGACAACTGGAGTATGCTGGGTGTTGAGTCGCAATCTATGCTTGTGATTTCTAAAAAGAAAATGAAAAGTCATGTACAAACCACACAGAGGGACTATTTCCAGAGTCTGCACAAGGTAAAAGATCTTATGTCATATGAAACATGTATACATCAATTCAAATTAATCAGAAAGATATACTGTGGTGGTGCCTCAACATAATGTTTGGTGTTTAAAACAGTACAACATTACTTGGAGCAGACAAGCATTGGTGGCTTGGTCCCAGTCTGTCCTTGCTCTGCCTTTTTTCAGTGAAGAACTTAAAGAGAAGAAGCTATCAATAAAAGGTTGAGAAAATGACAAGCTGCAGAACCACCCTTCCTTTGTACCTTGACCAGAGTGAAATATTGGCTTTATTGCTTAATAGTCAGGAATCACTGCACTTTAATTCCCTGCTGAATGTTTGTGAAAAAGCTCAGTTTGATCCATGGCTGTGCAAATGTTTCCTACTCCCAAGAAAGCTGTAAACACAAACCTACTCACCACTGTGCAATTCAGGCACATTGATTTGCCTTGTCACCCTCCCTGTGTATTCAAATAGTCAAAAGAAATAGTGAGCTAACTCTGCCTGTTGGACTGATGTCTTCACATTTACACCACCCCACAGAATCTCATTTGTAAAGGAGCAGTGGACAAATTTCTACACAAGTAACTTAAACTCCTAAAAAATACTTCTATACTGAACAGCTGCTGGTTAGGAAGTAATTCACTGTCTCCATCTCTAAGTATTCAAATGCCTACTTTGGAAAGCAGGGCTCTGTATTACTGAACAAGATCAGAAAGCTGGGAGCTTGAAATTGGCTTCAGCATTACAAAAATAATTTAACAAAAGGAAATTCAATAATTAAAAAAAACCTCTTGGTTGTGTTTTTTTTTTTTTTTTCCCCAAGAATTAAAAAATTTGCTCAGATCTTCCCGGAAATTCTTTGGAGCCAGCAGAAACAAAGAATCATAAAATATCCTGAGCTGAAAGGGACCCCCTGGGATCATCAAGTCCAGCTTCTGGCTCCACACAGGACCACTCAAAATCTAAACCCTATGTCTGCAAGCAGTGTCCAAACGCTTCTTGAACTCCGTAAGGCTTAGTGCCATGACCACCGCCCTGGTGTGCTTGTTCCAGTGCCCAGCCACCCTCCTGGTGAAGAACCTTTTCCAAATATGCAGCCTGAATCTCCCCCGCAGAGGGGAGGACACTTCTAGCAACTTCACAACAGTGAAAATGCTGAAAAAGTCTTAAGGACTGAAGTCACATTTAGGCACCCAAACACTCTCTCCATGTCTAGATTTATCTAATGAGTGGTAGAGTTCTCACTTTCTGGAAGACAACTTCTAATGCAGTCACTACCAGTACAAAGAATATCATTCACGAAAACGATAACTACTTCAATCTATTTTAACAGAACAACAGCAGAAAGGAATACAAGTGATCCCAACTTCAGAACTATACATCGTCATACTCAGCTTCAGCCTAGGTATCGTAGTTAATGTCTGCTGTAGAGATAAAATAAAGCCTAAAAGTTCAGTGAAAACTTGTAAAAATCCACTTCACATTCAATAGTAGTGGTTTTCAACTTTGCAGTCACAGAGCCCCTTCATGCCCACAGGGCACCTCCATTGGTACCCAGAAGACCGCTTGTTCAGATCTTGTTATTTTATCAGTCAACGGATCAATGTGTTTTAAACCTCTAGGATTGTAATTTACATGAATTTAATAAACTTAATTTTGTTCTATTTCAATATAAGCGAGACTAGAATCACAAGGATTTATAAAAATGACATTACTTACGTTGTGCATCAAGGCAGATGAATGTAAACCAACTCATCAAAGCAAAAACCACAGATCCCGAAAGTGCCATGAGCACTGCAGGAAAAATACGCTACCGAAGGCAAAAACAGGTGGTCGTTTCTCACATGCAGTATTTGCAAAGAATTATTTCATCTGCTGTATTAAAAGTTTGCAGCTATTTTGACGAGTGCTTCAGTGATGAGGGAAAGAAGCACGATTAGCCTTTGAGAGAAGCCCACAGATTATATTTCCTGCTAACGTGATCAAAGTCCTTTTGGGGCAATAAAAATATACCAACAAGGAAATATTGGTGTTCGTGTTAGAACACAAACAAGAAAAGCTATTTTTAACGTTAGTACCTAGCAGAAATTAAAATAAATAAATAAATTGCAATTTAGAACTTGTATGATGTCCTGACCAATAGGAGAGAAATCTACATACTCCCTGGAAAAGAAAACTAAATAGGGTCTCAAAGAGCACAGGAACCACATTGCCCCTTTTGATCTTACAACGGTAGATTATCTTCTCACAAGTCTGTTCCACAAGGAATAAATGTAAAATTACTGTTGCAAGAAAAGAAGTTGCTATCTGTAGCATTGAGAACAAACACCTCTGAAATACGTCCAGTGTTTTACAGATAGTGTATGTTCAGAATAGGTGTAGCAGGCAGTTAAAACACTTTGCTTCAGTGAAGTTCTCTCCAAAAAAAAGGACACAAGGTTTGCAGAAGATTTTCAAAGACTACAAATGATTTGGCTGCTCATGACGCTTGTTTCAAACATCTAGAGGAAAATGTACCTTTAATTCAAAGGAACAACTGATTACGCAATAAGGAAAGGGTTGCCAAAGCAAGGTGTTTCTGTCTGCATCAGCACTTGTTTTGTCACTGTGGATACAGAAGTAATTACTATAGTTTCAGTGAAAACAAAAGCCATAAAATTGCACGTAAATGACAAGAAAATTATCATTATGCTTTCTCAGCACTAAGTAATCGAAATCAAAATGTGGGAACAGTTCAAATGGAAGCATTTAAAAGTATGGAAAGAAGTTTAACCTCTGGCACCATCTCTGTTGAACAAAGGCCACATCCAGCCATGATTATGTGACATCATTACTGGAGCAAACCAGCAGTCACTTTTTTCCCGGGCATGACTGCTCCGTGTATCCATGACAGCCAGGTCTTAGCAAGGCTATTTGGCAAATTACAGAATACAGATCTGTGCACAGAATACCTCCTTTGAAGGAAGAGGAGCCAGAAAGAGAAGACTGGAGAGCGTTCAGAGAGAGAAATTTCCTGACACCATTCACTGAACGGCATAATGTGTATCTGCGCCATCATAGCCACATTGGAGGCTACATAAGCTCATGCTTGTATCAAAACATTTGTTCTAGCAACCAGTCCTCTTGAGAACCAAAAATATTTCAGTGCTGGAATCTTAATCTACTAATGTAGATCTACTTTTAGATATTTCAAGTCACAGCAAAGGCAAAACAGCTTCAATATTTTCTAGTACCTCTGATAGGAAGGTCAATGAGGAATTGTACAAGCCCTTAAAGGATTAAATTCCAGAAAGATCTCCCTCAGTAACAGCAGAGAGGCAGCTGAGAAGCTAAAGGAGGTAGGCCATTACTGTACACAAACCCAGTGCAAAAACAAATCAAAGTTGAAGGTCACCTACAGGCAGGCACAGAATTGAAACTACTGCTCAGGTGCTGTTATCCACTCTTTTCAACAGCTGCTTAGCTGAGATGATTCCAGCCCGAGGCTGCCATCCAGCCTTGCTCAGTTACTGGCTCCATCCAGCTCAGTTATGCTTTCCTGTGACTAGCACTCCAAGCTCAGTCAAAGAGAGGCATCGTGACAGTCCCTGCCATCACTATCCATGTCCTACAAAGGGATCGATCCCTGAAGAGTTCAGATGAAGATCATTTCTTTTCTACACTTAGTACACAGGGAAAGAGAAGGATGAGATGCTTTGCAATGCCAAATAAAAGGCAGGAAAACAACCTGGAAGGAGTGGAAATAATAATAAATGAAATAAAATAATAAAGAAAAAAGCAACAGTGATTTCTTCAACTGACAGCTGCTCACAGAAGCTGTAGTACCAGAACACAGTCAGAATACACCAGCCCAACAACCAGCTGTGTCACTGAGGACAGCGTTGACTGCTGAGCATACAAGGCACAACAATGGGAAACAGTGGGATGCACACTTCTCCTGAACCAGACTACAGCTGTCTACTGCAGGAGTGTGTAGTTCTCCCCAGACAAGGCAGAATGCCCACTTTAATCACAGATAAAATCAGTGTCCAAAGCCCTTGCTACTCCCAGACTAGAGGGAATGGGGCAGTCCTGTGCTGCTTTGTGTCAGTTGATGCGGCTTTCAGACCGGCTGATGGTTTCATCAACCTCCACCACCAAGATGCTCAATGACAGGAAGAGATATTACTCTCAGGGACACAACCATTCTGCACTGCAACTTGGCCTCAAGCCTGGAAAAGTCTTTGGCTAGTTTGGTTTATTCACACAGACATAGCCAAGAGGGGATTCAACAGTAAAGGTATTCCTGCCTTAAGATAAATAAAGTGCAGTCTTCCTTATTTCCTAATTATTCTTAATTAGGAAGAAAGAGAGAACATTCTCTTTTCACAATTCAGAACACAGTGGTGCACTTCATCAAGATTAGATTTCACCAAGGATACCTACAGGAAAAATGTCTTCAGTATGTCTGTGCGTATGCTGCTCTCTCAGACAGCCTTCTTCACATCTGCCTACAGTGGAAAGGGACGTACCTGAAGGAACAAGGAGCTTCACCTAATTGCTCAAGCAAACATTTATATCAAATAGAGCAGTTTTGCAGTGCAATGTGGTATGTCTGTATGCTCAACGAGAACAGGAAACAATGTTGAAAAAAAAATTAAATTCACTTCCTGCAAAGCGTCCTCTCTATCACATCAAATATGCTCATGCTATTCAGTCTTATGTTTGCTTACCAGGGGTAACTGGATATCCACGTTTCTCTTATTCTCCTCTTTTTCTCTTGGAGCCATTACTGTGGCTAAAATTAATATTCTGGCCCTTTCTTCAAGACTTTGAGACATTAAGCAAACAGTGCAGCAAGCAAGTTTAAACACGCATGCATGAGAGAGTGAAATACATACTGTAGTCTTCCCCATATACCAACTGCACATACAGAGGATATCCATACTGCAATTTTTTTTTAAAAAAGAAATGGACTAATCCTATTCACAGATCTATCAGATCATTTAAACAGTATGATCAGTACTGTGGCAGTGGGAGGGAAAGTTAAACGTGTTTTCAGCATAGCTTAGTCTGACATTTTGCATACTTAGGCCATTTGCAGGGCAGGACACACAGGAACTTTTAATCCAACTTCAAAACTCAGTGCAGTATTTTCAAGTTCTTAAAGATTTGGGATAGCTCAGCCTTCAACTGTATCCTGTTGTTGACAGATAAAAAGCCTGTATCACAATGCTGCAATTAAATCACAAACACAAGCATGATTGAAGCCATAAAATAGCATTGATGTACTTATTTACTTCTTAAAAGTATCCATAAAAACCCCACACACTTCTTAAATGAATAACGTTTATTTCCATTAAACCAAGACAATTTCAAAATTAATACAAGATAAAAAAAAAACAAGGTGGTTGGCAAGAGGAAAAAAGACTACACATCATACATGTTATTGTTATATGCTCAAAAATATTTTTGAATAAAATATAACAATACTGGCACATAAAACTGGCATTATCCCCACACAACAAAACCAGCAGGATTTTCTCTCCTTTTCTGGTCAGTAGTTCTAAGAAAACTAAACATACCTACATGCAGCTGGCAACTTTCATTGCAAAGTTTACCATTTGGAACAATTCTCTATCAGAAGTCACAAAATTGTAGCAAAACACTTATCCTACTGTTTGTTTTTAACTCTGCGCATTTTAAATACTTTCTTTTTCAACAAACAATAATCAGTCTTCCAATGTTTACTGTAAGTGCTTAAAGCTGCATTACTATTTGCAAATAGACCTTAGGCATTAATAAAGCCTTATTTAATACAGGTTAAAGCACTCCTGCAAAAGATACCATTCCTGCCCAAAATCAAAGCCAGTGAAATCCACAGGTTTGCCTGTTAGTTTTATTGGGCTCTGAATTTGCATTGGACAAAATATACAAAGAAACAACATTCAACTTTAATTTTAATCAAAATCTTCTATGCTGAAAGCAATATTTTCAAGTATTGCTATCCTAGTTTTCTCATGCCTATTTAAAACCCTCAATAAACAAGACCAAAAAAAAAAAAAAAGGCCGAAAGGAGAGAAGGATGCATTACAATGATGTTCCCTCTCTCCTTGACCCAACCCTGTCCCCCCCCCTCCCCAGGATCTTACAGACTTAACTCCAAACTCACATTTTACAGCTGTGCTCCACAATAAACTTTCCCTGAGCGCTCTTTCTGCCTGTTTCAAAAAAGTCAGAACGTGTTTACTTGAATTCAGCCATTATTATTGCTTTTTTTTTTTTTTTTCCCCTAACGTGTATTGTTTTCTAGGCAAGTTACTTCGTTTTGGTAGCCCTGGATTTTACATACACACAAACTTGTATTCTATTGCTCCAAATACAGAACTTGAAAGTGCATCTGACTTCTAAACAGTATTATTCAGGCAGGTTTCAGAAAGAAACTAGACCCAAAACATCTGCATGCACAAATCTTCAAAATGATTCCTCTCTAGTGAAAGATGCCTGATTAATAGCATATCTTCTGGGTAATTTAGCAGTAGGGCACAGAGACGGAGCTTTGTCTCCTAAGGTGTGGGCATTAGAAAGGAACCAAACACTGTATTGTGCAAGAGGAATCAGATACAGTCTGGGAGTAAGTATGAACTTCACATGCAAGTAAAGCAAGTGTTTCATGTGCAAGATGTGATACTGCATCGTCGTGGCATTTAAATCTTTGGAGGTCTAGTCTCCATCTGCTACCCACCTTCACATGGACAGGAGTTGCATGGTTATATGGAAGGAAGCCTCAGAACTGCATTGAAGTTACGCTTTAACTAGTCTAATTCACAGCTATTGTATTGTCACTGACCTCAAATGTAAATCCCTAGAGGACAGACCTAAAATGTCCTATCAGATACAACATAATATACATATATATATATATATATATTCTAGGTGACTTGTGTTAACGCTGCTGATTGTACTCAGAATTCAATAGTTTTGCTTTTTCCTTTCAGTATTTCCATCACACTAGAAGGCATATTTATGTCTTCCCCATAAATAAAGTTAGTTGAATAAGTTAACTTTGTATGTTTATAAAATATTTTCTATGCAACTCAACACAGCAGCCTAAAAAGCAATTCAATTTAAGAAATAGTATATTTACAATTAAAATAAGTACAGACCTTATTGGATTTGCATTCATTTTCCACACAAAACAATGTACAAGGTTTAAATAAATAAATAAGTCACTGCTCTTCAAGTCAAAGCTTCTGGAGGTCCACGTGCTCCATATATCAGAGAGCTGTACAGTTTCAGGAAGCAGTAATGTATTCTGGCCACAGTTTTTCCTATGAGTTCTTATGTTGGACGGCCTTGACCAAAACGGGATTTTGACCTGGATTAAGAGCACAGAAGGAACATATATAGGTTATCACTACTAGAATTTTTTACTTACTATGAAGTCATCTCTCTGGTTGAACATCTGTTCAAAATTGTTTTCATGCCAAAATGTGTTTTGAGAAAAGGAAAAAAAAAAAAAAAATCTCACAACTCTACTGAGAAAGCTGTCTTCCTGCCAGCATACCTGCAGCCACAAACTACATTCATACAAAGGTATGCAGATCAAAGAATTGAGATATCAAATGACTTATTTTGAAGTCACTAATTCTACAATTGTACTCACATGCATTTTTTGGACAGAAATAAGACCCACAAGATATCTGAAGCATCCAGCGCATCCTTAAAACCTTGTTGGCATCTTCCCTAATAAAGTTTAGTTGTAGAGACTCACCTGCTGGCCACACTATTACCAGTACTAGGCTCTGCAACCAGTGTGCCAGCACCTTAGTTAATTTTCTTTTATCCTTTTAAGGTGTAGATGACCAATATGCAGTAATGAAAATGGTTTTTTTTTTTTCGTTTTCTTTTTTTTTAAGAAGGAGGCCAAAGGATAAGCTAAAGAGTCTTGGCTAACAATTTTACAGTTATCTGTAATTTTGCAAATGTTTACATGAGAAGAGCAGTAAGTCTTCCATGCAAAAGCAGTTCTTTCAGCATGGGCACAAGAGTTTCATTCTCTTCACTCTAGCTTAATTTGACAAAGGAAGCTTTCACATCATATATGGTTAGCCAGCTAGAAGGGATGCTGATACAAAAGAGTGTATGAAATGAAGTACATTTAATTCAAAAGAATTTCCAGCCCCACTCCTCCCAGAAATTCATGTCCTGCTTTTTCATTTTATCTTACTTGGCATTCTTCTCAGCATTGATTTGTCGTGCATTGACCTGTGCTGAGGCCTTTATCTGAGCTTCGAGTCTTGAATAAATACCTCCTGCATACTGGAACCCAAAAAAACAAAGTGGTGACATCATTCCAATTTCATCAGTTACTTTATAAAAACCTTCATAAAAATCATTAATGTTCAGGAGAACCCATAGCATACTCTGTTTCATTATCACAACCCAGTACTGAAACCTTTTAAAACCATCCTATTTTCCATGTCCAATTTTTCAAAGGCAGTGAACTTAAAGAATTGCTATTTAACTCCTTTACAAAAATAAAAATAAAAATCATGCTTAGAAGAAAATGAAGATTGATCAAACTTCATTCTTTGTTAGTAACTGAAAAGGTGGTGCTTTCATTTGTGCTACGTTTGCTACAAAGGACTGCTTCAATTCTGTAATTGTTACATTATGAGAAATCTTACTTCTTTGCTGTCTTTTGACTTGATTCGATCAAAGTCTCCCAGTCTCATTCTTATTAAGTGTCCTGTAATCTCAGACATTCTCCTCTGATCTGTCAGAAAAAGAATACACAGAACAGAAGCTTTTCTTGCTACTGAATACAAAGAGAACTTCACACACAGACATTAGTGAGATCCTATTTGCTGAAGTAATTTTTTCTCCCCCCTCAGCTCATATGGAAGTCATGAACAACCAAAATTCTATATCCTGATGCATATTCTAGCTTCAGCAGTGCTCTTGGCAGATACCAGAATACATCTGAGGAATTACACTGAGATAAAAAACTGTGGAAATGGTTTTGAGGCAAAGATTTTCAAAACAGCAAAAACACACAAGAACATTAAGATAGTGAGAAAGTGGAATAAATGAAAACAATTCCAAAAATTTTTAGTCAAAGACTGGGAAGGAGATACAAGTGAATATGTTTATCACTGTTTATATGCCCAGATAAAACTAGCACGGGAGTGCAAGAAAAAAAAATTTGCTTACTTGCAAAGTCATCAGAAGACACAACTAAAAGCTCTGTAGTTTAATCTCTGACTATAACCTCTGTAGGTTATGTGCAGATTTTACAAATACAGAACATAAACAACCTTAACATACACTGTGAATGGGATTTTTTTCTGCAAATGTGGAACTCCTTCCAAGTATTTTCCCAGTCAGTTGTCCATTTATTTTTCTATATGTGTGTGCAAGTCTACAATGTAGTTTATGGTGGATTTTCTTTCCATTTTCCTGCCACAGATTTTTTTTTCCCTCTTGTAGAATACATGAGATTGCTAATAAATGCCAATGAAATTCTGAAGTAACATTTTCAGGAGATCCTAGCTATTGTGAATATTCTTTTTTATAGTTTGGAGGAATCTGAGTTTACCATGCGGTTTGGATAGAGCTGATTACTAACTGCTAGCCTAGCTGAAATACGTTCTCATACAAATGAGAAAGAACTATGGGAAAAAACAAACAAAAAAACCCCTTGGTTATACCTGTGATTAAATTCAATCTAAAGACAAATTGTTATATTTTGAGAAATTTAGCCATTTCTTATGTGAAAGAATAATTTTCTTTGCAAAACATTAACATTAGAAAAGCTAGACTCATGCAAGAACAGACCATCTTCTCTTTGAGCATCTTGGTTGAATCTTAGTGACCTGGAGGCATCCCATTTGTTCTGCTGCACACTCACACTGATTAGAAAAGAAAGATGCACACAAAGTTATCAGTAACCATTTACAAGAAAGGATATACTACAGTATGTTCTCAAGGACTTTGAAAATGACTTACGTGAATGGAGATGCATCTCGGGAACTTGACTATCAAAGAAATCAAAATACATTAAGTAAGTTTTGGACATGATCTTAAAACATAAGAAAAATCCTCATCATTCAGCTCAGACTGTCTTCACAGCTCTGATTTTACCTTGTCAGATGGCTTCTCCTTTTTCTGAATACTAGGTGAAGAAGCCACTTTCTTAGGGTGTTTGTAGAATTTCTTTAATTTCTCCTTTCTCCCTGCTAATTGAAGAAATAGCTACTGACTGACAATCACAGATATTTGGAATTTCACAACTACACTGCTACAAAATAATTTTCCTCACTGCACTCCAATCCCTTTGAGTTAAGGCAAAAACAACAAAAAAACCCAACAAGTTGTCTGAGTTCAAATTGCTCTTTATTAGCATGGAAAGGAGAAGATGGTTTTTGACTTTCCACATTCCTAAACTTTCCCTTATAACAAGAAAAGAAACAAATGAAAATAATTTTAGATTATTGCAGCTTATCTTCAATGCAGCCAAAATTCTAGCCCCATCCACCAATCACTGCATTTTTTTTTTGTTGTTTCCAACACCTATCTAGGCAAAATTTAAAAACAGTCACTTGACAGCCTTTCCTGCAAAATATACCCTTGATCAACTTTGAGGACATCCCAGATGTGAACAGTTGCCACTTCCCTTGTTTGTCAATATTTACTGATGACCCTTAGCAATGGGGTAATTTGCAACAACACAAAGAAAACAATGGAAATAAAATTGAAGTAATATTTTAAAAAATAAATAAATCCTAACAGTTAAGCTTCCTTACAGAAGACTTCTACTGTCTTGAGTCTTTAAATTCCAGGGAGGATGACTACAGAGGGTATTGTTGTACCTGGTTTCCTGCACACTTCTTCTTCATCCCCCACTTCATCCTCAGTGACCTCTGAGCCAGTGGTATACTCCTCTTCTTCAGATAACAACGACTGCTGTTTCTAATCAACAGAAGGAGAGTGCCATAGATTCTGTGAACTACAAGGATTACTGAGGCTTGCTTTCTTGCTAACTGCATGATACTGCTGACATACTCAGTAATAAAGTAACCAAAAGTGTGCATGTTGCAGTGCACTACAAATACAGATTCCGTACATCAACCTTAATGCATTAAGAATTCATTGCAAGCTGGGCTGGAATAGCTGGCTGGGTTTTTTGTAAACTTCACCCTAATATCTAAAATTCTTTTAGATCTCTGTACATCACTATAAGCCACTGGCTCCAATATTGCAATAGATGGGGCCACGATGACAAGTGGTTGCAGTGAATTATTTCTAACTAATCAGCACAGTATAAGGAACGTGTTAAGAAATGATGTTTACATTGTTTAGAAATATCTTTTAAAGTGATAATGACTGCCTAGTAACGCATGAGAAACAATAAGGGCTGACATGACCTGCAGATTCAAAAGTGTAGCAGTCATGATTTTGCAACAGGAATATTGTAATTCACAAGGAACATGAGACTTCAGCACAAATCAAGAGTGATGAAGTAAACTGTTGCTCTCTAGCATTTGCATAAAAAAACAGACATGATTGACTATGACTAATTCTATATTCCTGGTAGAGCAACTACACATCTTCTGTATTTGGTTAGGCACTCAACCCTGATAAAAGATTTTTAGCAATAAAGCACCGTCATAAAGACGAGAAGCATCTCTGACAAGCCATAAGGGATACAGACACTCAAAAACTGTTTTTTGAAGATTTACATTTCTGTCAGCCTAATGAACTACTAGGAACTCATGTGAGCGCTGCTGCTCTATTATTTGCTGTCATTTATAAAAGTATGTAACAGGAAATTTTTATTCCCATTTAAGCCAAAGTAACGCTTCATACACACATCATATTTGCTTGTAAAAATTTTTGCTGGAAGGCAGCCTCCATATTAACGTACAAGAAAATGAAGTTTTGTCTAAATTAATTAGAAAATAAGCCCCCCCCCCGCTCTCCCCCCCAAATAAAAAAAAGTTGTTTGTCAGTGTAGAGGAACAGATGCGAACACAACATTTCACTAACCAGTTGTAAAGTCCAGTTCTTCAGAGAAAGAAACTGTAGTAAAAAAGAAAGAAAGAGAGACATAAGAATTAATAGCAATTATCAGGAAAAAAAAGTGGAATCCTAAAAATAGGAGTGGTATGCTAAAGTATAGCAATCTACACTGGTAGCTCCTAGAAGACCTACTCTCATTTTCAACTTAACTCATTTTTAACTTTAGATTTTTGTGGAATGATAAATTGGGCAAACAGGTTGTGAAAAACTAATTGATTAAATGTAATGAATGTAGAGCCACATTTAATTTGCCTAAATCTAGCATTAAAAAAAATATTTACAGGTGGTTGTAATAAAAAAACAAAACAGTCCAGGGCAAGAAGGCCTGTTCTATACCAGATTGGTATGGAGTTAAGATTTAACAGCCTCCTGCATTTGTTGCTGGACAGCTACTGACACCATCTGAAGTTCTCATACTACCAGAAGCATTGTGCTACAGTCAGGATTGTTGAGTTACCAGAAGTTCCACAACTGGTGCAGGTCTTCAAAAACTTATCTTTGCATGGAAGTCCTCTTTGACTCAGAGACAGTGTTATACACAGTCTATTTAAAATTGGCTTAGAAAGTGTCTCTGTTTGTCTGACATAAGCACAGCAACATAAATGGAATTACAATTTTGGAAAGTAAGACTATTCACATCTCCAGAACAAAAAAAAAAAACAACTCAGATTACTGCTCTTCATTTATGGGTTTATAAAGCCACATGGACATACTCATATAACAATAGACAAATATTTAAATAACGTTTGCCACAAGATGAACCGCAGAGTGTGACTGGTTCCTTATATACTATCAGATTACGAATGGGCAGCTTTACAGAAATGTTTCTGGTAGAGCTGGAAAAAGTTTTGCCCTTTCACCAAACAGACATTTTATACCTCCACTAGCCTCTGCCATCCTGCAATGTTCAGAACTCTGCCCCCAGCAATGTATTTTATTTAATAAATCTGTCTAATGAATCCTTCCAAGTACTCTTGTAGGATTCTTCATTATCAGAAAGAAGGAGAAATAATATCAGCAGTCACTCACAGCATTGATTTCTCCAGTTTTGGGGCCCCACGGTGTATTTGGTTCCACGAGCACATCACCTTCAATGCCTTTTTCATCACAGAGCCCAATACCAGAGTCACTTAGAGAAAGACGTGAGACAAAAAGATGTTTTTTTTCTATTTCACAATTTAAAAAATCAGTCTGTCTTTACTCATTATATAAAAGAAAAAGACTCCCAAGTCAGCCATATAATATTTATATTTTGATGAGTTGTAATCAAAATAAGTAGAGGAATGAATGGTTAAGGAGGTTGAATGACTACAAGCCTGATTTAAACGTAAAAAGCAACAGTATTTGTTCTTTCTTTTCCAAATTAAGTCACCTACAGCAAGTGCCATGTCACTCATTTAAAAAGAGAGAAATTAAATGATACATGAACATATTCAGTTTTCAAGACTAAGTTATTTCAGTAACAACAAAACATTCTTACCTATTCTCATCTTTAGTAAAAGGAACAACAATAACATCTCTATGATGGAGCAGATCATTCAGTATTTTAGGAGTCTGAGATGGTAAAGCATCCCCATCTTCATTTTCTGAAGGTAAACTAGTCACGTGATCCCTCACTTTACAGCCCTGAGACACACACGCATCAGAAAAACGAGTTAATGGGAAGAACTGATTTCAGTATGCATAGTAACAAAGATTCAGCTTTCTAGAAACATCTCTGTAAACTCTGAAGTTTTCTCATGATGTAAACCATACAGATGACCTTTTGATTCTAGAGGTGACACCAATTCTGTTCTTACTAAAGTTATCAGAAACTTGTAGAAGAGATTCTGAGAAGCAGAGTTGAGGTAGGGCCAACAACGTTTAGAGAATTTAGAGAACTGTTTCATTTCCGATTTCAGCATTAAACACAGTTGAACTGTATGAAGACAGAAGTGAACAGATGGGTAGCCCCTGTCTGCACCGATGACTTGCACTACACATGCTGTTACAGCAATGGAAAAAAAGTGCCTGACATTACTGCAGGGCCCTCTCTTCCAGTCCCACGCTCCACCTTGCCAGCCAGGGAAAGCCTGCTACCCTTGAATGGTTCCTGCAGCACATCTCTGCAACAGGAAGGAGGCTGACTTCAGAGGACAGTCCTCTTCCTAGCCTGCCTTGGGATGCTGCAACAATTTACAATCCTATTTTGGAAAAGATCCAATTTTGTAACATGTTGTCTTCTTGTGCCCCTCCTCACCCCTGTTGGGCTCTTTTATAAGTGAGCTAGTACTGAAGTACCTTTGGGAGGGTAGTAGGATCAAATCGAAGTACTTTTTGGTTACAACATGGATATACTCCTGTCCCAGTCGATCCCAGAGCACTTGCCACGCCTGGATAAAGAACTGGCTGTGGGTGGTACTGGCAATGAGAGAATTCAGTACACAGGAAAGACTGCATAAGAATAAGAAGAGACACAAGAGGTGGGATTACCTACAGAAGTTAGAATTTTGATATATATTCTTTAGAGAGCAAACTTTATACCCACACACTTAAAAATGCAAAAGCTCAATAGCCCAGAGAATATGTCACTCGCTAATACCTGAACAGTCAGAAAAGACATTCTAATTAAGTCTCATTTTGATTTTAGTGGCCAGGACAAAAGGGAAAGTGATGGAAAAAAACAGCATTCAAAAGTACGAAGTCAGTATCTATAACTTCCATAATTTAAACAATTATGTCTCCCACTCATAAAATAAAGATTACTGAAAGCCAGTTGGTGACAAAACCAATCGGCCAAAGAGAAGAAAGCAATATATTTCCAAACAGTTTTAATCTCCAATTTAGCCCCAGAACTCACCCACAACAAACCAGTTACCAACAAACAAGTGAAAATGAAAAGGTACTTACCTGGTTACACCTTGAGCAGGTCAGCCAATTGACGGTCCCCCAGAGACGCCAATAAACATCCCGCCAAGATTTCAGTTCTTCATGAAGGCCAATTAAGTACTCATGCACTTCCCAGGTTTTGTCTCTGAAAAAGCACAGTGCCAGGTTGCACACAATCAATGAAACTGTTCTGATCCTGCCACCAGAAAGGTGAAGTGGAGAAGGAACAGAACAGCACATCCTCTGCTGGTGGAAATCCTACAGAAGAGTTTAGAACAGGAAGGATGCATTGTGGAACAATCATGAAATTCAGACCATAACAAAAATGCTTATGTTCTTTCACAACATCCTAAGCTTACAAGTAATAATGAATTACAACTTGTTTCATCTCAGACACTGCATACTGCAAATTTATAAGTTAAGAAAAATATTGAGCCCTTTGGAAATCAGGAAAACTGTAAGACACAAGAAACTCAATACAGAACAGAATAAATCCAAATATGCACATGCAAGCAAGTTCAACGATATTGCAGTTTTCTATCTTTAAATAATGCTGTGCAAGAGAAGTACTCACATTCTATTTTATTTTAAAAGTCAACACAGTATACACTTCTGTGCATCTGCAATGCAATAGCAATTAGTTAAGAATTAAAGTTTGAAAATAGGAGACTTTTTTGGTTTTTTTCCCCCATATATCACACAATCACGGAACCATAGGAGTTGGAAGGGGCCTCTGAGGATCAAGTATCTGAGGCTTCTGGTCTTAAAAACAGCATGCCTTATAGACTTGGGTCCTTCCTAGTAATACAATGACAAACATCTTAATTCAAAAAAACAAAAAACAAAAACAAACAAAAAAAAACATATTCAACACTGGTGTGTTTTCTTCAGAAAGATCAGATATTGTTTTCCCACAATTTGAAGTTCTGATCTGAACTATTTTTTATTATATATACATCTAACCAAGACTAAGCAAGCAGTACTTCCTTCACACTGTTCTACATGCATCTTTGACTTCATTTTGTAATGCAAGTATCTGTTCCTAAACAGATGTTCTTAAACATGCAGTATTTTGTATAATAATTCAAAATCATATAGTTATATGTATATTAAAATATATATATATTCATTTTTTCCCCCACTACCTTATATGAACAAAGACGACATTCCCATGTTGATCTATGTTGATTTTTCCCGGTACACATGGAATTCTTCTTTCAGTTTCTTTAGTTAACAGCTTTTTACATAAACAACATCTAGATTTAAAAACAAAAATAAGACAACAGAACATTGGAGTAAGTGCAGAACTTGAAATCACAATTTTAAAAATAAGACCACACCTGTACAAGGTAGATGCATTTCCTCGAGAATCTGGATTTATGTACTCTGGATCAAACAGTCTCTCAATCTTCTTGCAGAAAAGTTTGCTGTAAATGATAGCAACACAGTTCACTCATTAGAAAACAAAATGAAAGTCGTTTTATGTATAGTGAGACTAATAATTATATTCTGATTACTTGCAAAGTTATGTTTTTTTCAGAATTCAGCTTCTAATGTGATTTTCCTTTAAAATAACCCGTTTAGATAACTGGTTCCTGGCCTGATCATCTCTCATGTTTATAAAGATGTAAGGAAAGAGACCCCTTAATTTTTTTCCCCTCTACATTCTTTTTTTTTTTTCTCCTTTTTGCCAGTATAAGCTACCAGCTTCTACCCTGAACAGAAGACCTTTACTGTGAAACCACAGCTAACTTTAATTCTGAAAATTGTGAGGCCTTCATCCCTACTGATTAAAATAAGTTTTTACTCTCACCTTGCTTGTCTGTCAGTCTGCCCTCCAACAACTGGCCCTTTTCTTGACACTGTCTAAGCCAGAATCCTTATGCATGCTTTCTAAAATAGTATTCCATCACAGCTCTCCAAGATTCCAGCCATCCTAAATTCAATGTCCAAACAGCAGAGCTCATAGGATGCTGAAATCAAACTATACGAATTAGAAGCATGTCACCCCATAAAAGGTTCCTTAACCTAATCCTGCCTTCCATAGTTTGTCCATTACACACACCTAGTGGTTTTGCTCATCTCCTATAAAAAAAACTCTTTTCTTTTGCTCAGAATTTTAATACAAAAATCTAAGTCACTTCACATTCTGTGTTAAAGACACATTAAATTTATACACAATTTATACTCTCATGTATCACTCCAAACTCCACATTGTGTCATAGATGCTCTGGAAAAACGATCCAAAAGTCCTACAGCATGTCAGTAGCTTATTTCAGGGCAAAAAATTACCTTTTAAATTTATCTCTCTTGTCCTTCAGTTCTTCCAGTTCATTGTGTGTGAAGAGATCAGCAATACTGGTGACAAGATTAGCATTGATGCAATTCATGTTACAAGGTGTGGCTAGAATAGCATTCATATTTTTGTGACAATAATGAATACATTTTTCTACCTAGGAAAAACAGAAACATTAAAATAATTGTAAGGAATTAAAAACAAAGTTATCTCAAAAGATGTACTAACTACTTCAAACTTTTTTTTTTTAAAAAAAAAGCATAGAGTATTTTAGAAAACACTTTCAGTTCCACCTAAAAACAGAAAGCAAGCCTCAGATTCGTCTAAACGAGATCATGAATTAACTTGAATGAGTCAGTTTTTGTGTTCTCCTCCTAAAGGTTTCTACAGAAATCTGGAAAATAACTGTACTAATGTTTCAACTTCAGTAACTGCTACCTTCCAACAGCCTGCAAAAGAGAACCATAGTATGCATCATACACAGGATTGCCTGGATCTAAACTAAAAGCTGAACTTACTGTATATATAATCGTAGGTCACCCCAATGTCAGATTTTGACAAAAATTAACAAACTCAATAGGTATAACTTACACAGAGCTGAAGGAGAAGCAGATCATAAGCTGCAGAAACATCTTTTATGTAAGAACAATACAAAATAAAGGTATTTACTAAGTTAATATTTTTTTTTTTAACAAAAGCTACCAAAGTCAGATACTGATGTTATTTTGCTCAGAAGGCAAATCCAGGATTCCACTACCACATCTAGAAATAACTTCCTCTGCGAGTTTTCTATGTTCCAATATTAGATAAGTGCTTTGAATAAGAAAGGTGACAAAATTTCAAAACACCCACTTTGCATCTCTTCACCATCTGTTTACATAATATCAGAAGTATAACAAGCAAGCTGCTAGACATTTGGATTTTAACTTTGCCCACAAGGCACAGAATCCTTCTGTCTTAATACTTACTAATGAATCCATCTTCAAAAACTCAGAAGAAATAAGAATTGATATGACATTTCCTGGTTCTAAAAGGCAACAGAAAATAAAAAGGTTTTTTAACATGAATTCTTTTGGTAATTTCACATCACATCCCTCCCTCTGCATACTTAGTATCTATCTGTTTCAAGTATGTTCTACTAATCAGCCCATTACTCCGTCCTCCAATTTGTAGAATACTTCCCATCTCATGAACTAAGTTTTGGTTTATCATCTAGGTGTCCAGAGCACAGCTACAACAAACTGTAATTTATTAAGACTGGAAAAGGTGCATTCACAGGGTTACAACAACTAAACAATCAGACAGAAACATTAACTTCCATTGCTAGCCACCATACCCAGATGAGATTTTGCTCAGCATAACCTCTGTATTTCACGTGATGCTATTCAAGTTCCGTTTAGTTTTTAAAAAACGTTAACAAAAAGTTTATATATTAAAAACTTTCCACATATTTATAAAGGAAAAGGCTCTTGTACTGTTGTATCAGATTGCGCTGAAATTTTATAAAACACTGCAACTCTACACATAGGAAGCAGAGGGGAAACAAAACAAAACCAAACATAAAAATCATCACCGTTCTAAAACTATCACTCTGATCTTGGTCAGAAGAGGTCTAAAGAACCTTAATCAAACCCACCAGATCCCAAACCATGCCAGACCATTTTCACTGCTTCAACTATCAGAATGTTGCCTCCAAAGTGTCAGTGCTGAGGGCTCAGAGACATCTGGTACAAAGATCAGAGAGTCTTCTATTGCAACACATTTCTAACAATTGAAAAGTTTCATTTGTTAAAAAGAAACAAGAAGCTGTGGCTGAACTGTAGCAAAAACGTTAATCCTTTACTAGCACAGACTATAACAAACCTGCAACTAATGCTCTACACATTTTACCTTACCTAAAGTGGGCATTTCATAAGCTTCACCATCTTTAGTGTTCCTTTTAACATATCTTATCAACCAGTCAAAGATGTGAACGTCACAGTGCACAGAAATGTCCACCTCTTCCCAGCGCTGGGCATCCACTGACAGATACTCAGCGAAGTATTTCATTTCTGCAATCAAAAGGTCTCGAGGACAAACAAAATCTTCTTTGAGATTTTTTGCTTCATCACACACGTGGATCACCATATTTGGCCTCAAAAAGAAAATAAGCAACAAAACAAATTAGGATCATAAGGACATAAAGACTAATTAGAATGAGAAGACTCAAAGACCTCATCTTCAAATCTGGACCACACATGGCAACACTGATGTCACTGTTTTTATTAACAGAAGGAAAACAAATTGCAGTTATTAACTATTAATGGAAAGTACTGTCAGACACCAGGTGAAAAAACAAACGTGTCCCCTGACACATAATCAGTGACTTTTAACAGTTAAGGAACAGGAGAAAAAATTTCAAGCTCAATTCCCCAGTTTTGTCTCCAGTTTGTTATGGGATGCCATCTGAATTACATAAAGAGCTTATTTGTTCTCCCTTTCTTATTTTCTTGAGAAAATAGGCAGATAGATATGTCTAGCTTGCTGAGGTACAAAGGGCAATAATGACACATGATAGCAATTTTCATTGCTGGAAACTAAAACTGCTTTGTTTTATATTAAAATGACTATTACTTAAGGTAGAAGCTAGAATCAGTACATGCAGTCTCCACAGAAAGCTGGCTACCCCTATTCTAGAACCAAACACATTATTCTAAATGTACCCACATGGTATAGAAAATGTGATGTGCATGGCTATTTGAATTGGTAGTAAAATTGTTCATTTGCACTTGCCACTTACAGTTTTCTTTTCCTTCTGTCCCTGACTAGGACAAACCTATGTTCACAGAACATAACTATTTGTTAAAAAGTTAAATGTTGAGCATCAATCTTTATTTACTCCTTTTTAGAATTGGGTTACATTCCCCATTCTCACCACAGCAGCGATCAGTCATTCTCAGATGAACACTAGGGACAGATTCATAAATAAGCTATCCCTACTGCACATAAGTTCTCAAGACAATCCCTAACATTTCTGTTACAAGAGAAGAGAAGGCTCCAAAATTTCTTACAGAATTTATTAGGATGTTTTCTCTGTGATAGCAGAAAACAAAGAACTTCAGACATCATTCTGTCAGCTCCATAATCCCCTAGGTAACAAACACACAAGGCGTTCTTACCCCTGGCTGTCGTCAGTGCTCTCTCCACCTTTATGCACAGGACCTTTGTCAGATTCTGAAGAACAATTCCTTGTGGAGGTTGTGCTGGGCCTTCCTTAAGGGTAAGGAAAAAAGGCTGCATTAGATCAAGAATGCAAAAACCTTTTGCTTTTCAGTATCTTGGAAATGCAGTTGAATTACAGCTCCCCTAGCAGAGCAATGTTATGTAACTAGCAACAGATTTATGCTACCATAAAGGCTGCTACGTAATCTAAATCCCTGCTCTGAATGTTGTAAAATGGAAGCTTAGATCAGCAGCATTGCTGGGTTGCCCAGACACTCACATGCAAACCCACATTGGCCCTGTCTCAACACAGAGCAATGAAATTCATGCAGAGTCTTCAGCATTTGTTTCCCAGCACTTGTTTCTGGGAATACAACCCATTCCTTCAGCTCTCCTCACCTGCTTTGTGGGCTGTGGGTCTTAACACCACATCAACATTTCTGTTTTCAGGAAGCTTTGCTGCCAGGATATAACTACATGAGACTAACTCCACTTCCTACCCATAGTTTTTTTAGCTCTGAGAATAAGTTGCTTCCAGACAAAAGCATAGAAGCCTCTGTAGATGTGTTTTTGATAAGTTTCATAAATATATGGATTAAAGCAGGCAACTGGCTAAAATAATGCTCATATAAAGCAGACCATCAAATCCCTCTTGCCCAAGAACTACGTTATGCAGTGTATTTCAGGCAGAAAGGGCAGCTGAGTTTTATTTCAAATAGGTTTTCTTCACAAACACACTGCGAGCAGCGTAACAGACACAAAACAAGGCAGAGGCCAGCAGGTCTAGTCAACAAACCCACTGGGTTCTGGATCAAGGATCAAGCCAGCCCAGCTTCACGTATTTAATAACTGTGGTGAACAGATCAATTTAACCTGAAACTTCAATAATATCTCCCTTTTATGTCAGAAAGGTCACTATCTGTTAGAATAGTGGAAGGACACGTCTTCCACTGATGAAAACTCATACAGTCATGATTTTCCGTAATTACTCCCTACTCTTAGATTCCTAGGGAAGAAGTCCCAGAAGCATCTGCTCCCTCCCAAGTGAATAGAAAAGTCTGTATTATTATTCTGAAGAAGACAGAGACAGCTAAGAGAGACCTTCTCATCTTTATTGCTAACTTACAACAGCAGACTGACAACAAAATGATTTGGAAGCTCTATACAGTTCAGAGCACAGCAGTTACACCCTTCAGGAAAGCAGAGCTATCACACTGGATGCAGAAGAAACAAGGCTTTCTCCAAAGATACAGCCTAAGGATTCGCACAGCAAAGCCTTAGTAAGGGCATAATCTAAGAAAAGTAGTTAATGAAATGGGAACATTTATTGGACAGACCCTAGGAGAACCTTGGAAGGGGTTGGGTCAGCCATAGCCTTCAGTGTAGCCATTCCACTGCAGGCAGATGATCCATGCTAGCTGGAATACAGCCAAGGTAGGAGTCTACATTTTGAATGCAAGATAAAGTGAATATTATAAAGGAAAGGCCTGTGGGCAAAAGTGACATGGAAGAGTTCTGTCTGCAAATATTAAGAAATTATTTTGGACACAGTGAAGTCATTTATCAGAGAAAAGGAAATAATGCAGACAAGAATAGTGACAGCCAGATTAACTGGACTTCACCATACATCTCCTCCTATCCTTTAACCTTCTTTCAGAGCACATAGATGGCTCAAATTTTGAAAGCTAGTAACAGACACCGTAGGTAAGTCAGTCCTACACACTTGTTCACCACCATAATACACATTCAGATGGATTTTGCAGCAGTTTGCCTTACAATTAGCAAGCAATAAGTAAGTTTTTGCTACTCAAACAAAAGTAGAAAACAATTCAAAATGAATTTGTTTGATTACTTCTTGTCACTACTTGTATATACAAACAAATCCACACAGGTCTCAATTTTTTTATCCTAAAAATATCCAGATGTGCAGTAAATACACTAGGAAATCAATTGAAAAAAAATTGCAAATAGACTTTTCTCAAATTCTTAATTCTGAAATATACAATTACCACACAGATATTAAGAAGGTGAATTCACTACAAACCTGTGAGAAAAAGATTAATTACCTTAATTTCATATTAAGAAGTTACATATAGTCAGGGAAGATAATTTATCCAAAGTCACAAGGAAAATGTGCTGGAAACCAGGAACAGAGAATCTCTCATGCGAGGATCTTGTATCAGGAACCACTAAGGTACTTAACTACATTAGCACTTATTACGTGTATTAAATTGTTAAAAAGAAAAGTAGTTGTCTAAGGAGTTCTAAGAGCAGATTTAACTACCTACTGGGAAGCCAACAATCAGAGCTCTAAGCAGCCACCTGTGGGTGCGAGAAGTATTTGTTCCAGATAATGTGTTTAGCAAGTAAAAAACTGAAAGCTGATAAAAGCTTTTTTGGTCTACATACTTCATGGACAGTTTTCATGTCATCTCTGTTAGCTATATTAAAAACATTTTATTTTTTCTCCAAGAAAGGTCAAACAGCTGTTTTTCTTCTACGAAAGGAAGAGGGACCAGAAAGCTCTATACTGAACGATATCATATCAGAGAACATTTTATTTAACACTTCACTAAACTTCTCAATTTGCAACACAGAAATTTCTTACTCATTACTCCAGCAAAGCAAGTTTCTCATGCAACACATTTGTCCAGACCTACAAGGTGCTGAAACATCTCCGAGTATAATGAAATCCAGAGAGTAACTATTGCATAGGTAATTCAAACTTCCTACAGTGGAGGTACCCAAGGAGATATTTCAGTAAGAGCACAACTATTAGGAATGACCCTCTTCTGTCAAAGTATTACTGTGATATAGAAGGGTTTAGCTGAAGGAATTAGGTGCTCCCATATATCATGCCTTTTTGAAGGGCAAGCTATTAAAAATATCCAAACAAATGGTGTGTCAACATAAACTAACTGGAAGTGACTATGTACACATTATCTGCAATGCTTAGCTTTTCTCTTTCAAAGACAAAGTAGTACCACCCCTGGGTGGACTTACCACTCAAGACAGAGAAGCATGCACATACTGATTACGACCAAAGTCCATATAATTTCAGAATAACCAAAAACATACCGGTTATAGTGATGGAATCCTGTCCAATAGCAGGCTCCTGAAACTCTGTCTGCACATCGAGCAAGGACGATTTGATGTACGTAGCTAAAGTTTCCACAGGATTCTCACCAGCAGCCATCAGGGGATTATACTGGTTGTCAACAGGTGAACTTCCACTGCTTTTGAGTTCATCAAACCTTTTTGCACACTGTCACAAGATTAAATGATAGGACAACGAAGCAGTATATATCAGTACATTTTTTAATAATTATAAATTGAGGCAAACACTGTATTTCTTATTAACTTGCAGACATGAACAGTTTGATCAAATTGATATTAAACTTACAATGCTTTCTATCTAGTTAGCAGTATCAGAAAAGTACATAAACATACCATAAGATTTGTCATAATTAAATACTCTAACAGAAAAAATAGGAAGGAACCCATTTCAACCTTTATTTCCTTAAGGCATATGTTTTTAAGTCTCATCTTCAGAAGTCAAGTTAAGGGAGAGCTTAAATTCTCTTTTTGTGGCTAGTTCTTTTATCATAAATGTTGTCAAGTATTATTAAAAGTAGCTACAATTGTTTCATAATTATTCTTCTTTTACTTCATGATTTCCATTCTGATTGAAGAAAGGGAACTGGTGATTTCCCCTGCAGTTCTACTCACTTCCTGCTCCTTCTTTTGATGAATCATGGAATCACAGAATGGCTTGGCAGGGATCTTGAAGATCACCCAGTTCCAATTCCCTGCCATGGGCTGGTTGCCCCCCACCAGCTCAGGCTGCCCAGAAACTCATCCACCCCAGCTTTGAATGCCTCCAGGGCCATAATGAGGTCTCCCCAGAGCTTTCTCTTTTCCAAGCTAAACAAATGCCAGCTCCCTCAGCCTTTCCTCATAGGAGAGGTGCTCCAGCCCTCCGAGCATCTGCATGGTCCCCTTCTGGACCTGCTCCAACAGCTCTGCACCCTTCCTGTACTGAACTAGGAAGTCTTCCCATTTGGTATACCCATACCTACACAAGGACAATCACAGGTTCTGCAGAATCCCAGGGACAGGAAGCTTACACATACACATAAGTCTACTTAATTCCACAGGCAACCTCTGTGACACAACTGCACAGGTTCCCTCCATGAGGCTGGAATTGAGCATGCCACCTGCAAGCTGCCTTCCCCTTGGGGAGAGGTGCACACAGCAACACCCTTCTGTTAGGAACGCGCTGTCTCAAATCTGTAATAATGTCACAGTCTTCTATGTTCTACAAATACATAAAAGCACAGGTACAAGCTTGCTTAATTAACTTAAACAGGGACTCCACCTATTTGAGACACTTTGTTCTTTTAAAACAGAGTAACTAGATAGGGACTTATCAACCACATTACATCTTACCTAACATAAGGAGAGAGCTCACCAATATTTTTATAATTATTTTATTTGCTTAAGATGCACAGTACTGTCTGCAAATTGAAAGGTAAGGGGCAGACATTCCCTTGCCTCCAAGGGCTTTGCCAAGCACTTGAAATACAGTAACGCTTCACAGAAGCTGCTGCTCCCAATGCTCACTCACTCTTACATTCTAAATACGAGGTTACAGTGATGCCCAGTAGCAATGCTACAAATGTGAGCTGACACATTTGATTAGGTTTGCAAGAAAATAAAGGCCATAGGCTTGTTTATTTCCAGCTTAATCAAACCACAAGAGCAAAAGACATCTTCCTCTTTTAGCTTACTTTCCCTCAGAGCTCAAACTCTTTTTTTAATTATTAAATAAAGACAACCATTTCACCACAAAATGTAGCAATCCAAAAATATTTAAGGATGTAGAGGCATTAGGCTCTTCCAAACCCTTTTCTGATGGAAGAAAGAACAGTCCCATCTCGTAAGACCAAGCAAGAAAGACAGCTGCACTCCTTGACAGTAAGAACTCCTACTTCCTTTGAGTTACAAGGTCAATCACAGTATCCCTACTAGCAAACCTGATCACTTTCTACAAGCTATAGGAGGTCGGCAGGTACTGCTACCCTTTCCACAAAAATAATCTTAGCTACACAATTTAAAACACATTATAACTTTTTACTTTTTTTTTTTTTAATTTCATTTTCAATTTCCACTTTCCCGTAATTTTTATTCTTTTACATTCTGCATTTTATTTCATAAAAACCGAGACAGTATTTCCTAATGTCGATGTTCATGTTTTGTAGACACAGAAAATGTATATATATATTTTAATATCTACTGCTCTTCCAACGCTGTCAGTTCTTCGGATTATAAATAAAAGGTTCCCTTAACTTCAACCTCCCTCCCCAAAGAAGTCATCTACTTCACTGAGCACTGCTTAAACCCAGCCCCGGCCAGGCTGGATGGGGCTTTGGGCAACCTGGTCTAGTGGGAGGTGTCCTTGCCCATGGCAGGAACAAGATGATCTCTAAGGTCCAACCTGAACCATTCTATGCTTCTATAAAGCAGACAGATTCCTTTATCAGTAACATCACCTCTTTGGATGTATATCCAGGAACCAGCCTTGCCACGCTGTCCCAGTTGATGGGCTGAGGAACGCCGACGAGGGAGCACAGGATCATATCCAAAACCATTTGGTTGTTGTCGTACGGGAAGTTATTGTTTTCTGACAACCCACGACTCATCTTCGGCTGCTTAAGCCTAGAAGAGAAAGCATTATTAGTAAGTCTCACTGCATCATCCGCCAGAGCTTAACATATATTCCCTTCAGCACTCCATAAGCAACAATGGGAAAGGTTTATCACAGTATTACAGGCAAGCACTGCTGCTATAAGGTTTGCACATTCAAATTCTGTGAGGGGAAGGTGCAAATGCGCAAACACAAACTCGGTTGCAGTATGTCTGCTACCTGCCATTCCTTTGAGTTGTTGCTTTGACACAAAGGAACAGAAAAGTCCACTTGCATATAAACTTGTGGAGTTATAAAAGAGGAAAAAGAGGCCAAAACAGTTGCTACAAGAGACAGATATTTCTAGAAGCTGAAGGCAGTTTGAGCGGACAAAATCTAGAAGAAAATCTATTCCTGCATGAGAAAGCAAAACAATGTTGTTAAGTTTTCCTATCCCTAACAAATGGAATGGAAGTGCAGGTCAGAACAAGACAATATGGAAAACACAGCACGTTGGCAAGAACCAGACCACCTCTTTGCAGAGTACATCAGCAGCTGAGAACACAAAAGAGAAGAGCAGATTCCACAGAAGTATCTGTAACTGTGAAAAGGCCAAGCCATCGCATAAAAGACCACGCAGTGACAACCCAGTCAAGCAAAAATATTAAGAGGTTCTTTCTCTGGTCTCTTCCCTTCCTTGCACACACACTAATGAGATCGCTTGCCCTATCAAGTCGCTGCTTGGCTGTGAGAAGCGTGCTCGAGCAAACACACTGCACCATGCCAGGTGCCAACCATACCTTCTGGCTGGATGCTTCCATCTCTACAGCCAACACAGCTGAAGGGCACACGCTCCCACCCACTGACCACTGGGCATCACAGTCCCATATATCAGCATGGAGCCATTTTGATTGGGGTTAAAAAATAGCATCCCCTCTATTTCAGAGATCTGTGTGGATTATGGAAACGTGCTGTATCTGCTCTCAGGACTAAAACTGCTGGGAGAAGGGCTGAGCCAACAACTATTACTTGTATCTCCAACTCCACCAAAACCCTTGGAGCTATATCCCAGGCATTCTACCAGCCAGAATGGAAAGAAATGCATGTGAAATGCTTTGCTTCCCTCCGTTGCTAGATATTTGGTACAAAAGAACTCTACTGGAACAGTGAAATACAAATTTTGATTCCCTCTCACTGGAAGAGGAAACTGAAAATCTAAGAGCCAGGTCCCAGGCAGGTTCCTGAATCCAAGGGTGGGAATGATTCTCACAGAGTACCACAGAGCACTGAACTGAGGGTTTGCAGGGAATTGGCATTGAACACCCCCACAACCACCTCCCTCTTCAGCACCTTTGAAAGGGAACTACCCAGCGTCTGTTTCCAGGAGGGACTCAGAACACTGAGCCCTCCAGTGCAA
This sequence comes from Penelope pileata, assembly GCA_013396635.1. Classification (NCBI taxonomy): domain Eukaryota; kingdom Metazoa; phylum Chordata; class Aves; order Galliformes; family Cracidae; genus Penelope; species Penelope pileata. The sequence goes on from WBMW01001628.1 coordinate 275,844, forward strand.
AGCTGGGCCTCCCACAGCCCTGAAACAAACAGCCTATGTTACGGAGAGACTCTTAAATTCAGGCTTACTTGCACTTCAACACATTTTTCTGTTCTCCAGACTTTCTATATCTGTCTCTTCTTACTCTGCCTATTTGTTTTATGAACCTGACTCCCATTATACAGGGGTTAATTCATGCTAAAGGACATCCATAAAGCTTCAGAGCTCAATGCCTGGATGTCTTCCATCCTGACCACCTGAGTTTTGAGTTGTCCCAGAGCATAAAACCCAGTTATTGGGATTATTAGGGTCAAGCAACCGTGCTCCTCCAGTTTTAAGCTGAATACCAGAACAAATAGCAGAACAAAGCATATAAAATCAGTACTGATGTTGCTCCTGACTGTAGACTCCATTCCAGCAGGGAGCTGTTGTTCAGTAGTAGAAACAGAAATCAGAATAGCAGGTAACTGTAAGCTGTCCTTCTCTCAAAAGGGCAGCAGAATGACATCACCAGAAAGAAAAAAAGGAAATAAATGAGAACATGCCAAAGCGATGCTCAGGTTCCATATATTCACGAGATTTAAACAAAGCATACAAAGCACAGACAACGGTACCAGGTTAAAGAGCTTCATTTGGGGAAGGTGAGTCCAACAGATCAAAGTCACAGCACTTCAGCAACTCTACCTAAATGAAATCTATTGCAAAGCGTGCCAAATTGCCAGTGCTAAAGGACAACGGTCACGGGCAGCAAGAGCCCAAACATGAGAAGCCACTGAATATCTACAACATCTGGTGCATGGAAAAATACGGAAAAGCAGCACTGAACCTGAGTGCTCACAAGACACAAAGGCTTCTTGTGCTGCCTTACAGGTGTGGGGCAGCTGGCTCACGAACACGCTGAGGTGGGATGAGTGATTGGGCACCCGGAACCCACTGGTCTTAGGGTATGAAACGCACATTAGTAAAATCACTCAGAATATCCATATTCCATGAATCACTGCTCCCTACAACATGACTGCATTGGGCATGAGGTTCAGGAGGCGACCTGCCTACACAAGGACACCAAGCACTCCAAAACGTAATGAAACCCAGACATAACTGCACCCCAGATAACGCTCTGCCCACCTGTTCCACGCAGGACAAACCACACTTAGTCACACCCTCACCACCAGGAAGACCAACGAAGGAGCACATCGGGCTACAGACGCACAGCAGAGCTCTGGGAACGGCAGGGCAGCCCTCCCCGTGGGGCTGTACCTCAGCCTTTTGCTCCTGAGCCCGCCCCGCAGCGCTCCCCGGGGCACGCAGCCCTCACGCACATCGGCTGCGCTCCCCGCAGCACGCGGGCAGGCTCTCAGCAGCCAGGACGGAGCTGCGAGGGCNCGTGTGGCGGCGGCGGAGGCCGCACCGTGCCGCAGTGCAGCGGCCCCGCCCGCCGCGCGCAGCGTTCGGTCGCTCGGCAACGGTGGGGCTGGGACCGCCGCCTCCGCCACAGCAGCGCCCCGAGCGGGCCGGCGGGAGCGGAAGGGCCGCACCGCTCCGGGAGGCGCTGCCCCGAGGGGCGGGAGAGTTCCGGGCCGCNCTTGCATATAAACTTGTGGAGTTATAAAAGAGGAAAAAGAGGCCAAAACAGTTGCTACAAGAGACAGATATTTCTAGAAGCTGAAGGCAGTTTGAGCGGACAAAATCTAGAAGAAAATCTATTCCTGCATGAGAAAGCAAAACAATGTTGTTAAGTTTTCCTATCCCTAACAAATGGAATGGAAGTGCAGGTCAGAACAAGACAATATGGAAAACACAGCACGTTGGCAAGAACCAGACCACCTCTTTGCAGAGTACATCAGCAGCTGAGAACACAAAAGAGAAGAGCAGATTCCACAGAAGTATCTGTAACTGTGAAAAGGCCAAGCCATCGCATAAAAGACCACGCAGTGACAACCCAGTCAAGCAAAAATATTAAGAGGTTCTTTCTCTGGTCTCTTCCCTTCCTTGCACACACACTAATGAGATCGCTTGCCCTATCAAGTCGCTGCTTGGCTCTGAGAAGCGTGCTCGAGCAAACACACTGCACCATGCCAGGTGCCAACCATACCTTCTGGCTGGATGCTTCCATCTCTACAGCCAACACAGCTGAAGGGCACACGCTCCCACCCACTGACCACTGGGCATCACAGTCCCATATATCAGCATGGAGCCATTTTGATTGGGGTTAAAAAATAGCATCCCCTCTATTTCAGAGATCTGTGTGGATTATGGAAACGTGCTGTATCTGCTCTCAGGACTAAAACTGCTGGGAGAAGGGCTGAGCCAACAACTATTACTTGTATCTCCAACTCCACCAAAACCCTTGGAGCTATATCCCAGGCATTCTACCAGCCAGAATGGAAAGAAATGCATGTGAAATGCTTTGCTTCCCTCCGTTGCTAGATATTTGGTACAAAAGAACTCTACTGGAACAGTGAAATACAAATTTTGATTCCCTCTCACTGGAAGAGGAAACTGAAAATCTAAGAGCCAGGTCCCAGGCAGGTTCCTGAATCCAAGGGTGGGAATGATTCTCACAGAGTACCACAGAGCACTGAACTGAGGGTTTGCAGGGAATTGGCATTGAACACCCCCACAACCACCTCCCTCTTCAGCACCTTTGAAAGGGAACTACCCAGCGTCTGTTTCCAGGAGGGACTCAGAACACTGAGCCCTCCAGTGCAAAGCTGGGCCTCCCACAGCCCTGAAACAAACAGCCTATGTTACGGAGAGACTCTTAAATTCAGGCTTACTTGCACTTCAACACATTTTTCTGTTCTCCAGACTTTCTATATCTGTCTCTTCTTACTCTGCCTATTTGTTTTATGAACCTGACTCCCATTATACAGGGGTTAATTCATGCTAAAGGACATCCATAAAGCTTCAGAGCTCAATGCCTGGATGTCTTCCATCCTGACCACCTGAGTTTTGAGTTGTCCCAGAGCATAAAACCCAGTTATTGGGATTATTAGGGTCAAGCAACCGTGCTCCTCCAGTTTTAAGCTGAATACCAGAACAAATAGCAGAACAAAGCATATAAAATCAGTACTGATGTTGCTCCTGACTGTAGACTCCATTCCAGCAGGGAGCTGTTGTTCAGTAGTAGAAACAGAAATCAGAATAGCAGGTAACTGTAAGCTGTCCTTCTCTCAAAAGGGCAGCAGAATGACATCACCAGAAAGAAAAAAAGAAAATAAATGAGAACATGCCAAAGCGATGCTCAGGTTCCATATATTCACGAGATTTAAACAAAGCATACAAAGCACAGACAACGGTACCAGGTTAAAGAGCTTCATTTGGGGAAGGTGAGTCCAACAGATCAAAGTCACAGCACTTCAGCAACTCTACCTAAATGAAATCTATTGCAAAGCGTGCCAAATTGCCAGTGCTAAAGGACAACGGTCACGGGCAGCAAGAGCCCAAACATGAGAAGCCACTGAATATCTACAACATCTGGTGCATGGAAAAATACGGAAAAGCAGCACTGAACCTGAGTGCTCACAAGACACAAAGGCTTCTTGTGCTGCCTTACAGGTGTGGGGCAGCTGGCTCACGAACACGCTGAGGTGGGATGAGTGATTGGGCACCCGGAACCCACTGGTCTTAGGGTATGAAACGCACATTAGTAAAATCACTCAGAATATCCATATTCCATGAATCACTGCTCCCTACAACATGACTGCATTGGGCATGAGGTTCAGGAGGCGACCTGCCTACACAAGGACACCAAGCACTCCAAAACGTAATGAAACCCAGACATAACTGCACCCCAGATAACGCTCTGCCCACCTGTTCCACGCAGGACAAACCACACTTAGTCACACCCTCACCACCAGGAAGACCAACGAAGGAGCACATCGGGCTACAGACGCACAGCAGAGCTCTGGGAACGGCAGGGCAGCCCTCCCCGTGGGGCTGTACCTCAGCCTTTTGCTCCTGAGCCCGCCCCGCAGCGCTCCCCGGGGCACGCAGCCCTCACGCACATCGGCTGCGCTCCCCGCAGCACGCGGGCAGGCTCTCAGCAGCCAGGACGGAGCTGCGAGGGCCCGCGACCGTGGCGACACAACCGAAGCGAGGACGCTGCAATAGAAACCACGACGGGCGCTGCCCGCCCGCTGACATCTCCCACCCGCGGCCGATCCAGAGCGGGGTTACCTGGCGGGCTCCAGGCGCAAGGACAGAGCTCCGGGACGGGCGGTGCCTCCCCCTCGAGGCGCGCGGCGCTTCCTGAGCAGCCGGGTAGGCTGCACGCAGCTGAGCAGCACGAGCA
>WBMW01001628.1:292159-428641 GCA_013396635.1 Penelope pileata
TGCAGAGCTAGTGTTACCAGCAAGGGGAGCCTCATTGTTTGCCTGTGTAGGACAAAACCATCCTTGGCTTTTCCTGTATTAGGGAACTTTCAGACTATGCAGATACTGCAATCATAACAACTTGAGCTTTGCCTGCTTATCTTCAATTATTTCTCAAATGGAAGAGCTGTTCTGCAAAAAGAAAAGAAAAAAAACGAAAAAAGTGGGGGAGGCACCTGCATTTTACATCTTATGGCACATGAACTTGTTTGTTTGAAATGTAGGGTGAAATTTTGGTAAGTGGGGATGTAGAAGGAGTGTGTAAAAGTGAGAGCTTTTGCAAAGAGTGATGGAGCAGGGAGGGTAACCTGACAGGCTGGCTTTGGAAGGACTGTGTTGACTGACACTTGAAAAATCAGCAAGTGGAAGAGGAAACAGGAAGCTTAACTTAGTTCAAGTCTTTTCCTTTGACTATCACATCCACTGTTTGGTCCCATAAACGTTCAGCAAGCGTCAATGAATGCCAATGGGTGCTGTTTTTTCTGCATGGAGAAATTCAGTTCCACCCCTTTGCTCCATACACACTTCCATGTCAGACCCCATTGGGTCAGAGTGTCCCTCTGCTGCCATCTGTCACACAGCAACAACATGGAATGGGATATTGGTGGGAAGGTTCAACCTCTGCTGCCATCCTGCCAACATCCGCCTCTGACGTCGTGGGCCAACATCATAACATAGGAGGCATTGCTTTCCTCTCTGGAGAAAAACACCAATTCTGTCTTTCCACTTCTAAAGCAAAAGCTAAATTTCAATCCTAATACTTCCTTATTGTCCCGAGTTATTTAAAACCTTTTAAATTGTTGTTATTATTTTGCTAGCAGTCTCTCAAACAGTTGGGGTTTTGAGCCTTAATTTCACTTGCATTTTTTTGTCTCTTCTTCCTGGACATGGCTGATGACATACAGCATGCTGCTTGGCTGCTGGTGAAACAGGAAATGGGGTGAGTAATTTCTTTTGGCAACTCTCACAGCATGTCTACTAGAGAGTCTCCAAGACTTAGAGAGAGATACTCTTAGTATAACTTTTTTCCAGCATAGCAGAAATGAGACACCACTTAATGCAGTGGACTTGCTGAGATATATGCGTTAGGAAAACTTTGGAGCAAGCAATTAAGACCATATTTTCGAGATCAAGAGAGTTACTTTCATATAAGTGTGCTTCGGCTAATGATTGTGGATAAGTTCTTGGCTAAGATTTTAACTTCATATGTTTGAAGCTAATCAAAAGGAAATTCAGAATTGGAATGTGCTGTATAATTTTTGTTTTGTTTAATCATCCATAACTCTTGTTGTCTGTCTGACAAGATCTCTTCGCTATTTGCCTGTACAAATATTGAGCAGACAAGAAGCTGGTTTTATAGTCTTGTTATGATATTATTGTCCAGTTTACACGATGCTTACAAAAGATCAGATGGTATCTGGGGTTTGTTTTGTATCATGGTTTAACCTTAATTTGAGTTCCTTATCTCATCTGCCTTGTGTTGTGGTTATGGCTGGGGCATGGCACTTCAGCTTGAAGCAGAGGCTGTCTGTGCAGTTGTACAGCTTTTGATGGGCTTAATGGTTCTGAGATGTGCCATGATGCCATCTGTGAGCCAGAATCTTGTTACACCCCAAAGACATAGTGAAATACAGACCTCTTCATTTTGCCACCATATGAGGTTTAGCTTACACTAATGGCAACTATTAGAAATCATTAGTGGTGAAAAGTCAGAAATGCAGCAGTGAGAAAGATAGTAGTGTGGTGGGAGCAAGTTCCTTTTGACTCTTCCCTTTCATCCCCAGTGTTTTGGAATAAAGATAAATGGGTGATTCTTTGTCTAATCCAGGACACTCCCATTGCTGGCCAAGTGAGAACACACAGAGCTGTTTTGAAGGGATAGATTGTCTTTGTGGGCAAGAGGAAAGAAACCCACTCGTCCCAAAGCTATTTGAGGATGCTGGGTTATTCTTTGGTGGAAGCCATCTTGAATGGAAGTACAATTTCAAGACATTCGTAGAAAGCCTGAGTAAAAGATGAATCACTTCCTATGTTGAAAATAATTTAAAAGCCATTGTTTCATTAAATTGCCTCAGAGAGGATTGGCCTCTGCAGGGCAGATATTGTCATTGATGCTGCTTGTAGAGAGGGACATGTGCTTTGCTCTGCAAGTTCCCAAACAAGGGGGTTGAAATCGTGTGCTGCCATTCTTACCAGCATGTGCTGCATTTACCTTCTCTTTGCATAGGCAAAGACGTGGGAATCAAGGCTTACCTGCAAGAGTTGGTTGAGCTCTCCCAGCGAAGCCAGCTGAGATTGCTGTCTGGGCTTTTCCCTTTAGGAATTTGTGCCCACTGGAGTTCACGCCCTCCTTTAATGAAGGACTGAATCATCCCTTTAACAACAAAAAAAATAAGTCTTACAGAAACGTTGTGGGTTTTTTTTTGTTTGTTTTGTTTTTAGATAAAGGATTTTTGTGCCCATCTCTTTCTAAGCTCTTCTCCATGTGGGCTCTGGGAAGGCTTTGGCAACTGTTGGTCTACCATGAAACTGTGGCATGTTCTCTCACACAGGAAAGAATCTATGCTTAAATTGCTGATGAAAGAAACACTGGCAAATAGAAACAGGGCAAAAAACCTGGAAACCTGGACAGGAGGCTACTTAGCAAGTAGCACAGGTGCTGCCCTGCAAGATCCGGATACAAAGTTTTTACTTAAGTGGAACTAGATGTTGGTTTGCTGTCATAAGGATCCTGGCTTCATCTGCATGAAGCTTCTGCCTTTCTTGTGTTGGCACAAATACTTATGTGACCACCTGGAGAGCCGATCATCTCGCTGATCTGTCTGGAGAAAATGCAAAAACTATTTTTTTTATTAAGGTTTACTTTAAATGGGGTCAGTGGACTGGTGTGATTTACCGTGCTGCGTGGTGTTAGCGTGCATGTGTTCATGTTTACTGGGAAGCACCTTACCTGGAATCCTGGTCTGGCCTTAATGCTTCCTCAGCACATTTTTTTATTAATTTAAAACAAAGATTCACTGCAGTTACAAAAGGCCTTGCAACGGCCTTCCTTCCATTCCGTGCTCTGTACGCTTAGTACGTTAGTCCTTCTTGTTTGTGCATTGCTTGTTCACCTGGGACAAGTTACTTAAGTTTGTCTTGAAATATCATATGTATCTATCTTTGACAGACTCCTGTGCAAGTTATTATTTCTTTATGTGTGTGATTCAGAAAACTGGGCCTTTCCTTGGCAAAGGATGACGTTGTTCAGCTGAAGGAAGCTTATAAATGGGTTATTCATCCACAGTTGTCAGAGGAGTTGGGTGTTCCCGCTGATGGAAAGGTATTGTATGGCATAAGAAAACACTTTTTTTTCTGTGCTTTTTTTCTTTTTATGTGTGTGTGTGTAGATATAAACACATATTTTTCTATCTTTCGCTCATTAACAGATAAACAAGTTGCTCTTACATTCACTGTAGGGGGAAGCAGAGGAGTTCTTCTAACCTGAGATCTCCAAGTCTCAATGCCACGTGGTCCAATCTTCATTTCTGTACACAGAGATCACGGCATATGCTGGGACCAGTGCAGTATTTTGCTAAATCTCTTGCTCTTGAGCTGCTGCCTGCCTTTTACCACAGAGACTTTTCCAGTTTTCTAATTTTCCAGAATCTTTGTTTTCAAGAGGCTAATTCCTTCTTATTCTTTACATATTCCTTCTTTGCTCTCCCGTTACTGCTCTGTGAGATAAATTGTTCAGGTTATTAGCACATTAAATTCTATGGATAGAATGTATTTCTGAAGCATACTAAAGGAGAATAGATGAGTCCTTGTTCATTCTAATGACTGCTAAAGGTAGGCATGTTGGAACCTGCACTACTAGTAAACAAGCAATAGGAATGGGTTTTTTTTCAAATGATATTTTCAACTTTTGATTTCTGATTAACATTCTTAAAATGTTTCTGAAATGCATTGACTGGATGCAGCATTCAGAAGTTGTCAGACAAAATCCAAAGTGCCATCATCTTGACTGTAAAATCTCTGCAAACGTGGCTGAAAGTCCTTATGAGGACAAAGCAGCCTGTAGTTAGGACTGTCATCAGCTGTAGGAGTGACTCCAGGACCGGACTCGCTGAGTCTTTAAGTTGGTTTGTCAACTTCCGTAGTGATTACAGACTGTCTTTTCCCAGGAGTGCTAATTGAAAGCATCCCTTTTGTCTTAGCGAAGCAAGAATCACTCGGTTACCCTGAAGATGATCCAAGAAGAAACAAACTTCCTACATACCAAGTTAGCAAAAGCCCTACAACACTTAAGCACTAAGCCACTTCAGACACCATTGTACCATAAAAGTTGCTTGTCTAGTGCTCTTTATCTACAAGCCACTTCAATATTAGCCAATCTTTCCAATAGCCCTCTTGAGATACACGGGGATCTGAATAACAGAAGTAATGAGTGTTGTTTGCCCAAGGCCAAAGAGGGAATTGGGGGTAGAATTGAGATTACACCAGAGTTTCAAGTCTAGCTGTCAATCCACGAGGACATGTTGCCTTTCTTTGCCCCAAGGCCATCCAGTCATTGCAAACGAAGCCCCTGACAAAATTCGACAGTGATGACTACTACAGGGTCTTTATTTCACACGACGCGCTGCTGTCCCAGAAGGTGTGTTAAGTTTAGTGACCGTAATAGGCTTTGAGCATATATTGTCTCTGACTCAATTCCCCCTGTGCAAAATGGGGCCAGTGTCTGTCATGTGTAGGTCACTCGTGTTTTTGAAGTGTTCCAAGATCATCTTTGAGTACTTCAGAAATGCAAATGCTATTATGGCACAAGTTTTAATGTCTTTCTTTACGTTATGTTGTAGAATAAGTGGATTACTTTCCCTTTTGTCTACCTCTTTACTGTTTTCCTACTATTACAATGCTTGAGAATATCCTCCCAGTTTGTTTAGCAAAGTATTACTCCTACCCCCCCCTTTTTTTTTTTTAATTCAGAGTTTGTTTGAAGTCAGCGTGGTCTTTGCTCACCCAGAAACAGATGAGGAGTGCCATTTCCTGTAAGTTTTGATATAAATAACAAAAGATCTTTATCTAAATATTGTGCAACTTTGTTGGTTTGGATTTGCTACAGATGAGAACATGCACTGTTTATAAACTAGAATGGGGCCTGCATTTAAACTTCCTCATATTCAGATAGAGCTGCAAGGCTTAATGTTACTCCATTGCTCTCTGGTTAATTCTGTGCGTTGAAGGCAATAACCAAAACAGGATTTTGATTTGAACTGGAAAGAACATTCAGATAAGCTGTTGAATTTCAGCCCTTTTCAAACTCATTACCCTCTTCAATATAGCCATATCATTTAAAAATAAATAAATTCAAATCACATAGTTGAGGGCATCTTTTAAGGTCATGCCTAGGTTTTCTGGCTCTCATCCTGCTCATGGATGGGAGGAAAGGCTTATAAGCAAGTTAATCCGAATTAGCTGGTTAATTAGAAGTTTCCTGGCCATACACACAGTCTTTGAGCTGGCCCAGTGGAGTATCTGCTGTATAAATCCTTCTTTAACACAAAGAAGCAAAACATTTCTGTGAATTTAGCTAACATTTAATCTGATTTCTCAAAATCTAGCAGTAGTTATATTCTGGATAATTAGGTTTGCTCTTCCTGTTTGCTGATGCTTCCTGGAAAAGTTGAGTTTTGCTGAACTTCATCACTTGTGCTCCTAATGCAATTTAAATCCTAACACAGAGGAGGCTCCCCCTAGAGTTTCTGACTTCTGTGTTGCACAGTGACTTCATCCCCGGAGACCAGGGATTTCCTCTGCGGTCTTTATAGATTTCCCTGGTTTTATCCCTTCTGGCAAATTGTGAATACCTCATCTGCCACCCTCTTGGTTTTCAGCAGCTGCATCCTTCTGTGTATTGGATTGGGGGGCAGGGGTGAGGGAATGCATGTTTGGTGACAGACCTGGTATTAGGAAGAAATGATTATCAGCATTTGCTGAATTTCTTTCCCTTCCAGCATCTTCAAGACTGGGAAAAAAAAAGAGAAAGAAGCATGGCCAAACTACAGTTTTACCTGCAGTGCTGTAAAAACTAAATTTTCTGGATCCAGCATACTTTTGTTCTTATTTCCTTAATTTTACTTCATCAGTTCTGATCTCCTGTCGTGTTCTTCCTTCCTCTGAAACCTGGCAGCTCTTATTTTCAGCTCATCCTACCACTGCCTTTTTGTGACCATTCAGAAATGTTGATGCTGAACCTGATATGGTGCCAATGCTGGTGCTCCAAAAGAAACAGCTGCAAAGGGAAAACTGTAAAGAAGTTATGTTCCACATTCCAACTACTCAGGTCTATCCCGTGTGACTTGAGGATATCCCTTTATTTGCCTTCTCTTTGTAGGGTGCTTAGTGATTGAGGTTTTGGACGTTTTTCTGAAATGACAGCATATTGCCTAACTCAATTAATTACACAGTAGTTTCTCTTGTGTCAAGGCATTCTCCATTTGTGGAAGGCTGGCTCTGGGCGTTTTCTGGGGCAATGATTTAGGTTCAATGTAAATATGGAAGCAAAGTCAGACCTTGACTCAACCTGGAGAAGTCCTTCCAACTCCAGGTGTGCTTTTGGATGGCATCTGCAGTTTCTCCTCTCTCAAGCTGTTCTTGCACAATTAGGGGTAGGCAGATGTGCTAGAACAACCCTTGGTATAACTCGGAAGATGAAATTGGCTCTTGTTAGTTTATATTTGGAGATTGAAATATAAAATTCTGAAAGAGGAGATTTGCGATGCGTTGTATCACAAACTGGCCAGGAAATTGTATAGAAGCTGAAGGGGATCAGTCCTACTTCTTTATAATCTGCAGTAGGTATAAAAGAATTGATAAACAGTGTCATAGGCTAAAAATCATCTCTAGCTGCGTACACAGAAATCCAGTAATAGGAACAGAAACTTCCTCTACAGTACTCAGAAAAAATGTTTCACTGACTTGGCTTTCACTTTTGTGAAACAACCAAGAGTTTCCTTTTGAAGGGGCAAAGCACAAATGATATTAAACACCTGGGGATGTTTTTTTCTGTAATAAGTTGAATTTTCCTATCCAGCAGCAACCATTTGAGTCTCTGATCTGGGTATGTCTCATTTGCAGCGTGCGTTGTCTGAGAACAGTAAATAGAGGTTTCAGGATGTCAGCACACCTTGTGCAGAACGTTAATCATAACCTTTATTGAGAAGGATTGGAAAGGGCTGAAAGTTAAACTCAGATGTTTTACCATCCCATGTCAAAAGTGAAAGGCGTTTGTGCTGGTCAGAGCAGAAGGGGCTTTCAGTGCTTTGTGGTAGCTCTCCAGATCAAGCAGTGCACAGCTTCCACCCTTTGTGGCTTAGGATAAAGTTGATTTAAAAATCTGCTCTATGCTACGCTGTGGAAGTGAGATGTTGGATGTATTGGTACAAAGGCCGTTTGCAGGCTGTGCTTCTGTCTGTCTGTCTATCTCTGGTTTTTGTTCTGTTTGTTTTTTGCTTTTTCTGTAAGTTTAGCAGCTAATTTTCATTTCTGTATTTAGAGCCACAGCCTGTCCAGATTGTTTCAAGCCAGCAAAGAACAAACAGGTAGGATCTCATCGCTGTTGTATTTCTTTTTTGACATTCCAAATTTCACAGCAGAAGCTACAGCAAAGAACTTGTGTGGGTAGTTGGTCACTGTTTAATAATGTTTGTTTGTCCTTCATCACAAATCTCTTGGAGTTTTTACTTACCTGAAAACAGTCATCTGCTTTTATCCACTTAACACTTCTCTGCTTAGGAGAACTCAGAGCTTGGTGCTTTTCTGTGGTTCTTCATTTTCCAGATTGTCCGAAGGAATACTTGTAGGAATGTTCTCTGTAAGTACAGCCATTAAGATATGAGAATTTGAGTCTCATACATTTGAAGTAGCATCAAATATGATCCTCAAACTCTGTGGGTGATGCATTTCAGATAAGTTATTGTGAAAAGGAGGCTCTGCAGCTGAAAGAGAACGATCGCATCGCAGTTCTGCTGTCCTCTGATCTGAAGGAAAGACGCAGTGCCTCCAGGACAGTTTTATCCTGTCTGCTTCTGGAGCAGAAGAAAGACAAGGGACCTTGCCACTTGCTGCAGACCCTGAGCACACATGTAATCATTGCAAGAAAAAAGGGTGTGTGAGAATAAAAAACAGTTGGAGATAAACCAAAGTGAGTAGGACAGTGGGTGAGATCAGAGGGAGAACAAGTAGCTTTTATCAGAAGCGTGCACGAGGCCTTTTGTTCTTTCTGGCGAACGCTCTCCCGACGTTTGGTGGAGGCCATCTGACCCTTGGTTCTGCCCACTGTTCTCCACCTGACAAATAAATACACGTGTGTTTTTTTGTTTTTCTTTTTTAGAAGTATTGTATTGTCATAACTCGCTGCTTGCTGCACTGCTTTCCTTTAAAAGTGGGGAAATCCCCCATAAGGAGCTAAACCAGCAGGGCCTGACTATTGAAACCACACAGGCAACGAGATGTAGGGGAATCTAAAGGAAGGTGGCTCTGAAGAGCCATCAGAAGCTCATCCTTACAAAGAAGCTGTGCTTGAAGCTAGCATCAAGGGCTGCATTAATCAGAAGTAGAATAAAAGCTGGATTCTAAGTAAAGTCTTCTGTTATCTGCTGTAGATACTTACTGAAGCCTACTGCTAGTTTAAGGGTTTTCTGGCTCATCTTCCGATGAGGAAGGAAAGTGCATTTATCTCTGGTTCATGCTTAGATAGAGATGGAACAGCTTTCCTGAAGGCATCCAGGATGTCTGTGTTAGAGCAAAGACTTACATAGTCCCAAGCAGTAATCCAGTATTTTTCACTGCTCTTCAAAATCCCCAAGCTGCATGAGAACGTGACTTGTCAGTTGATTTCCGTGTACTCATCCTGAGGAGATGATGAGAACCTGGTGGGAACCGTATGAAATTCAGCAGCAGCAAAGACAGAGTCTGACACCTGGGAAGGAATGAAGTCTGGCAGCAACACGGACTGAGGACAGCCAGGCTGGGAAGCAGCTTTGCTGAAGATGCCCGGGGAGTTGGCAGACAACAAGCTGAGCAAGAGCAGCAGTGGAGGCCAACAGCATCCTGGGCAAACTCGAGCTGCTTGGTCAAATCTTAATTCTGTGACGTTTTGGTACTGATTTGAATGTGCAACAATAATCATTGTGTACTGATGTACTGATCAGCTGCCCTGATTGCATTGCTTTCCTGTTGTGAGTAAAGTTACTCGAAAATATTCAGGCCAAATGAAGTGTTGTTCTTTGTTGCCCTTAAAGTTAGGGTGAAGATCACAGTGAGCTGGTACAGGGTTGGATGTAGGTATAAGAAAACACAGAACATGATTGAAAAAACTGTACAGTGAGAAGGGTATGGTGTCGCTTTTTTTTCTGTTTTAGGCATGTCCTGTCTTCTCTTCTTGACTTGTTTTTTTTTTTAATTTCACTTTGCAGTCTGTTTTCACGAGAATGGCAGTTATAAAAGCCCTAGAGAAGATAAAAGAAGAGGATTTTCTCAAGTAAGTATATACAGAAACTACTTCTTAGTATTGTTCTTTTGAATGGAATTAGGATGGGCAGGAAAATGTTAGGCAGGTAAGTAGTGGAAAGATGTCAATAAAAGAAACTTTAATTGTTTTAATTCTGGTAGTTTATTACTCCAAATGTGTTGCATTTTCTAGGCTTCTGGTAATAAAATATTCCAATTTTTTTTAGTTAAAGAGTAATGTTGGAATGGAGAACTGGACGTGACGCAAATGATGCTCTTCTTTTCTGTTAGGAAAAGTGCTTTGTTGGTGTATTATGGCAGGAGCACCGCAGAGGAGGAACTGCAGGTCAGAGAGCTGCAGTTGTGCTCTGTGCTGCCAGCAATACGTCCCTGCAGGTCTCTGGGCTGGCAGGGGGTCAGGATGGTTGGAAGTGAAAACAGTTCATTTGTGTATGCCAATCACAGACATTAAAAAAATCTTCGTGTACATCCCCAAAACCACAGGAGAGTTTTAGAAATCGTGGAACTTCCATCTGAATTTTGAACCTTCGAGTCTGTAAGGCAAACTTCTCTTTACAGGAATGACTTTTTTTCCTGTATTTGCATAATATTAGGAATTAAGTTTTAAGAAAACACTGAGTACTGGAATGTGGCAGAAAAAAAAACAGTAACCACAAGCAGTGGGAAGACATCAACAGACGTTTCCTCTGTAGTGCTCTGTGTTTAATTGCGCTAAATCTTTGTAGCTCTGTTCCAAGCTTCAGTGACAGATCCTGAAGCTGGTTTTCATGCAGTGTTCAGTGTCATTATTTCTATGGCTATAGTGAGGTACATCTTATTAGCACGCTTTGGAGTGTTACACATGGATAATGGTGGGTGACAGACTGACAGAAATGTATTTTGCAACGCACTGTTCTTGAGTTGCTTCATGTTTATTTGTTTCTTTGTGTTCCAGCTATTAATGTGAATACAGAGTTTATACTGTAGCTGTGTTTTCTGTAACTGAAGCCATTGTCTTTCGTGCCATTGTTGCTGTGGCAATGCTCCATTATGTTCTAATATTGTGAGTCTTTCTCATCTTTTCTTATACAGGCATTTTCCATGTCCTCCAAGTTCACCAAAGAACCTCTGCGTTGCTCTGGAAATTCAGTGCAATAACGGTGCAGTTTTTGTGGCTGGTAAAGTGACCTGTTTATTTGCTGCATATTGTCTTAAATGTGACTTAGTAATACTGTTGTGAGACCCAGGAGACTCTTTCTATCTACTGATTGCTGTAATTGTAAGGAGTGAAGAATCCAAGCTCTATCCAAGAGTGGACTTTGAAAAGGGAAGAAATGATACTCGACTTGCCTTTGCCAAAGACGTGATTTAGTCCAAAGTTAGAAATTACAGATCAACATGCTAATCAAAATCAGCTGCTTGCTCTTATTTTGTGAATTTAAACTTGGAGATGGTGTGTAGTGGAATGTGGTTGGTGGAGGAGGGAGCTGCTACCAGGGCCAAGGTAGGGTTCCCATATCAGGAGCTGCAGAACGTCCCTTCTGCTGCTCCCAGTGTGTGTGCACCTCCCTTGTGGGTATGCAGGAAGATTCTCCTTTTCCTTGCCATTGTTTGTCTTTTCCTGTGAGGGATGGAAGGGTTCTCTCTTCTAGAGACAGCACAAGATGTGCTGTGAAGTGTGTGACAGCATGCGACGTGAAAATGTAAAACAACTTCCTTCGTGCCCTGCTCCTTAAGGGAGCTTATCCAGAAGCAGCTTATCAAATGAAGAATTTTGCCCAGTGGCTAAATCTTCCTCTCTCCTTAGGAGAGCCCTTGTCCCTGCAAATCCTGCAGCCGTGATATGGCCCTTCATGACAATACATGGTTTGGCAAAGGCACTTGCCCACCCAACAAGCGCTCAGCAGTGCTGTTCGTTTCCTTGGGTTTTGATTTGGACTTGGCAGTGTTCACCATCTGGATTTATCTTCATATTGTTTCAACCAAAACTGTCAATCTTAATGCAATTAACAAAAGCAGAACGTTAGAAATCATAGCTCTTTTCAGTTCCCCCTTCTAAACCAAGATAGCATCTCTGGAATCATTGAGTGAGACAGGCAGTGCAACAACATTTGCTGTCCCTGAACTGAGGTGACTCCACAAATGGTTCTGTCACTGCCTGCCCTTCCCCAGCCCTGAGCAGCCACTTATTGAAATACGTCCAACCAGATTATTAAAAATAAAATAAAATTTAACAAACTATTCTATGAAACTATGTTTAAAAAGATGATAAAAATCCTGAATAAACATCAAATGAAAAGAAAAAAATGCAAAATTGAATGTTCTGCTGGCAGACTGGCTGTTCTGTACGTACCTGTTCCTTGTTTTGAGTGACAGGTTCGACAGTTGGATGCACATCTTCATGAACCCCAGACATCTGCTGTCTTTTAGCATTTTCCAAACACGCTGCTTTGTTTTGGGTTACTTTGTTGGATGATTTCATCAGAATTAATCTGAATGGAGAAACAGAGAGGGTTACCTTCCTGCGTGTGACTTAATTTTGTTTTTGTGATTTTACAGTTCATAGATTGGGATGAGTGCTTTCATGCAGTCCTGTGCTGTCTTTAGTTTATGAAGAATTAAATCCAGAAGAATTTCCTGAATACGGTGCAGTCACTTTGCTATTACAGCAGTTTAACTGAGATTAGGATCTCAATTTTTAAGCAGTTACAGTTTTTATTGCCCTCTTGACCTTATCATTGGTGTTTACTGATCACTTCCCCCTGCAACTCCTTTTGTTTTTTTTTAATCAAAAAAAAAATTACTTTTAAGCGTTCAAGAGCAGCTGTCAAAACGAGGAACACTTGTTTTTTAACTCACTGGTGTTCAAATCTAAAACTAAAATTACAGAATGGGGAGTTGAAAGAAAAAAAAGTATTATTTTCCTATTTCTGTTCTATGGAAAGAGAATTTAGCAGCGTGAAGCTGCCTTCGGGATGGTTATTCATAGCACTTTCATTATCTGCCCCAGTGAAACAGCGTTAGTCAGTTTCCCCATTTGTTTGTGTGGGTTTTTCTGCAGATCAAAATGCAGGAAGGAAACGTTGTTAGAAATAGGAAAATATGATACTGAAAGCCAAAAAAATGGAGATGACAAGAGACACGGGTACAATATGCATAGTGACTTTATTTGATTATTTGAAGCCATTTTTTTGATTTTTTCGCTGCAAGGTTTCGATCCCTTGTTGGTTGGAGGGGCTGCTCGTTGCTCTTTAGGAGGGAGTTCCCTGTTGGGAGTGTTACAAGACCCATCAGTAAGGGAGCTCCTCTCGGCCACCCGTGCCAGCCTTGTCCTTGGCTGTGGCAGTCCTGGTGTCATGGGACACGGCGTGGAGGTGTGACATAATGTGAGACGGTGACAAATCAGTCCGAGGATGACAATCTCTTGACATGGCAGCTTTCCAACCTTCCTGAAATTTGTACTAGTTCATTACTGAGACTTTGCGCTAGCGTGATTTTCCTTGTGATGAGCCGAAGCATTTTGGTTTGGGCTCCTTTTGTTACACGTTCAGACAATGGCAGAAACCTGCACCACTTGGTACCAGGTGTGTGGGAACATCTCTCTGTAGGATGTACATTTTGGTGGACAGGTATAGCTGTAGCTTGGCGTAGGGGAGACTGGCTCAATGCCACTCTCTGATTCCAAGAATAATTTCTTTTTTCAGAATGAAGTTGACCCAGATTGGGTGCTTGGGCCTCTGTTTTTTATTCCCAGTCGCGTCAGGCTTCACTGTGTTATGATATGGAAGTCTGGAGCTTTTGTCCAGTGCTTTGGAACGATTACAGCTCCCACACTTGCCTTTACAGGAAGGTACAACAAATATTCGAGGAATTTACCTCAGACCCCCTGGATTATTGACGGGGAGCGGAAGCTGGAATCTTCTGTGGAAGAGCTGATTTCAGAGCATCTCATGGCAGAATTCAAAGCAGACAGTGAGTATCCAGGAGACCTTTTACTGTACATATTCTTCATTGTTACTACAATGTTTTTTCTGAGTAGCTACTCACATAATACAACACTGTCACGGAAAACACTTTGTTTCTGTATCCCTCTTTTACCATTCCAAGTCAGAGCCTGTACACACCTTGAGCTGTGACCTGTGAGCCATCAGATGACTTTGGTTTATCCAGCATCTTTTAACCTTCTGAAATATCTCCTCAGTTGACCTGATGATGCAAACGTTATGGCTTTATGCAGTAGCACTTTTGCCAAGCCGTGCTCCGTAGCAGTTGGTAATTCATTAAGTGACTCCTAACGAGGAGGTTTTTGCCATTGGCGTTCCATAATACCTGCCTAGCTTTCAGCCCCTTTGTGTTTCTTACCTTGATTAATTTTATTTTCTGCAGTGCATAGAGTTCATGAGATAAATGGCTATCCAGGGGTTACCCAGATGAAGCAATCATTGTGTATAGAACAGAATAAAATAGGATCCTTAGAGTTGGAAGGGACCTTAAAGGCCATCTGGTCCAACTCCCCTGCAGTGAACAGGGACATCTACAGGTGCTCAGAGCCCCCCCAGCAATTTGTAGCTTGAATAACAAAAAAATGCAGAGTTTATCTTTCAGATCAGACTTGAATTTTCTTCCTCACCTGTCCAGGTGTGTATGACTAGCATAAATTTATCTGAAATCTTTGGAAACCGTTGGGTGTGTTTAAGATAAAAAGTTGTGGTTTGGATGAAGACAGCTAAGTTTGATTTTATTCATAGTCTCGAAGTATCTGGGTAAGAAATGGACAAAGTTAAATACTAAGTGGAGTTCCTTTAGGATTGTACTACTTTATTGGGCATATTCAGGTTGGTTGCATTCAGGCCAAAGAAATTTTTGAACTTGAAGGAGTAAACAGTAGCTGTACCCTGGTTTGTTCAAATACAGTCCAGGCTTCATTTTATAAAAATAGCTATTGGAAGTTTATTTCAAACAGGTTTCGAATATCTTGCCTTTTCAAAGCTGTGGAGGGTGCTAAAAATGTAAAATGAAGTCTCATTTTCCTTGTTCAAATCTGTTGCAGGCTTTAATTTTTCTTCTTCTGGAAGAGAAGATGTGGATGTAAGAACACTAGGCAGTGGTAAGGCTTGGGACATCCCCTGTGAAGCCCACGAACAGAATGGTTGACTGAAGCTTCCCTGATAGACCTTGCTGAATGCTGAATAGCTTCGTTATTTTATCTTGGAAATTTTATCCTGGAAACATTTTAGTGATAGTTGTGTATTTATTCCCAAAGACTGAACCATTGCACAAAAAAGGACTGAAGAAGTAGACCTCTCTCAGGGTCCTTGGCTATGCAGATGCATGGAAAAGCACAGCTTGTTTGGAGTGTTACATTTTATTTGCTTCCTGTTTCTTTCTAAGACTTTTGTGTCAGACAGATTCCTGTCCTGTTTTCTGTTGAGTCCCTGTACTTTGTTTCGCTGTTGCTGCGGATTGGGGAGGCCTTGTTGTTTTTTGGAACTTGGCTGCTTTCTAAAGGTCAGAATTGGAAAATACGCTGAATCCTCTATAGCCAAAAGAGGAGGGAGGAAGAAAAAGTGAAAACTAACGATGATGAGTTCCAGTCGCTGTCTGATTTGTAGCGTAGTTCTTGGCATTGCTTATACTGGGGACCATCCCTGGCCCTGAGCGCAGAAAGTGCAGCTATTGCAGCAGATGTTTAGCTGAGGGAGTGGGATTTAACATCATCTTGCACCTGGGCATTGCTGTAGGTGACAGAAAATAAGCTAATTAGCTTTTTTTCTTATTTTATTTTTTAATTAGCACCGACTTGTACAAGATGTCTTCTGGGAAGTCGTAATTTGCACTTATTGCTGATACTGGGGTTTAGTAGCCAAAAAAGTCCCTTGTTTCTTTCCTTCCATCTGATGCCACGTCCCTAAACCCACAAGTTCCTATCCCTGTTTGCATAGCAGCAGACAGTCTTCACACCTTCCAACCTTACTGCATCAATCCAGTCGTTAATTTAGAACAACATGTTTTTATGTTTTATGACTGTGCACGTTGCCAGGAAGGCCCTTTGCCGTGGAGCTTGTGAATCCTCGTAGAATACATTTTACTGCTGAGGAGATGAAGGGACTTCAGCAGGTAAATCATCTGCACCTCGTGGAACTCGTAAAGCAGGCGTTTGTTTCTTCTCTAACTGAGCAGTTTTGCTAACTGATTCTTTCTTTAAATACCACAGACAATCAATAACTCTTCAGACAAAATACAGGTTCGAGATTTACAGCTTGTCACCAGGTCAGTATTTATCATTGCTGGCGAGAGATTTCAAAGGGACGCTTTGGGATTTTTGCAGGCATCCTTGCTCGCAGCGTTCTATAATTACGCGTACGTTATGTGAGTAATTAATTTCTCTTGTTTAGAGAGGCAATTGGTCGTATGAAGGAGGGCGAAGAGGAAAAGACAAAGACCTATAGTGCCTTGATATGGACAGACAAAACAATACAGAAAGAAGATATTGCATTTCTCGATGATATCAAGGTATCTGTAGCTCTTTTTGCTAATTTATATAGTACCTGTGCTGCTCTCTTAGGAGAGAGTTTATATGCGTGCACCCATGGGCGTCTTTCCTTCTCTGCTGTTTGTTTTTGCTGTACAGCCTTTCATACCTTTCTTTCACTTCCCCCTTCTCGCTCCTCCTTAGTTCACCGTTGTCACGTCAGCACTATCGCTGCTGATCTGCTAGCCAAGGCAACAAGTCACTGTGTGATGTTGGCCCTCCAGTAGACCAAACAATAAAAAGCACTGAATGGGAGAGGGGGAAACCTGGCACCCACACTCCTTTCTTCACCTCAGCTTCCATTTTGCTTAAGTGAAAGGAAAGGCGGTGGCCTTTTGTTCTGCATGTTCTAAGGCCGCTCCTCCGCAGCCGCAGCAGTTAGGAGTTAGTGAGGTCTATGGAAAATAGTGCAAAAAGGCCGAAGGGAGCGCCCGGTGTGACAGCCGTGCTGCGTCACTCAGAGCTTCCTCCAGGGGCTGGTCGCAGAGGCAATGCTGGTGGAGCGTCTTCAGCTTTTGTTGTGTTGCACAGTTGCCTTGGCCATGAAATCATTCTCCAATGGAAGACTTTAACCACTACAGATGAGGGAGACAACTGCTGTGAGCTGCTGCTGTTGGTTGGTTTTTAAGCGTGCCTGCTCCCTCCTGAAGGGCTGCTGTTCAAACTGCTGCCTCTTACTTGGGAAGGGAATGAGAATAGGGAACAAGCTTTTTAAGAGTCTCTTATGAGATCTGATTTCAGTTTTTTTGTTGTTCTTCCACCCTCTCTATAAGGGGTTAGCTGTACTTTAGACAAAGCATTTTGTGTGGGGGGGGATTTTTATTTTATTTTTGATTGCCTGAGGCTCTCAGTGTGGTTTTAAATCCTGGAGTTATTCCAGCAAACGACCGTGGAGATTTCAAGGTTATTCCTCTGTATTTGTGATTCCATTAGTTTGTGTTCATGTGAGGCCTTCTCATATAGCCTTTGAGATGGCTGTTCTTTTTTCCTTTGGTAAACATGGAAAAAAGGCTTTCCTTGAGAAAATTTCTCAACTCCCTTAACACAGTATAAAAAAAGCTGTGATTGGCACGTGCTACACATGCCTTAACCTCAATCTGTGCAGCGTATGTTGCACGCTTCCTTCCTCATTTATTTTGTTGCCTCTTGTAACAGGAATTAAAACTTGACCAGAAGACACCTCTCCGGGTTCTTCACAGGCGGCCTCTGGCTGTGAGGTGTCGGATCATCCACACCATGAGGTCTGAGTACATCGACGAGCATCACTTTCGCCTGCACCTGAAAACTCAAGCGGGAACGTATCCTCAGATGCCGTTACACGACGCGGTTGCGAAACGCCTGCTTGACTGGGGCCGTCCTGGCCATGGGAAGTTTCCTGCTGCAGTTTCCAAATCTCTGCTCTTCAGCAGCCTTGTGTTGCTGATGTTTGCTTCCATGTCAGAATTTCAGGCTTCCATTCAATAACGTTACTGGTTTGTGGGGGTTTTTTCATGCTGACCACTCTGATCGTTTTGCAGTACACGGTGCCTATATAAACGTACGGGTTTAAGTTACACTTCAGCTACTTCAAACATAACTGAGAACTTTTCACCTTAGCTAATCAGTTTCCCACGGTATTTCATGCACTGCAATGCATACTGTGGGTTGATGACTTACAATTTAGCAGTTTTGTCATAGTTGCCACTCACCTTGGAATAAAACAGAAAATCACAGGATCCTAGGGGTCGGGAGGGACCTTTGGAGATCATCTAGTCCAACCAGGATGGCTTAGGAGTAGAAAAAGACACAATTTTGCTTTTGAATGTTTTTCACAATACTTTTTTTTTTTTCCCCTCTTTCTCCCTTCGGAGTTCTTTGTGGTGAAGTGCACCTTTCCTTAGCCACTGTTTGTAGCTACATTAAAGAATTTGTGCACGGAGACTTTGGAAGAACGAAGCCCAATATTGGCTCCCTGCTGAACAGAACCGCTGACATTCTGGAGTTGGATGTAGAAGTGAGTTGCTCATTATTTTTAACTTTCCTGGAAATTAGTAACGTAGTTGCACTTGTGAGGTGCTTTCAGTGGAATGACTCTAACCAAATCAACGTTTCTTGCCACA
Source organism: Penelope pileata (assembly GCA_013396635.1). Classification (NCBI taxonomy): domain Eukaryota; kingdom Metazoa; phylum Chordata; class Aves; order Galliformes; family Cracidae; genus Penelope; species Penelope pileata. The sequence goes on from WBMW01001628.1 coordinate 310,322, forward strand.
GTTAATAGAAAATTTGACGTTTATGCAAAGAGGATGGTTTGTACCACGCCGCCGCATGCTTCTGTCATGTGATGGGCTTCCTCTGCTGAGCTGGTGCCGGGGGAGGGATGGGAGGATGTGCCTTGAATCGGTGACACGTATTATTAGTATCCATTGGAACAGAGCTTTTTCTTTTCATGCTATGTTTGCGTCATTTCTTTTGAAAAAGGGTTTGGATGAAAAATAGGAGAGCCTTGGCTTCCTCTTTCGGCACTCGTTCAGAGTAAATATAGCTGCTCACTTAGTGGAGTCAGGTGGGGTAGGCACTACCTCGTAACTGCAACATTTGTTTTGGTTACAAGAACCTATGTGGAGACGTGAATTTAATCTTAAACCTAGTGGTTTGGCAAGGTCTATTTAAAACACGAGTTTTCACTTCAAGGAGCCAGTTAGCAGCACACTTGTTTTCGTGTATTTTGGGAAAACTGCCTACATGTTACTTTCTGCAGAACAGACTTGCAGATTTTTATGCATCTTTGGTGGGATAACACAGAAAGAGGGAACTTCAGCTACCTCTGAGACAGGAGCATCGGGCTTGGCTAGGGCTAAGCATCGCTCTCCCCTGGAGAGATGTTGCTCCTGTTCCTGGACATAACGATGAAGGATGTCTAAGGATCTGAAAATAAGCTGTCATCTTGCTAGTAACGCGTTTTAGCTCAGCCTGAGAGCCTAATCCTTTGATGAAGTTGTAGATTACACAAGGAGGATGATTAATTTAGGCAGTCTTGGAACCAAGGCCATTAACGTGCCGGGCTGGGATCACAAATGGCGATCACAGCGCAGTGGTGTGGGGTGTGCAGCTTTTGGGAGAGGGTGAGCAACAAGGTTATGCCCAAAGGGAACGGGAGATGTGGCCTCAGGGAGACCAGGGAAGAAAGAGGTAATCCAGTTGTAGTAATTACTGCAAATGTTTCTAATGAAGCGTGGGGCACGTCCTGTCCCTTTTGCCAAGCATCAGAATGACTGTTGGTGATGTTGCCTGGATAAAGCTTGTGCGTAATGCTCGCCTGCTCTGTGTAGCTGTCCTTGCTGAAGGGACAGATTTGGGAACAGGTGATGGTTTTCTCCTCAAGTCTTTCCTGCACTGCCAAGACCTGACTATGGCTGTGGCATCAGTCGTCAGGTTGTTTGCACTTCCTAACACCCCACCTGTAGGGTTCACAGCTCGGAGTAGAAGATGGAGATGGCTCACGCTTCTGAACAGCAGCTGTGCATGCTCTGCCAGTGCAGCCCAACATCAGCAGATGCTGGGCAGTAGCAGTACGAGTGGCTGCAATTCTGCTTTAAGAAGAAGCCCAGAGAAGGCTTTCCAGACACCGATGAAGCCGCTACAATGAAGTGGCTGTTCCCTGCTGCTTTCTCCTTCTTGTCTCATGTCTATTCGCTGTTGCTTTCCAACATGAACCCACAGCTCAGAAGCACGGAGATGGCAGATGTCTTTCTACACATGCTGATCTTTACCTTTTTTTCCTGCTTTTCTAGTCTGTGGACATCGACTGGCCTCCAGCCCTGGGTAATTAGCTCTTCAAGTTGGGATGCGGAAAAAGCAGCTCCTCTGTCAGCAGCAGTTTGCTGAAGGCTGTAACAATATCGCAACTTGGTTGCAAAGTATTTTTGTTGAAGGTTTGGATCATGTTGATCTCCCAAAGGATACTGTTACTTTGAAACAACGTCACCCACTCTGGAACAGGTAGCGTTCCTTTAATAGGCAGCTTTTTAAAAAACTTTTCACACAGAATCACACAGATTCTGTGTGATTTTGCTGTGCATACAGTGATTTTGGTAAGCTAGTGTATTGGTAACAAATCTTTTCTAAAAAATCTGTGAAGAGAAACAAATGGTGTAACGCCTGCAAATGGTCTGCTAAGCAGGTACAGAAATGTGCTTGATGCAGTAGTTTGAAATGGTTCATTAAAAGTCACCCTCCCTAAAGCCAGATCTCTGTTCTTGTTTTCACACTGGATGCTGCAGATTTCCTGTCTGGATGCAGGTAGCAGTGAGGTGCAGCTCGGACGTTTTCAGAGCCCTGTTGGTGCAGGACTGTTTCCCAAGCCAGGAGGACAGTGCCTGGAAGGAGGTGGTGTTCTGCCCTGTGCCAGCTGCGTGTTCATCAGTGTCAGTTTCAGAGATGGGAAATTTGCCTCCCACAGTACTTTTTTCAAAGGGAAAAACAGTTTTCACATGAAAACTTTGTGCTTAAACCCAACTTGCTTTTAAAAACACCAGTGATGCTTTTTAGAAACTGCAGTCAAGGTGCCTGCAGCCTCAGCAGCTCTTTGGCTGGGCTTTTGTGCACAGGATTTCCCTAAGTCACCGTAAGACTGCAAATTCCTGGCAGTGGTGCACGATGAAATTCTAGAGAAAAACAGGGATGCTAAGAGCCCTACAGTGCAAACAAAAACAAAACGTTCTGCAGAGTGTTGGCATTAAAGAGACCGAGACAGAGATAAAAAGCTTTGGTTGGTGCTATGGTTGTAGCACAATATGTTTTTTTGTTACCCAGCCTTAGGTGGGTGCCTGCGTAGTTAGCGCTGCCCAGAAACTTGCCTGGCGTGGGGAAGACCCGCTCTGCGCTTTGGTGAGGGTTTTAAATGCGCTGCACTCAAGGGCTCTTCGTTAATGAACGTTCCAGAAACAAAGGATAACTCTTCCAGGGAAAAAAAATGGGGACAGGGAAGATTGTGGAGATGTCACCTTGAAGTCAGTGGTGCTAGGACCTCACAGGAGAACAGCTGGATGGTAACTTCAGCTGGAGACTCAAAAAGGCATTAATGGGTGCATTGTAAAGGAGCACCTAAAAACTCATCTTGAAAAATTAGCCTATATATTGTATACTTTGTCTGTGATGCCTCTCCTTGTTTCCCTAGTCCAGTGACATAAAGAAGCAGAGCAGTAGTTCAGAAACTCCCGTTTTTCCAATAGAAAAAGCATAGGAACCATGGTTCAGACAGCAAGATCCTCTCCTTTTTAATCTTAGAGCTGTTATGAGCAACTGACTCAGGTAATCTGTGCCCAGGGAAGGAAGAGTCCTGAATGATGGAAGACTTAAGAAGCCGATGATGCAAATACCTGTGTTGAGATATTCATTTGTTTTTATCAGGTGAAGAGATGAAAATGAGATGCAAATGGTTCTTTCAGCATTGCTCAAAGCCTGAAGTTTCTAACACAGGGCAAACTTTTTGAATCATGGCTATCACAGTTTGAATCACCGCAGCACGAGTGCTGGGGTTGTACTTCAGCCTTCTTCTCTTTTTTAAAGCAAAGTGCCTGCTGTGAACACTCGAATGGGCCATTCTGTGACAGTAAGGAGAGCAAGATTTAATTTTGTTCTTGAGGCACGTGTGACAGAGGTGCAGAAGCTCAGCACTCAGTAGAACCAGTTTTTTAATGACCGACTTGTTTACAAAGGAAAACAGAACTTTGAAAATATTTAATTATACTGTAAAAACAAATTGTGCTATATCTATAAAGTAAAGAAAATGTTTACATTTAATAAACTTAAAATTGAGAACTTCAAAAAAAAAAAAAAAAGTACTGAATAAAAACGCCACGTTGCAAGCGTGCTATGTATCTCTTTCGCGCTCCTGAGAAGGTGAGTGTTCTGCAGAAGTGAGAAAACTGCTGTAAGTGGGGGTCCATGTGTTCTGTTGGGCACCTGCAGACAGGGGAAGCAGTTTTCCAAACTCTGTTTATACACCTCGAGGGCCCCTGCTGTCAGATGGGTGCGAGGGGTGTAATGCTGCAGCCCTGGGCTGCTCTGCGCGCAGTCAGCCGCTGCCCTTCAGCGGTCACTGCTCTCCCCAAGCCACTCCGTGTCAGGGAGTGCCTTTCTGCCTTGTGTACATCTCCCGTGGCTCTTGACCTGGGGTGTGTTTGTTGTTTCCTGTACAGCTACGTGTGCCGTGCTCTGCTTCTTTCCGTGGTGCAGTTTTATACTGGTACCGGTTACGAATTAGGCTCCTAAGCCTCATCAGCCACACGGAACAGCTGTGTAACAGCAGAAAGGCACTGATATGTTTCTTGCTGTGTTGCTTCTTCCACGAATTATAGAATAGAGAAGCCTCACCTAGTGGTTATCAGTCGGCACGGGACGCCTCGGGCCTCGGAGCGGAGAGAGAAAGCGAGCGGCAGCCCTGGATCCTGACCCGCCTCCGGAGGGGTGTTTCCAACCGGCGCTGACGCACACGGCCCCGCACTGCGCTCACAGCGCGGCTGGGCCAGGCTGCCTGGGGCCCGGAGCCCTTCTGGGAGCAGTCCCTGCATGGCAGGAAAACGCCGGCACACCTGGAAGAACAGGCAGGTGCTCTGGCTCAATACATTCCCGCGGTTCAAAAAGTAAGACGTGCAGCGCAGCTGCGTGCACAAAAAAAACAAAATTCCAGAGAAAGAACAGCGTGCTCCCTGCCTACAGCAACGGAGCTCTGTCATCTAACACAGTGCACTTGGGATGAAGTGCGGAGGAGACCTTTCTGCTCATTTTTTTGTGCAGTGATGCATTTACAACAGAGCTAGACTATTTAAAAACTCCAACCTTCCGGTCTTTTAAATATATCTAACAATGACATAGTCATTAAATTTCTTTAGAGTAAAATTTGCTTTGAAAGCAAATGGAATGTGGTGAAAATATGGAAAAAATAAAAAAATCAATGGTTGATTTTGTTGTAGGTGAAAAAAATGATGTGAAAGAAGGTAAGAAACCTGAGTCTTTCAGGCGAGCTGGATAAAACATTGACGTTAGTGAGACTGAACTAGAGTGCCCAAGTGCAGGTTTTTTCCTAATTTGTCCTTTTGAAATGTAGATATAATTTCCATAGCAAAATGATTTATTTCCAGACAATTTTAACCCTGTGAATTATTGGAAGTTTGACCCTTCTGAAGATACCGGCTTGTACTGTCCCCAGGGTACAGACACCGTAAGGGTTAGTAAAAATGTGTGAGAGGCACCTGGAAGGGACAGCACCCCGAACACTACTCTATGGGCACCAGTCTTTGGGCTGATCTATAGAACTTGAGGTTATATCGTGAGATTTGCATAGTAACATTCTGGAAGAGAAAGCAGGGAACCCAGAAGAAGGGTGGGTTACTCCTCGGAAAAGCTCTCTGCGCCCACCTGAGCCCGCTGCTGGCTCAGTGGTTGTAGCTTTGTAGCATGTTTGTATCTAACTGGAATGACTGATAGAGCTCATCAGCGTGGACACCATCGGTGTCATAGAACTGGGGGTCTGCAATGCTGTTCTGGTGGTTCTGGAGGGGGTTGGCCGATAGTCTCGAATCGCTTAAAACTTCTTGGTCTAGGAAGCTGTAAACTGCCGGATCAGCGAGATTGGGCTGCGAGCTGAACGGCGTGCTGCCTGCCGCTGCCCCGGGCGGGCACGCGGCCGGCACCTGCTGCAGCTGCTGCCTGTGGCTGCTCACGTTTAACACCGGGTTGTACTTCTCAAAGCTGAGACTGGTGCAGTTCATGTCATCGGTCTCCATGTTCAAGATGCTGGCCGTGGCGGCGCTGGCCTGATGAGCGCCGTGCATGACGCTGTTACCAGAAGCACCCTGCATGTCTGCAGCCGACACCGTCACCGCTCCCATCCCGTTGGTGCTGCCGAAATTCCTGTAGAAGCTGGAATCCTTCTCACTGGGCCAGTTCAGAGGGCTGTTGTGGAAAGTTGGGAGAGAGCTGCTGCCCTGCGCGCCAGGCTGGGGCACGTCTGCCGTGAAGCTGCTGTGTGGGTGCACGCTGAGCAGGCTGCTGGCCGAGGGGGAGCTGAACACCTGCTGCCAGCAGGAAGGGAGCGCGTCCTGCTTGCTGGGGCCCAGCTGCGTGGGCTGGGGGGGCATCTGGTTGCACACAGGGAACATCTGACCCGAGCTGGCCAGGGTTCCTAGCTCTGGCAGCATCAGCGTGGATGAAAACATATTTGGTTCTGTGAAAAGGAAAGACGTTACTGCGTTTTTATATGAATTCTTAATGCTTTTAAAGTTAGAAATGGGAAAAAAAAAAAACAAAGCAAACTGGTACTATCTTAATGAGATTATCTGTGGCTGTGCATGTTAAGTACTTGCTTAAATGCTGTCCAGAGCAGACAGCGTACCTCTGGACAGCAGCAAGACGGCTACCTGCCTCATTCCCCTGCATGGGGACAGCCTGTGTTTCAATAAGGAATGATGAGTTTAGTTGGTATAGCCAAAATGACTGTCCTAAGGGAAGAAAACCGTGAGAAAACAGCAGAATTTCAAGGAAAGGGGAGGGCAGCCCAAGAACTGCGTGTTATGTTTGAAGGACAGCAATGGAGTATCTGAACCTAGGGAAAGCTACATTTAAACAGAAACTAAGGCAAGCAATACTTAAGGAGGGTTTTAATATAGTTTTATTTAAATTTAACCTTTATGATGAAGAGGCTGTAGCGCTCTCCTGTGCAAAGAGAAAGTGGCAGCTGAGGAGGAGTGAGACAGGAACTGCTGCTGCCTTGGGAACTTCAGTGCCCCCTGAGAAAGCGCCAACCCTTCCCCCCAGCGCTCAGACGCCGTTTGTTTCCAGCTGCTGCTGGACTGGGACACACGAGCAGAAATTTACCTTTCTTAATGGGCTTTCCTTCAGGGTTGACAGTGGGGAATGGAGCCACTTTTGGCCTCTCTGTTGCATTTGATCCTGTGATGGAAGAAAGCATGAATCTACTTTGAATGTTTGCTTTTAAATAAAATGACTCCATCTAACTAACTGCTAAGTTGGCACAGAGAAGAAAAGGATGAGTGTTTTCCTTACCACAGTCCTGTATGAGCTTTTGCCAGGCCAGCGTTGATCTTTGCCTTTTTGCTTTGTTACCGTATGGATCTACGATGAAAAGAGTGAGAGGGAAAATAGCGTTAATTAAAATTCTCTTTGAAATCATTTGTAAAGAAGGTTTCTAAAAAGTAACTAGTGGCTCCTTGTTGCACTAAAATGTATTTAAAGAAAAATATTTGAGATGTGGCTAACCTCAACAAGCCAAGATAATATTATTGACCGTGACTCTTGATACTTTCATTGAAAGAGAGAACAAACTGGCTCTAGTTTTAGAAAAAAAAAATCCACATCGTAGTCCTAGTGTAGAATTTTTACCCAGTAAGTTACTGTTCATTATCAGCAAGAGTTCTGCATTGAAAATAACTTCAGAGAAATCCAGCTGGTGGGAACCATACCCTTTTCATCTGGTAGGTATCTGAAGTCCATTGGTTCGCTGACTTCCTGGTCTGAAGGTCTTCGTAACTGCATCTTCACCGTGACGGGTTCGGTGATGTCTCTGAGGAACGGCGGCGTTCTGAACACTATTGCGACTTGGCGGTGAACGTCAGCTTGGGAGAAGGAGCCTTTGGCCTCCCAGTTGTCCAAGACAAATCTGACTTCTATGTCATCTAGGCCATTAGAAACAGAAGACGCTTGTTAAGGTGGAGAAAACTGAAAACTTGCAGCAGAAAAGAGAAGGGGAACAGAGAAAGGAATCAGACTCAGTGGCAAATTAAATGGCTTGACTTTAGGGCACAGAGCATCTTTCAGAGGTGCTTAGAGTCCTTAAAACTGAAAATGGTTCTGCCCAAGTAAGACCAGACCACGTCCATGGGAATATAGCAAAGGGTTTCTGTTTCCCAGCTAGAAAGTGGTAGGGTCAGCCATTTGGAATGAGGGGGAAAAGTCCTAGTAGTCAAGGTTACCTTTTTGAACTTTGTCACACAGAAGGAATATTTCGTCTCCTCCTTTTACGCTGCCACAGTTCTTATTCACACGGCAGATTCTCAGTTCCGCTGTGTTGGGAGCTCCTGGAAACAAACACACAGGCAAGTTTGATGATAAAGGATTACTCTAACTTTGTCACTACCAAAGAGGAGGTGCTGGGAATTAAGGTATATAAAGGGAACACAGCAGCTGGAGGAGTGTGGCACACCCCGAAATCCACACCAAAAATAGGATTCCAGCAGGGCTTGATGTTCCATGCAAATCCGGAGCCAGCAAGCAGCACGGCTCTTAGTGCTCTCTGCCACTCATCTCAAACCACGAGATTCCAGGGCAGCTGTGCCACTCACTCCCTAACTGTTCCAGTGTAGTCTCAAAATACTTCCCCAAATGACTACATTGTGCTCAGAACTGCTGCCCTTCTTCAAGCTGTAGAATTCAGAGCAGTTCTCTGAGTGACTGGTTATGTGCTGCAGTCACACTTCTCTGGAAAACACTGGACTAGCGAGTCAAGAAAATTCCCCTGCGTATCTGTCAGGCTGCAGTTCTATTCACAGGTATACCTGGCCACCAAACCTCTCCTCGCACCCTATCTAGGCGGCTGAGAACAGCTTTAGGAGTCTAACATTCGGGCCTTCACTCAGGGCAGCAGAAAAATTCAACTCAGACCATGGCTCTATGTGGGCAGCACTCAGCATAGTTCTGGCCGGAAAGCTGCCGTTGGCACAACCTCCCATGGCACTGTACCACAATAAAAGAAACAAGAGCGGGGCTTGCACGCTGTCTGAACAGCCTGGTGGCCAAGAGGGACCTGGGCTGGCTGTGCCCGAGCACTGCCCAGCCCAGCTCAGCAACAGGAGCTTTTCTGCAGGGTGAACATGGACAGGAAACAGCCCCCCAGCCACTTTGTGGGCTGCGTTACAATTTATTTAAAAGGGCGCTAATGTCACAATCCAGTGATTCAGAAGTGTTAAAAAATCAAAAACCAAAAAGCCAGAATGGAAGAACTCTCTAGAACGTGAAGTTCACCTCCTGTGCCTGTACGTTGTGTAGATGCTTCCAGGTATATGAGCACAAACTCACTGTAAGAGCCCGTATCCATGTAACATGCAAAGTAACAGATGCTCATTTCTCTGCTACCGCACGCGACCACGCACCGTGTAGGTGCCCCGTGGCACCATGCAGGCTGTGTTCAGAGCACAGCTCCTTGTGACCCCGGGCCAGGCTCCAGTGACGTAGGGACTGTCTGCAGCTGTGATCACCGTCATTGTTAGGAGCAGGTGCCACGGCCTCATATGCTACATGACCCTTAATTCACTGAATGAATCAGAATCTTTGAAGGGAGAGGAAAGAAAACCAAGCAGACGCAGTACAGGATCATATGACCGTGTTGTGCGTTTTTCACAGAAAGAGTAAATTAAGAATTGTGACGAGAAGCTTAATTTTACCTTGGTTTCACTTCTGTATGCTTGAATGGCACTCTATGTCTTTTAACAGGTTTTTGGGAAGGTATCCTGGGCTGTGGTTCGTTGGTTTTTCTGTCTGCTATTGTAATGGTGTTCAGAAGGAAGGGGAAAGGAAAGCAGCCCAGCGCCAGCGGACATCCCCCTGCTGTCAGCCCGGGCTCTGGACAGAGCAGTGCCAGCGGAGGGACCGGGCTGCGTGGGTTGTGCCACGCCAGTCCCCACCTTCTCCTTCGTGTCCCCAGCTCACCGCCGCGTCAGCTCTGCCCAGTTCCTGTTCCTTGCCCCCCAGACAGCCTGTCCTCAGCAACCAACGCGCGGAAGAACGAGCTTCTCACAAAAAAAAAAAATGCTGCTTTCACCAAGGGCAGGGGAACATGTTCTTCCCAGCTTCATTTCTCAGAAACTGCACGCTGCTTTCTATGACTTTTCCCAAGAGCTCTCGGCGTGGTGCGATGCACAACTTGGGGAATTTTTGTCCAAAACCAGTTAACGTTACAAACAGCTGAAAACAGAAACTGGCTGTCATACTGGATTTTATAAACTTTCAGTCTCCACCAATGTCACTGCTTCCACACTGTGTTCAGATTATTCATATTGATCTCTACTATCCAAAGCGCATGGAGACTAACAAGTGTTAGGAAATGAAGAAAATACTAGATTTAAGATGTGAAAGCTGGTTTGCTGAGAAGCTCTGAATATTTTTTGCTTCTGATCTGAATAGGGCTGCAAATGCTTGAAGTAATAACACCGGATTCCCAAGCCCTTCGTACCACACGTTTTTATCACTTACCTAAAGTTGTAACATGACCTCCCCCAATATTCTATGGCAGAGCTGATTTAGAAAGGCTTATTTAAAAAAAGAAAAAGTTTAAGAAATTCTGCTGTTGTTCTGGGCAAAAGCAGCGTAACTGTTACAATTCAGGGCTGCAGTTATGTGCTGTTTTATTTACACCGCTGCTATGTTACATGGAGGATTTTAGATACCTACAGTGTATCAGAATCTGCCCACATACACCCACATTAAAAAACCAAGCTTCCCCTCCACGCAACTATCTGTCATTTCAGCAGCTTAGCAAGGACTGACGTCAATCAATGCAGATGAGTAATCATGATTTGGCATATTTCTAAATGGCATCTGAGATGTAGCTGTGAATCTTTTGTATCAACTGTCTCAACCCTAATACTACAAGTGTTCTCAGCCAATTCTAGCTTCAAATTCTAGAAATACTAAAAATGCCTGAGTTCATATTAAACATTTTCATCATGGCTATGCACACATCAATGAAATTCTACACATAACAGTACAAAATGCAGATCTCATTTTAAGCTGTTGCTTCTGCTAAAATAATGTCCCTTGACCTTAAATACTTGGCATGGGAATACTCTCGCTGCAGAAATAAAAATCAATGAGAAAAAAGGATTTTCAATGATTATAAGCTCTTCTGCTATTCTTCTCTAGGACAAGAAGTCCAGCAAACACTGAGGGCTAAAATCCTCAATCAGTCAAAGCCACACAGAAGCCCAGTTTGACAGAGTGTGGAAAGCAGTGTTAAGAAGTGTCTTGTACTTCTGCACCCTTCCAGAGCATGACAAACTTGTTACCTACATCTACACTGAGAACAGCGACTGAATGGGATACAAAGGGGCTGCACAAAAGCATTAAGACAATGTCCCACTCAAGTATCTCTTGAGAACTGTGTTCCAGAGCTCTCACAACTCAAAGGCAAGACTTCCCCCCAGTAGAAACAGACTCTAGGTGATGTCCTTGGACAACAGATCGGTCTTACAGCTGCCAGCTATCTCATTACCATTTTAATTGCTTGGCACCTCAGAAACAGGTTTGTCCTTGCAGTCACTACTGCGTGGACAAGGGCCAAGAAAGCACCAACCTTAGTGACTCTGTGAGTGTGTCCATGGCAGCAACGGACAATCCTACTCCAGTGTACCAACACTTCACTCCAGGATCACCTTAGAGTGCATGCCATGGCAACTGTCTTGCCATGTGTTAAACATGTATCTAACAGTCACGAACCAGAGAGGTCCCCCCGAGGGCTACCAAAGAGCTGAAAACCTCTCAATCTGTCCTGGTGTTTTGCATTCCAAACAAAGGGGGTTAAAAAAAGGTAGGGGGGAACACATTTGACTGAGTTGGTACTTACTGTTGTCATAGATCGGGTTGGAAATCAAAGGAGGAAGAGCTAACGTGTAGTTGCCGTGTTCATCAGGGAGGAAAGCTTGGAAGCAGAGGCGGACAACGTTGAGATCATACTCATCGATGTTGTGCAGCTGTTCTTCAGGCACTAAACAGCAAAAGGAAAGACAAGACTGAGAATTACTCTTCAAAAACAGTCAATTCTTTATCAATCTAGGGATGAGTCTCCAATGATAGAAGAAACGGTGCTGCCAATGCAGAGGAAATGTGCCTATAGTCCCTGCTAGCATTAAAGCAGCTGCATGAATAAATTCCTTCTGTAAAAGAAATGACAGAAAAGCCTTTAACACTCACCCTTGAGCAAACATGGCTAAATCTGAAGTGAAAAAAGTAAAAACTTTCCTTCCAACAAAGCAGGCTTCTCCTTACCTTCATATTTCTATAAAGACTTCTTTGGCCAGAGTATCCCATGGATGAGTTTGGGTAAGTCAAACTGGGATCGCCCCTGAGCAGCTGCAGTAGAGGAGGATGCCCACATACCACAGAGCAGACAGTCACACCAACCAAGACACCTCCACCTTCATCCTCCACAAGTTGTCCACTTGTTCCCTGGGTCCTCCTTGCTTACTGGTTTCCTCACCTTGCCTTCCAGAGCAGTTTCATGTATTTATAGTGTACAAGTCGTTCTCTGGACACATTTATCTCTCATTTGGGCATGAGTTCAAAAAAGGAATGCCCCTGACAAAGTGAAATCATTCAGTACAAAGAAGTCCTAGGATCTAGCTGCAAATTTTCAGCAAGTCAGAGATTTCTGCTACACAATCCCATTATTTTCCTCTAGAAACTGAGATGCAAAAATAATCCGAAGGCAGTTCTTGGGGCAAGAGTGAAGCCAAAACAATACAGACTATCTGCTCCTTCCCATCAAAACCTGTATCGCTTTTGAATCTGGGTACAGTGGTTAGTGGTGTCTGTGATATATTTCTGTAACACAACAAGCAAACCCTTGCTGGAAAAGATCTGTTTCCTTACATATTCCTCCCAGTGTAAAACACAGTAATGCGTAACCCCAGCTCAGCATTTCAGTTTTGTTCACCGTTTCACCTATTTTAATTTCAAAACATGGGATCTAGGATATAATTACCAAACATTTCAGGTACTCCCAGCTTTGTGGGTAACTCTGGGAAAAGCAACACTATCTGAAGTCAACGCTCTCCTTTAAGGTCTGACATTAAACTATTACGTTAACATTCAATGACAGCAAAATGAGAATTTGATTTAATTCCATTTAAGTGATAATATTGATTATTAAAATCATTTGAAGCAGTTCTCTTTTCCAAAATTGTTCAAAGCAGCAGTTCAACGTAGTTAGACTCCTTATAATTACCTAAAGCAGCATGTACCAAGTCAACAGATCGCAACCTCTAAAGTTCACTCCCTCCCCTGCCCTTTCAAAGGCCTCTTGCAAGAATAAAAGATTAAACCTGCTTGTGATAAAAAGCCTGGGGATCACACTGTAGTGATTAGACTGCAGTGTTCTGACCTTTAGCATTTATCACTGGGTTGGTCTCCACCCTGCCACGAGTGGGATTCCACAGTACCCACTCAAGTGATTTCTTCCTTTCACCTTTTGATAGTGTGAAACAATAAATGCTCTGAGCTCAGAATACTTTCCACTGGCATTTTCAGTCTTTCTTGTGTTCTGAATATCTCAGTTTCTTCTGGTCTCTGCTGTGAAAAGAAATCAAATCACCTTTCTGCTTTACAAGCCTGTGATCAGCAGCATTTCGAGACAAATATAGCAGTTGAGGAGCAGCTACACATGCAACCTCAGAAATATTGGGACCCAGGGGAGCTCTGCCAGCATGAACTCTGCAGGTCGTTGTCTGACTCCATTACCAGATAGGCAGAGTGAAATTTTTGAATTTCACGTACTTCATTAGCTGACCTGCTAACTTAACACAACAGGACCTGTAGAAAGCCAATGCTACAGTTTTTTATGTTATGTGCTTTTACACATAAATGCTGCCAAACTATGGCAAAAGTGCAACTCATCCCTCATCCAACTCCACTGTGGATCCCAGGACAGGAGGGAAGCATCACACCAGGGACACGGGGACCAGTACAGCCTCAGTGGGGGCTGAGTAACTGGGAGCAGCAGCTTGTTCCAGAAAGCCTGAGGCCGTACTGACACAGCATCGGTGACGTTCACCTGTCATTCTGTTCATCTTCCTCCTTCTAACTAACATTCAGCCTCCCATAATTTGACTCCAGAGCAGCCCTCAAGGATGCTGCAGACAAACCTGTTGCTGGGTGTAGGTTCTGGTGGCTTCTCCCTTCGCGTGGTTGCCAGCTGGCTGCTGGAGAAGCCAACCAAGGATGAAGTAGCTGCCGACGCCGAAACACACCAGATGGTGACTATGGCAAATGTCTGTCAAAACTACACTTGAGAACATCCCCCTGTTTGGACGAGTTACTAGGTACTCAAGATGAGGTCTCTGAACCTCAGTACTTCGCTGGAACCGACAGCTGTCCAGTGTAACTTAGCTCATAGTCCAACTGCCTCTTGATACAGCCTGATTTAGGAAAAAAAAAAAGTGCATTCTCTAGATTACACCTTGCACAAGGGATAATCAGGAGTTTACTGTTACTTTGCTTCCAGCAGTTCAGGTGACTCTAATCCATGCTCTGACACTGCCAGCAAGCAATTAGCTCTGAAGGACACACTGGTGTTATGGCTTATGTCAGTGAATTGCATTCACCATTGATGATCCTTTGGATCCAGCCACAGAGCCCAAGCTATAGTCAGATTTCAAACCTCTTAAAAATGAAATTAAGTTCATAAGTGTGATACAGGAAAGGTACAGCGTGCCAATAATTTCAAGATATCACAGAATCATAGAATCATCAAGGTTGAAAAGACCTCCAAGATCATCTAATCCAATTGTCCACCAACCACCAAGATTATCCACTGAACCGTGTCCCTTCAGTTCCACATCCAGATGTACCTTGAACATCTCCAGGGATGGTGACCCCACTGGTGACTCCCTGGGCAGCCTGTGCCAGTGCCTGACCACTCTCTCGGAGAAGTTTTTCCTAATACCCAACCTGAACCTCCTCTGGCACAACTTGAGGCCATTCCCTCTCGTCCTATTGCTGTTACCTGGGAGAAGAAGCCGACCCCCACCTCACCACAACCTCCTCTCCGGGAGCCGTACAGTGCGATGAGGTCTCCCCTGAGCCTCCCCTTCTCCAGACTAAACAATCCCAGCTCCCTCAGCTGCTCCTCAAAAGACTTGTGCTCCAGATCCCTCACCAGTTTTGTTGCCCTTCTCAGGACACAAAGACTTCCAGAGCCTCGATGTCTTTCTTGCAGTGAGGGGCCCAAAAGTAAACACAGTACTCGAGGTGCGGCTGCACCACAGCTGAGTACAGGGGGATGATCACCTCCCTGCTCCTGCTGCTCACACTATTTCTGATGCAGGCCAGGATGCTGTTGGCCTTCTGGGCCACCTGGGCACACTGCTGGCTCATGTTCAGCCGAGCATCACCAACACCCCCAGGTCCTTTTCCTTTGCACAGCTTTCAGCCACTCTGGCCCCAAGCCTGTAGCACTGCGTGGGGCTGCTGTGACCCAAGTGCAGGACTCAGCACTAGGCCCTGTTGAACCTCATCCCATTGGCCTCAGTCCAGCGACTCAGCCTGTCCAGATCTCTCTGTGGGGCCTTCCTGCCTTCAGGCAGATCGACACTTCCTCCCAACTCGGTGCTGTCTGCAAACTTACTGAGGGTGCGCTCAGTCCCCTCATAGTAAAGATGTTAAACAGGACTGCAAACAGATGTGCTGTAAACAGCTCACTGTATTGCAGCAAAAACCACGGCTCTTAATTTGCATGCTCTTATAAATGACATTATAAAAATCTGCAGTTTGAAAGAGGAAGTGCTCAGTCAAGACTGATTCCTCTTGGGCTATTTTTATCCAATGAGAAGAACATAACAGAGCAAAAAAAAGAGAACAAGACAGCTGTGACTCCATCTTGTGATGACACGCTTAAAAATACATAAAGGCTAAATTCCATGCTTGTATAAAGATGCGCATAGCTTTCCTCAATATTTTGTTCACACCTAAAAGATAATCTTCCAAACAAAACAAAATGTTGTTATTTTTAATGAATGTCTAATTCTGCTCCCTCTGAAGTCAATTTGAGAGTAACCACTGACTTTAACATATGCTGGCTTACACCTCAAGAATATTAAAAACAAACAAAAACGAGGCAGACAAAAACAGTGACTAAGGCCTGGAGTATGGCTGTACAGAGGATGGTCGTGCCATTCAGCGTTATTTCATCAACTTCCATACTGAAGGAGAACAGGGAGCATTAAACCTGACAAACCTGAATTTATTCAAGTTCAGAAATGCTGCTAAAGGTTTGTGGAGCAGAAAGGACTGGAGACGAAGAGTCTCCATGCACACCATCACCCCGTGTGAGCTCCACACATGCAGCTGTACTGACAGCAGCAGCACCACACACGTGAAGTAGAATGAGTGCACAACACAGCATGTTTAGAATAGTTACAGCAGAAGAGGCTCAAACATAACACATGAATGAAGGGAAGAAGAACTCTGCTTTTGGCAGGAGCTCAGTATCCTCTCTGAGTTCCTGCTGTGCGGTACCACACCTTATTGCCTTTGCATGAATCCAACCAAAAGAGCTGGAGTCCAACCAACAGCCTAGGCACGTTCCAGTGATGGCCCAACCTAATAAAAAACTGGCATTAATCTGGCAAAAATTCATTTTCTGTAGTTATCCATGCAAGCAGGAGTACATGAAATAAAGTTTATAAGTACAGCTATTTCACAAGGAGAAGGAAAACTTTCAAAATTATTGCTTGTCAACTCAAGCGCACAGAAACGAAAGTAATAATATTAAGAACTGAAAACAAATGAAACTTTCTAAGGTAATTATGGGGCTTGATACCACAAAATCCACAAAAACACAACCAGCGCAATGACAAAAGAAAACTAACACCACACACCAAGATTCTGGCAACAGGATTTAAAAAACAGTGTCCAGAGGTGCAGTCAAACCTGGGCAGAATGGGCAATGGACTCCAATAACTAGCAGATCCATTCTTTATAAATCTGTTTTACAACTCCTCTGGATAATTCCCCAACTTAGTGAAAAAAAAAAAAAAAACCTTGAAAATGATTCTTGACTCTCTCATGCAATATCACAAGGACAAGCTGACCGAGCCCCATTGTGGGCACAAAACCACCCCACACAAGCGACGGACTCCTTCCAACCCGAGCTGGCCAATCCAGGCAGCTCATGTGACACAGGTGCTGGGCTCAGGCCATCCCTGGCTCAGAGATCTTTGTCACCAAAATCAAGATGCCTTGGGTTTCTGCTGAATAAGAGAAGCTCTTGTGTTTGCTTCTGTACCACAACACCGGAAGCTTTTGGGGTCCAATTCACCAGCCCGCAACTCCAAATTCTGGCACAAAATTAAAGATGCCAACAGCATCAGGCCTCCTGTTCACTGACCTCTAGTGCTTCTCGTTGTAATAAGAATCTTCAACACCCAGAAGGACCAGCAGAATATGATTTATCTGGTGAAATTACTGGGGAACTCAAAGTTCTGATGTTTACTCATCAGGTGATGCTACAGGGAAAGTGAAAGTTTATTCTGAATACTGAGAAATGATGTTGTGTTTGTTTTTGACTTAAAACATGGTAACTGATTCAGTAGCAGATTCCTCGCGGACAGCCCTCCACCCAGCTTCTACACCAACAGCACCAGAAACTTCTGTGGTGGGTGGGGATGGAAGCGCTTCAGCATCTCAATGCAACCTGCACGGAAACTTCCAGGGCAAATGATGCGGTGTGACACGCTCAGAGGGCTGTGCTGAGACACCAGGGGACGTCCTGCAACCTCCGCTCTCAGAGGGGCTGTGGGGGCGGAGGAGAAGGCAGCATCTCAACCAATGCCAGCCCTCTGCTGCAAGCGAAAGCACCGCGCCGGGGAGACCGCTGAGGAACACACATCATTAATAATCACCGTGAGCTGTATTCTGCCTCTTCGCTTACGCAGGCAGTGCTTTTTAATTTAGGGACACGTGGGGAGCTCGGTTTTTTTTCAGCAGTGACACAGAGGCAGCCTGCCTCACGTGTTCTGCTCCTCAGATGGCCTGGGGCACAGAGATAACCGCAGCCCTGGCACCTGCCCACCAGCTGAAGGCAGCGGGGCGGCTCTGCCCAGCCTCCACTGCCAGCACTGCCCTTGCACCAGGCTGAGCTCTCACGTGGCGGATCAGATCCAAGAACAGGTGTGGCTCAAAACTAACCTGACAGAAGAAGAGAGGAAAACGTTTGTGTTCAGTCGGTGCCTGTGAACGCCAGGCCTGGCACAAGGAAAACGGTGGAAGCAGACACAGCAAGAGGAAGGACAGCTTCTTCCACTGTTTGAGCAGCTTTGTGCTGGATTCCCTGGCTGGAGAAGCCAGGTGCACGGGGCAGGCCCCTCTTGGCATGGCACACACGCTTCAGGTTGTATTTACAGCCTGTGTCCCTGCCCATGTTGCTCTAGGGCAGCCAGCCTTCAGAAGGGCCACAGCAGGCAGGGGCAGCACACACGAAATGACCTGAGTATCTCTCCAGTATCTCTTGCAGCTGAACTTTACAATCAGAAAGAACCTCACCAACTAGTTTTAGGCTACATTTGCTGTTTCCAAATGAACTACAACCATACTGGTACAAAAGAAAGAGCACACAGTCCTGCTGTACTATTTACCCCTTGCTGGCAAAAGCAAAATATTACGCTGTCTTCTCTGTAGCTGGACTTCAGCAACTGGACACGCAGAGCTGGGCAACAGGCTGAGCTGCCCAGGGACATGTCCAGGGGCACAGCGGTGTCTCCTGGCACTCAGTAGGGGGAGAAGCTAGGAGCAATGGGAGAGAAGGGCTGGGCAGCACCGTGCTTCCTCTTGTAAACCCACGCCTGGTCTGTACCTCTGTGACGCATGAGGAAGTAAGCTCCAATCAACTCTGCAGGAAAAGAACTCTTGCGTGTACTTATAAAGAAAATATGCACCAGCAGCACTCAGTAATTATAAACAATAAAATAAAATTAAAAAAAAAAGAGACAACAGAAAGGGCACAAACGACTAACATTGAGATGGTAACCTCCAGTCAATAAATGCCCAACGGTCAATAAATTCCCAAACTGCTGTGGTTACATTTTCCTCACGCATCTCTCAGGCTGATTCAGTGTAAGGAAGTGGCATCATCTCCGTTTTGCAGAAGAAAGAAGCACAGAGAAAGCGAATGACCTGGCCTGATACAAAAGCTGAGGGAAAAACTGAGAAATGAAAACATTCAAGTTTCGAAAGTTTTGTATAAATAATACTTCTCTGAATCTGAGTTCTTTTTGGTTTTTAAGTCCAATCAAAGAAAAACCATAACATTGGAACAGATTTAAACTGATGTATCCAGCAGACCCTGTATGTTTCTAAGACATACTTTTTAGCAACTTCTGTTTACAGTACAAAAAAAAAAGTCAGCACGTTTTTGTGTCTCTACTTAATAATTTTCCTTTTTAGACAATGTGAAAAGAGGCTGTCCTTTGGGTTAACACATAAACTTCAACATCAACAGCAAGAAACACATGCATGAGGAACAGGAGGACAGTGGGCTTTCCAAAGGCGAAAGCTAAAGCAATGCGATGAAGAGGATGTCCAGCCTTCCTCAGGGGGCTTGCTCAGAACACCTTGCTGCTCACAGATGAGGCTGGGGGCCCAGCACACCCCAGCACATGGCAGGGGGCTGCAGGGGGCACTTGGCCAACGTGGGCAGGTGGTGTCAGAGGAGAGGGTCTCATGAGCGCGGTGTGCTGGGGCCGGCAGGGGAAGCTGCGGAGAGCTGCGCGTGGGCAGGAAGCGAGCGCGGCGCGGGGGCAGAGGCGTGCAGGGGGTGTCGTGGAGACTGTGACGAGTGTGAAGCGAACGTGGGGTCAGCTGCCCGTGGGTGGAAAGGGGAAACGGCAAAAGGAAAGACTGCGGAGGCAAGCGGAGCTGAAGTAGTCGTGGGGTACACGGGAGAGCCTGAAGTTAATTAAATGCTTATTAGCAAGAGCAATTACAAAGGAGCGGGAACCTTCAGCATATGTCAAGCTCCAGGGAAAGCCTATTTATACTCTCTTAATCAATGGACTAAGCCCAGGGTTTCCATGCTAGAAAAAGGGCAGTGCTCTGCAATGCTGTGCTAAGCAGAGTTTTCCCCTAAATTTATAAAACATATTTAGGTCTTTTCCTCATTGACAATTAACTTAGGTTATTATTAAGCCAATTGTTGTCTCTACGTCAAGTCACACCCACCCACAAAAGCTCTTAACTCAAGACAGGCTCTTCTTTTAATTTGGGTTGGCTGAACATCAGACAGCACATGGGAAGACAAGGATATGGCACAACCCAACTGCTACTAAAAGAAAACAAACACCCTCGAAAGCAGACGTGGATCAGCTCCACTGGAGGAGGAACCTGCTCCTTCGAAGCTGTGCCAG
Source organism: Penelope pileata (assembly GCA_013396635.1). NCBI lineage: Eukaryota > Metazoa > Chordata > Aves > Galliformes > Cracidae > Penelope > Penelope pileata. The sequence goes on from WBMW01001628.1 coordinate 330,239, forward strand.
CTGTGGCACCGTCATGCCAAGGAGGCCTGGTTACCCATTTGGCTGACACTGCACACCATTCTCCTGCTGTGTTCAGGGATACGAGGCAAGAGATTTCTGAGACTGTTTAGCTTTTTATAGGTCAAAAATATATGGGATGTACCTTGTGAGCAAGGTGGATCACGAACACATCCAGTGATGGCGGAGAAACAGTCCTCTCTCAAGCAAGGCCAAGTTGGGAGCAGCAATGTGAGGGCAGATCATCTGCCTGGTATCACAGCAAACGCACACAATCTGCACAGAAGATGCCTAAAGCCTACACTGACCTAAACAATGGACAAATGCTGCCAACTAGCAGTGGGTATTTCAGAGTGAAACAGCCTTACAGATACACTTTCAGAACGATTTGGGTGCTGTCAGCTCCAGCAAGGCACATGGCACCATCTGCAGACATCAATCTGCTGCCATCCAGGAGTGTGGAGGCTGACATCAGTTCCTTCAGCAACACAGGTGAGTATGCCAATGAAAATTATCTTCAGCATGCATCTTTATTGAGCAAGTTCCTACTGCTGCTTGCTATAACCATGTGTGCCCCATACCAACCAGGTGTGTCCCATACCACGCACTGTACAGCGTGGAAGAGTGGTGACATCACCAGAGAATTTGCATGAGGGCTCACTTTCCCTTTGCACTTCAGGTGCCTGTCACATCTTGGCTTCCCTGGAAGATAAAGATCCCGTTATATGAGGAAGTTTGGAATGCAATCTCACGGACCCACACCTTGCTATTCCTTCAGCCTTATTAATGACACCGCAAGCAACTTGTATGCTGGCATGCTGGAGACATTCTGTGTCTGTTAGGAGGCTCAGTACTGAACCTCTGCCCCAAATGGGAGCTCAGGACAGCGACTGTCTGACAGTTCCAGAAGAAGGTGGGGTACTGAAAAGCCAAGCAGCCCGCAAACACCCTGAAGGCTAGTTTTCAGCTCCATGAAAATCCAGCTGTGTAATACATTTTCCACACAGCTGAAAAATGCTAGCAATCCTGCAGAGCTCGATGCTCATACAAGAAATGAGCAGCATTAGCGTGTGACCTGCTTAAAGGATGCACCTAACTCCGTGACACTTCCCTAAATAGAAAAGTTGGACACCTTTCTAAAGACAAATAAAGAAATACACAAAATGGGATGGATACAGCACAGCTTGTATCATCTTGGAGAACGCAATGACACTCATCAGACCTTAAAAAAAAGGAAAGCCCATACATAAAAGTTTCAGTCTTACTGAGCAGCAAACATTATGAGGACTGCTGCTATGGAAAATGTTTTAAGCAACTAAGCACACATACAGAAGTACTTCTGTCACTACTCCTGGTTTACCTTGGTCCTGTGCCTCTCCAGGCTCTGCTCAGCCCACGATCTGTGTGATCACTAGAGCTTCCTTGGTGAAATACACCTATGTGAAAGGGTTTTGTGTCCTTTTAATGCCCAATTTCAAGAGAAAAATGTCAATTCATTTTTTATTTGTGGAATAAAAGAAAGCAAGCTGAGAGGGCTGAAAAAGGAGTTGGTTCTCTTTTGTTTGAAACCAAGGCAGAGCAGGCTGAGCCAAGGTAAAGCGAGTGAAACACTGAGCTTTACACTGCCTGAGTTGAAGGATTAAACTAATTTAAAAAGATGCTACTGCGTGTGTCAATTACCAGAACTAGGACAATCGTTTCAATGGACCATCAGCCTGACCACAAACAGCTGTTCTGAAATCAAGAAAATAATCTCAAACATTTCTCGTTCTGCAGTCAGTTCAACATGTTTCTTTTCATCCCAACTCAGGACGAAAGTAAAGTATGCATTTTGAAGCTAGAAATCTAGTTTTCAGCTCTCTAACAAGGGTTCTGCCCCAATTTAGCATGGCTTCCATGGGCATTGAAAAGCATCTGAAACATCTCTAAGCTTTTGCCACACTTAAGCAAATAAATAACTGCATTCACAATAATGCCTTCTTTTCAGAGGCAGACAGAAGAGTCTGCACACTCCAGTCTACATTTTTTTAGTTCTAGAGTTAGGATAGACTATTAGTGAGAAAGTCAGTGTTGAAGCAATAGAACTTTAAAGGCACAGTATGAATTTGCTGTTAGTCTGAATGACTTTTGTTATAAATTCACAGTAAAAAACCTGGGCTTTTAGGTTTGAAAAATTCATCCTTCTTGATCTGCAGAAGTGCAACATGTCAGTAAGGGAGAATGGTGCTATGTTTGCAATAGGTTATTTACTTAGTGACTGCACTGCTGTGTGCATTGGCTTCAATATGAGGAAGTCAAAGGGTCTGGGATATGTTTTCTTCTTAACACATGTATGTTTTAGTTTTGAAACTCTTTAATACAGTTACTGACATAAAACATATTTTTTCTTGTAGGTAGAGAAAATACAAGATGTGCATAGCATCAGCTGAACAATTTTGGCACGAACATGGAGAAACTGAAAGGTGCCAATTTAATTATTTCATTCTCTAGCCTATTTTACACAGCACAATCCTTCTGTGTGGTGCATTTGGATGTCAGAGAAACCTCTCTACAGGATGAACAGTAACAACAACAGCAACAACTAAAGTACAAAGTGGTTAAACACAGTTCCCTCCCAGACAGCTATTGGAAGGAAATAAAAAAAACATTGCATTTACCAAACAGATCTGCTTTTCAAGGACAGTGACTCCACCTTACATACCAGCTGAAAAGAAGTCTGCCATATGATGGCCACACAGCTACAAAGAGCCACTAGTCCAGGGGTACTTGTGCTTTTCCTCTAATTCAACCCAACTTGTGCCTGCATGCTGAAAGCATTGGCCACGCTCTGGTTGGCCCTACAACTTGCTGCGTGCTCAGCACCAATTCTGTGCACCGAGTTTAGCAACGACACGGCTGTGAGATTAATCAGTTCAGCAAGTTGATCTGAAGGAAAAAATTTTTTTCTTGCAAGCTGGTTTTCCATTGGAGCAAGTTGCTGACTTCGTTCACTGTGTCGCCTCATGGCCTCCTTATCTGCTGTGAGGGAAGTGGTAGGAGTGCGTGACCAGGGACGGAGGGAAGGGCAGGATGACTCCTCCTGAGAGCAGCCCACAGCGAGGTCACACCAGCTACCACGTCAAACTACAGCCCGTGGGCAGGTCCCCACAGGTGTGGTTCTGCAGCACCACAACTTGCCTTTGCCTTGGCTGAGATCAGTACTGATGGCCTGTACCAGTCCCATGTTGTAGAGGGAAGTGAGGAGCAGCTCCAAGGAGCCTGCCTGTGGGCTCAGCTCCCTGAAGTGGCAGCTGAGGGGTCACATCAACACTGGTGTCACAACAAGAGCTGAGATGGGACTGCAGCAAGACAGATTGATATTGCTTTGCTGTGGAACTGCACTAATTCAGTCTTTCCTTCTCCCATAGTTGCAAAGATTAGAGAAACTGATTTCTGAGATACTGGTAGAAGTTTCCAGGGAAGGCTTCCCACTGCCCATCCCACTGCCTCTTGAATTTGCATGATGCCCTTGCCCATGCCATCTGGCCAAAGAGACACAGCCAACTTACATTGCTGCTGAGGAGGGGGGAAAAAAAAGGCAACAAGCCAAACATCAGGTGATGCCAGAGAGGAAAGACCACTAGGGGCACAGAAGGGGAAGAGCATCTCTCAAAAACATAAAAAATGAAAAAAAAAAAAAAAAAAAAAAAAAAAAACCCAACAAACCAGAAACAACCTTGCAAAGTGAACTTTCTTTCCAAACAACCAGGTAAGTTCTACTCACCATTAAAAGGGTTGATCTTCTTTGAGATTCGTAAGGAAATCGATTCTTTCAGGTCTCTCTTCTTCACACACTGAATGCCCAGATTCTGAAAACTGAAGCACATGTGGCAGGATTTCAGCAAGCAAAAAAATAGTGTAGAATACTAAATAAATTATTTGCTGCTGAACAGTACTGTGATAACACATAGTTTAAGAAATGAAAGAAAATGTTTGTTTTGAGAAAAGTGTAACAGATCTGAAAGTAGGGATGCAGATTTTCGAAAATAAGTGCAGAGACAGAATCGAAAAAACAGCATAATACAATTCTAAAGAGGAATATATATTTTCTGTATTAAAAATTGGTAGTCTGCAATAAACCCACATTGATTAAAAAGTTAAAATATTCAGTGTCAAGTAATTTAAAATAAAAAGCACTTAAAGGAAACCTTAAAAGACCTTAAAAAAACACTTAAAGCTAGTTTGCATTAGTTAAGAATTTCTGCCCCTAGTTTTATCAGGGAATGTAAATCTTGAACACTATTTTAAAGGTTTTTGATACAAGTAAAAACAGCTTTTGAAATCTCATGTACGGAAAAGTTCTGAAGAGCTGCAGCTCTTCCTTATTTGCATAAGAGTGTAGGTCACCCCGATGCAGGGGTGGGGGGAGTCCCAGGCGAGCTGACTCCTTTCCACATGGAAAAACCATGACATCATCAAAGCTGAGTGGATGTAAAGTAAAGCAGGAAGTTAAAAAACAAAAAATAATTAAAAAAATCCATGTTTCACAATGTTACAATAAGCCCAGAAGATAAACTGTGCCAAGAGGCTCTGCCTGTCCTTCTCCAGAACCAGCAATTCCCCTTCCACTGAAACACCATAGCTCTTTACTTCAGCTATGCCTAAAAACCTTAATCCACCTAAAGGAACTTCTTCCTGCCACAATTCTCAAGGACAATCCTACATTTCCCTGCTCTGAACAAGACTCTGAGCATGATGATTTAATTCCCCTGGAGCCCCCTGCCTGTGCCCAATACACTCTGTTGGGAGGTTCCCAAATCCTCTCCAATCAATCTCCACTTCCAGAACTTTTATTGACTAGAGGGATGCATAGACTTCCCTTGGAACGTGGTACAGTGACCTGAAAGAAAATGCAGCATGCTAGCATGCTGTAGTTCAGTACATCACTGGGGCTTCTCATTGCGACAACTGACGCTGCAGACTTATACTCTGCAATCCTGTTTGTAGATGAGATTCTTGTGGGGCTGGATTACAGCACACAGCTTGGTTCCTTTTTCCTGAGTACCCACTTTATTCTACTAACTCAGTTGGAAGCACACTTGAGACCATAAGCAGGCCTGGCTCCCTATGGCAGCCCCACGTCACCATCTGCCAGTCCCAGGCTCCAGCAATCTGCCATAAGGCACAGCATTACCTGAGCACACACAGAGGTGGCCCTGCTGACACCGTGTCCAGCTGTGCACAGACCAAGAGCCTCTGCTCTGCCTCCTTCAGCCACTGTGAATGAAACTTCTCAGGGAGAGAAACTAGGCTTTTGAGTGCCCAATAATTCTCAGATTATAAACGTTTTCTAAAACGTGAACTGTCGCAGTGAAAGTGTCTAGCTAATTATTGCCAAACAGAGGGCCAGGGCAGAGAAGTGACTGCCGAGAACCTCAGGAAGCCTGCGGGGTTTCACATCAATGCTAGCTGACAGGAAGCAAACGAGATAACGAGAAGAGAGATGGAGAAGTAGGAAGAGAGGAGAAAAAAAAAAAAAAAAAGACCAAACACCAAAACTATGATATCATCCGTGTAGAGAGAGCGTGAGCTAGGAAGTAAAAATGTCAGTATCCAGGCAGTTACACGAGCTCCCACAGCAGCATGCTGCCTTGACGTTCGGGCCACGGGGCCTCTGGACAAGTCTGGGCAGCAGCACAAAGAGCATCATGCAACAGGCAGGCCAGAAGACTGTGTTCAACTGTAACTACATGGAGAACTTGAAGTTAGTAGAATGCAGCCCAAAATGTGGGTTTAATAATTCCAGTTCCATAAAATAATTGGGATTTTTTTTCTGTTTAGGAAGCTCAGCAAGAGTAAACAGCCAGAACCACTGCCAAGAGAGGACATCTCCTGCTCCCTTGTATTTTATGAGATTTTTCTCCTACATCTACATGAAGAAAAGAATGTGAAGACTGAGTCACTAGCCACAAGAAGGAAAATGACTTGAAACATCCAGATCCAATTATGGATCATACTGTTCTTTCATCTCAAAGCAACCAATGGTTTGTCAAAGAGAATGAGTGCACCAATGCTGGAAACATTTCAAAGAGAATATTTAGAGCCTCCTCCCATCAGGATCTTGAATTTCAAGCTGAATTGAAGATCACAGTTTTGTCTTATCAGTAAAGAGAGAGTAGCCCAGAGACTGGTTTGTCAGAAAACAAGTGGCTGACAACCTGAAGACAAAAATTCATGGGTGCCTTAAATGAAATAGAAACACAGCATTACGTCAAAGAACAGGATTTGATGCGTGCATGTAACAGAAATGGAATAAAAACTTCCAAATAAAAATTTGCAAAGCATCTCAGTGCTTTTGTCATTACAGCCTATAGCTCATAGAGCCAGGAAGAGAATCTCGAAAGGCTTAACCTTGTGCAACAAAATGCCAAGAGGAAAAAGAACCATGAGCGTTTTCCTGCAGCCAGCAGATGTAATACATAACCAGAAAAGGTGTTAAGCAATTAGGCTTTTTTGCTTCAGATCAGAAGCCACAGAGATGAGAACAGGAAGTAGGATGGGCTTGCATGGCAGACAAACTTTGAACTTGGGTGAGGACACTTGATTGGAGAAGATGAAGGGGAAGCTGGGTGAGTGGATGGTCAGAGGAAGGTGCAAGGTCCCTTAACAGTTTAAAATAACTATGGCTGCCTTTTAGACAAGGTGAAGAGGAACTCTTTGCAAGGAGGCTGACGAGGATGAGGTTACAACAATCAAAATGGGAGGTAGGTGCCTGAAGGGACAGCTCTACCTTTCCAGAGAGGTATTGTGGTGGAAAAAATAAATAGAAAAACTGCATTAACTAATTATTTTCTACCATTTATCAACTAGGAGAGCATCGAAAACAAAGCTAGAAACAAAAAAATAGTAAAATCTTTTGCATCTGTAAGAGCAAAAAACAGTACAGATAACACATTACGTGTCACAGAATCATAGAATGGCTTAGGCTGGAAGGGACCGTATAGGCACCCAGCTCCAATTCCCCTGCCATGGGCTGGGTGCCCCCCCAGGGGGGGGCCCAGGGCCCAAACAGCCTGGCCTTGGGCACCTCCAGGGATGGGGCAGCCACAGCTCTCTGGGCAGCCTGTGCCAGTGTCACATGAATGTATTTGCTGCACATTTATGATCATTTGAGCCTGAGTTGTACGTTGAAGAAGTATCTCCACTATTTAAACTGTTTATTTCACCATCAGGCAATTATCATCATCAAACAGACTGTGTCTTCAGTTCTCTCCTTTAATAGTGTTCTGCTGACTAAAGCCACATAAATACAGAGTAATTTTGCTAACATCAACAGAATCACATCAGACTGAGAGCAGTAAGTAAAAGCTCCTTATACACTGAAATATTTACCTTATTTTCTTCCCAACTCAGTTATGTTTACCCCACAGCATTAGCCTACTTCTAAATCTACTGCATCACAAACTGTGCCCCACAAACAGCTTGTCAATCCTAAATTCCCTCTTACAGCCATAATCAGTCTACCTTTGTTGCAGCTTACTCTGCTTTTACTTTATTATGTAAGACTTGGCAGACTTACAGGAAACACCACCATATACAACTGTATGCTAGATGTTCCTTACCTCCCTCTGAATACCACTGAAAAGCATATCTTACACAGAGTCTGAATTCTTCTTACTACCTCCACAAGCAGATCCTTCCCTGGCATGCTTGTTCTACACAGCTGAAGCTGGGCAGAATCTGTATTTTCACTCAAAAGAAAAACACACCAACAAAAAAAAAAAGCAAAACCTAACAAACAGAAACAACAGTGACAATTGCTAACACATTTCTAGATATGTCACAATCACCATCATATAAATAATGTGATATTCAGTCAGTACAAATGTTCTCCTCCTGTTTCCAGAAAGTCCAAATACAATTTGTATGGAAGATGTGAATTTCCCTAAATCTAGGGAAGCACTAATTCCAATGTTGTAATTAACAATTCTGTCAGACATCATTTTTGTACACTGAATATAGGGGAGAGCATCCAGCTCAGTAAGTGCTACTGAACAGGACTAAAGAAGCAAACAAGTGGGAGGAAGGAAATGGAGATAAGATGGGAAAAGAACAAGATAAAAAATGAGTGTTTGAAACATTGAAAAAGAAGGGAATTGTTCAAAGTTGCCTTATCTCTGAGATGGATTAGTAAGCTTCAGCAAAGACAACATACTAACTGCCCTTTTAATCACTGCTCAGAGTTTTAAAACATAAAATTAGCACATCACTTGCACAATTAACGGAATTCCCAAGCAACACCAATACTCACGACAAGACTCGCCGTTCTGGCCCAAACTCCGCTTCGTAGTAGCCATCTCTGCAGTCTTTTCCAACTAGATCATGAGGGTGTGGCTTGTAGGGTTCATTCTTTGTCACCAATGTAGTTCTTATTTTGACTTTCCCAAAATAGTTCAGAATCTGCAAAAATATGAGAGATTTTCTAGACTTGATATACCAGGTCTAGTTAAGTCCCAACATGTAACAGAAAATACATTTAATCCTAAAATACTCTTTGGAAGAAACACCACAACTAAGCAATGGTATTATTGGTTCATAAAAGAAAAGCCAAGACCCCTCAGAAGCTTTGTTAATTCTATTTCAATTCTGGTCATTTTACACTGAAAATAGAGCTGTTTGACAAAATACTTGAAAAGCAAATTTATTTTCTTTTTAAAAGTATATCTTATCTATTTCAACACTGTGCAAAAAGCCAAAGGTAATACGTTAGGCTACAGAAGCTTGGAGTTGAGAGTAAAACCGCTTGTAATGCTGTAACACCAAGCATAAAAGGACATATTTCATTATTGTATCTGCCTTTACAATGAAAGATGCAAAATTCTACCTAGGTGACCAGACACAAACGTTAATTAAAGGACAGGTCTAGCTCCAAAAATCTTAAGATAAAGCTTCTCAAGCCTCAGGGATAAGGGTATTATTAACTGTGCACGGAACACTAAGTAGTGAATGAGGATCTTAACAATTACAGCATGACATAAGCCCCCCCCAGAGTCTTTTTTCTTAATTCTCAGATGAAGGTACAGTCATATATACAAGAATAGGGGCACTGAATTCTCAAGCCCTACTACGGCCTTCAAAGAAGGCATCAGACTAATTCAGCACACATCTCTCAGGTGCATCAGTCTCCCTTCATGCTGACAGCTACCAGTGAAGTCAGCAAGGTTTGTGTGGGTGAGTCTAAAAAACAGTTTGGCCTAAATTGTTTGAAGCAGAACAACTTGAAAGCAAATGCAAAACTTGCACCAGGCACACGTCTGAGCAGAGACGTGCTCTCCGCCTCCACTTCCTCTGTCCTGTAACCAACTGTTCCTTTCTTCCTTCAGCCCCTTCCTTCCTCCTCCTAAGACCCTATGGATCCATCACATGCTTTTCAGTCAGCACCTTTGACTTGACCTTTGCTCTCCTAACTTCCATCATCTGTCAGGTTCTTCAGTCTCCAATCTGGCTCTTTTCTTGGCGTTCATATACACTGTTTTCTCTTAAAATAAAACTTCCATCACTCTTCCAGTTTCTTCAAAAATTACGTAATTTCTCACTCATTGCACATCTAGTCCCTTGAACTTGAAGCCTGGTATAGCCACTTCAATTCTCCAGTTCCTCCTTGATGTTCTTCATCTCACCCTTGTCTCTCTGTTCTCATTCTCATCGATGTTTTCATCTCTGGAGGGGACTCCCCTAGTAGTTAATCAGCATCAGAGCCTCCTACAGGCTTCAGGGAGGCAGGAATTCACCCAGAAATCACCTGCTATCAGTACCCATCAGCTCTGTCATCAACAGTCATCTTTGAAAAAGAACAAACTATGCCAGGATTGCATGGTCACCTGTCCTGTCTTCCTTTTAGGCTCTGGTTGACCTTCATGTGCAGCACAGTCAAGCACGAGAGGCATCGAGGGCTCATGTTGCCCAGTCAGCTTGTGCCCTGACAGGGCCTCAGGATGAGAGCCTGTCAAAATATTTACTTCTGCCAGCATACATGGAGATCTTGCCAGCTTGTTTTTGTGCTTTTTTTTTTTTTTTTTAAATAAATTGCACTATAATAGTGTATTTAAAGAAGGCAAGTACCCATTGCTTTCCATTTACATGCGAGTTTCTCTTCTCATCTCTGAAAGACTGAAGGAGACCAAGGAAATATTACCAACTTAAACATCAAATAGGTTGGGTAAAGTAGAATTTCTGGTCTCCTATCTGGAGTCTCTCACATTCCTCTGTTCTGCATATGAAAGAAAGCAACAGCCAAAACGTTTCCATTCCACCTCTATAGTCCATGTCTTTATCCCTGCTTTGATCAAAGATTATTCTGAATCCCTTCATTCTGGATTTCCCAACCTATCCATAATGCAACCATCCAACTAGTCTTCATTGCAGATGCTCTGACCACCTAATTCCCCTTTCTCAGCTCCCTTTTAAACTGTCTCCCCTTCTGACTTCACATATTTCACGGTATTTTCTTTCGCAGAGCCTAATCACCAAATCACTGGCTGCAAGTCACTTTCTTACTTTGCCCACTTGTACAAAGAGCCTTCCTTCATGTTTATGCCCAGCAGCTAGACAGGTCTTTTCAAATTCTGGAGGCAGACAGCCTCCTTCAAAGCTCTCCCAAAATTTGTATTACAATCCAAACAGTATAAACAAGCCCAAGTCACATAACTAAGAAACCAGAACAAAAGCAGATCCAGAAAAAGGAAATAACTAATGATCCCTACACAGTGGGTAACTTCAATGAATTCCCTTTCTACAGACACTTTGCTACCTACTACTACACCTTCTTCTTTTCTGGCGAATGGGAACAAAATCTTTAATGACTAGGAGCAAAGAACTCTTTTTCCACTGTGTTGCAACTACATTTGCATGCCAAGGAAAGAATAACAGAACATTTAATGAAAACCATTTTATTTACCGCACAAAGGCCAATGCATAACTACAGCACAATGTAAATACAGGCACTGGTAACTTGTGGACAAAAGTAGTATTACCTGTATAGAAGGGAATGTCTTGTTGTTTTCAGTGCTGTGTTCTCCTGGAATGCTGCCTGCTGATCTTCCTTCACATTTGTATCTGAAACGCATGCCCCTTTGCCTGGGTTGTTCAAATATTTCAATGTAGGGCTCAGAGACACCTTAAAACAAAACAAAACCTTTTCAATGTAGAGCTCAAAAAGCAGCAGAAGGCAGGCTATGCTGGTTAGGTGCTACATGAGAATCAGAAGATCTAGACTCTTGGATTGACATGACCCATCTTTTGCTTGACCTGTCTTCTCAGACAATAAACTTGTTTTTAACATCCATGCACATGATGGGGGCAAGTGGGGTGAACAGACTTTAAAGTAAGTCTCCAGGTATCAATGCCACGGAAGTAATTAGCGAAGAACTCCCTCCCCTCCATCTCACCTAGAATTTTAGATTCTGTTAGCTTTTAGTGAGTGTAAGTCTAAGGAAAGAGAAACAGAAAACATGTATTTTGAGGCAATGGTTAATATTTGTAGTTATAACACAGTCGTCATCTCAAAGTACGGGTACTGTCAGTGCTACGTTTGCTTCAATGCCCTCTCAAAGTGAAGATGTTTCTTTAGAATTGATTGATTTAGTTCCCATTATACTGAAGCAGAAACTATGCAAATTGAGGGGGGGACAACAACTCTTGGTTTGAATACCATCACTGTGGGCTCAGAAAATACCTGGTGGCTGGTATTGCACTCTACATCTTGAGCTGCCCACCTCCCACAGGGCCAGCTCCTAGTTGCAGTATCTCTCCAAACCACAAAACCTAACTAAAAGCTCTTGGGCTGTGGTTTTCAGGAAACTTGAGTTACAGACGAGAATGAGAGACAACAAAACTCTTCAATGGAGGGTTTTGAAAGATAACACCTTAGCAAGAGTATCTCTGCTTTTATAGCGATGTGATTGCCAGAGAGTGACAAGCTATTTAACAGATCTCACTGGGAACACCAAACAGGACAGTCAATCAAACAGTGACAACATTGGGATGGCATGTGAAAAACAAATAGCGGAGGAAAAGTAAATATTGTAGGGGTTGAATCATCACAGTTCTGGCATGATCAGAAGAACATAGCTTATGGAAATGTCTACTGAGCTCTCTGTCATCTTTGTATAATAGCATCCTATTCAGGCAAGGTTTGTGGACATCAGACACAAACATGACAGGCAACATGCTGAAAACAGTGCTTAGACTTCAAGAGAAAAAACACAATAGTTATTAAATGCATTGAAAGCATTACAAGGGTAAGAGCTCCCCTACTTCCTTTTTCCCAAGCTCTAGACAGCCTAAGGTCCCTAGTAGATGAGTTTTGCCAAAGAGGTGGATTCCAGCCTTCGCTCCACAACAAAACCTTCTCTTTTGCTGCACCTACAACAACCCAGGTATGCCTACCAATACAGAACTTCAACTTCATGGGATTTGCTGATTGCAAAAGACTTCCAGTGCTGCAGCAGTTCATGCCCCAAAGTAGGAAAATGCTATAACCCAACAGATAAAGTAATCAAGAAAAGTAGAGAACAGGAGAGAACTACATCTCTGAGATGTTACCTTTGTCTTACTTGAGTGCACATCTTAGCTGCGACACAGCCAGCCAGCTGTGGAACAGCAGCACGTGAAAGCTGCTCTGATGCTAGAATTCAGCACGTGCCTTTCCAAAAGGCATGCGTTCAAAACAAGGCATACAGCATTTCGACTCCAGGCTGTATTTGGTGCCAAACACTTGAGAACTACAGTTAAGGACTCTGTGTGTTCCTTTCTAACAATTTATCAAAATGCAGTAACTCAAGTGGTCACCTCCCATGAATTAGATTTTAAATCACTTTCTGAAAGCAAACCAGGAGCTGCCATGTCGAATACACATCAGATACTGCTCCAGGTCCAGATTCTTACAAGGACGGTCACGTCACTAGATGCTTCCCGGATCTTTTCCAGCCTTCCCTTGGGGCAAGCTTTGCTCGTTTTCTCTTTCTGGAAAATAAGCAAGGCCAGCAAAAGCTGGGGCGATGGAAGATAGCAACAAAAAAGCCTAGAACTGATGTAAAGCCGGTTTCAGAGGGAGATCAGAAGCCTGAGCTCCGCCCAGAGCCAAGCTCTCACACCAGTGCATGGCTTTTTACCTCCCACGCTCACGTTCGTTTACACTATGAGACTTCCAGGACAGCCCGGTGGACAAGGCACGGAGAACCGGTGCCAGCCGTGAGGAGCGTCAGCTGGGCATCGGCCTCCCGGCCCCATCGCGTCATTGAGGAGAGAGAAGAATCTCACTTTTCCATTCCTACGTAACGCTGCACCACAAATACAGACGCATATCCATATACTAAATTAAAAATCTGTTTTAGATGTTATAATGACAAAATTGCAGCAAAGTACCTACTAATCATCGTTCTCAGGAGATGCACACGCTTACACAGCTGCTAACCAGACACCCACATACATCACCTATTTGCCAAAGCCAGGCAGAGCCTTTCTGTTTGAAATTACCATAGAACAGAATCACTGCAAGTCTTTAATCCTCTGCTTCAGCCAACAATTTCCCTTCATGCTCTACTAACGCTTAAGAGGACTTCTTCCTCCCCTATTAAGAGCACTTTATTTTCAAACTCTGGGCTCAGTGATCTTTATGGGACTGTGGTTGAAACAAATGTCACTGAAGGCAAACCCGGTGCTTAACAGCAGGTGTGTTTGTGGGAAAGCAAGGCTCAGTGACGCGCTAGCCTCCAGAGATTAAACACTAAACTTCACTTTATCTTGGTTCTCGCTCTATTTAAGAATCACCTTATCATCTCTACCACAATTGTCACCCTCATCATGTTCTGAGCACAGAGGAAATGCACAGCAGCGCCCGTGGGAGCTGCAGGCACTACTGGCACCCTGCAGTGGCACGGAGCTCTGCTCAGCGTTCCCCACTGCTGTCCATGAGCAACGTGCCTGGGAAGCGGTATGTTTCGGCCGTGCCACAACCACCTGCATACAGGGAGCCAGCTCCTCTCCAGGCATCCGTCACACAGAGATGAGCCACGTCTAAGACCTTCCCTTCCCTAACTGTGAACCGTGATGCACGGCTGCCCATGCCACCTCTGTGGTTGTTCCCCCGTGCTCTGAGCGCTGCCCTGCGAACACGCTGCGCTCCCCAGCAGTCCCTGAGCTTGAAAGTAACGCAGCTGTGGGTCTTTGTGGAAGATGTGAAAGTATCATCCGAAACTCACATCACCCAAAACTCCCATCATCTCAGGTGAGTGCAGAGAAACGCAGATGCAACGAGTGCTGCCCTTCAGCCCTGATGTCACCGCTCCGTGCAGGCACCAGTGGGTGTCCCTACGTCACAGCTGAGCCGCAGGCAGCCCGCGTGCTTACCGCTCCCACAGCAGCTCGGTACAAGATGCAAAGGTGGGAGATTCGTTACAGAACGTTCTGCTTTGGTCTGAAGTGACCCAAAGCACGAATGTGGTTTTGTTTTAGAGCTCAGGGATCCAGGAACAGCGCAGATTCTCACTGAGAGATGCAGCCGCTCTCAGACTTCCTCTTTAGCACTGTGTGACACTCCACAACAGCAACCAAAGGGAAAAAAACAGCGACAAAGGCTGCCTAGTACCAGGAAGTCATCAACTTCCCCTACTGAAAAATTCCTTATCTGGTTCCTAATTACACTGAAAACATATTTGCGACAAGAAAAAGGGCTGGCTCCTGCCTGGGCTCAGCCTGCTGGAGCTGGGGTTTTTGGAGACTGTCCCAGTGGGAGGTGTGCACCCTGTGAGGGGCAACCCTGCGCCCCAGAGCTGGGCCAGGGAGCACCTTCCTGGGCCCACCAGCCTGCACCACCCGGCCTGAGGCCAGCTTCTTGACGTCCCCAAAGACAGCTGTGAAACACCTTCTGAAAGGATGTCAAATGAGGTGTAATTCGGTCTAAAGAGACGGAACCGCGTTTTTTGCCGAAACCGCTCGACGCGGGATCCCCCAGCTGTTAGCCGCACCTCGGCAACTGCTACCAGCGCCGTTCCCAGAAGGAGCCCGGGGGGGACGGGACGGACACGGGACACGGACGGGCGCTGCGCGGCACCGCCGAGCCCTCGGCTGCCGCCGCCTCGCTCCAGGCGCGAGGCCCGCGGCGCTCGGCCCGCCCCGACGGCGCGGCTCTGAGGCTTCCGGGGCCCGCTCCGAGCGGCACCGGCCCGGGGGANGCCCGCAGCTTCGCAAGCCCTTTAGATGGGAGAGAGCTCACTGCCTCCCAGCGTGAGGAGGAACAGCCCCCGAGGTGCAGCCCCGCACGGGTACCGCTCCCACCTCCCAGCACAGCGGCCGACGGGCACACGGCACAACCGAGACGGCGGTGACATCAGCTGTAACAGCTTAGGAGGAGAAACAGGAACATGGTTATGTTTAGGCAGTTGTGTGTTTGGGGGTTTGCTTCTTGCCAGAACACGATTTCTCATCTTTGCCACAAAAACAATCACAACATCTACATGAGATATGCAAACCAGTATCCTAAAACTGTAAGAAATGAGGACTAAATCTTTGGCTTTAGGGATTTCTCGGATCCCCTATAACTGATGATGCAAAATAAAAGCAGGACAAGGGTTGTAATATTTTAACTCCAACTTGAACTTTACCAGCACACATCAACAAAAGCAGCAGCAGGAGAGCAGCAGACAAAAGCATGCAGCCCCACTTGCTTTCCACTCAGTGCCTGCAGCCAAACCCAGCAAGCTCACCAACACCTCCCAGCAGGTAGGTGCTGCTGCTGTTCCCAAAACAACCACCCAGCTGGAGCACGGACCTTTTGGGAAGTCTTGGGAAGTCTTCTTTGACACTGTTGGAGAAATGCTCCCTCCTGAGAGCGCGCCCATCCTCACAGATGGCAGGAACAATGTAGGGAGGATCAGATGAACAGAAGGACGTGAGTTCACCCCTCTCAGCCAGGTGAAGCTATAAGAGCCCTGTGAGCTCAGTACCCAGGAGCTGGAGCACAAATCGGGGTTTTGTTTTTTGACGTAAGGGACAAAGCTCTTTTCCTTTCTCATGTAAAGCCTGGTTTGTTAGGTCTCAGACCATAAGCTGCAGCCCTTGAGGAAGAACAAAGGTGCTTCCCCAACACAGCCTCCCCACCTCTGGCTGCCCCCCGCTTCTCCAGCCCAGATCAAGGCACCTGGGAAACCCTGTGGCTCAGAGCAGAAGTGTTCTTCAGAAGGAAAATGCTATCTTAGGGTACGCAGCCTAAGCTGCTATGAAAGGCACTATTCCAGGCAAGAGAGCTCCTGTTACGACTAAAACATCCATAGACACTCTCTATTTCCCCCCAGCTCTTTTGAACTGTAGTCCTTAGGGCCTGCAGGAACAGGCTGCTCAGATACAGGAGGGATGCAGAACTGTTGGAGACGGTCCAGAGGAGGCCATGAAGATGCTCAGAGAGCTGGAGCACCTCTCCTGTGGGGAAAGGCTGGAGGAGTTGGGATTGTTCAGCCTGCAGAAGAGAAGGCTATGGGGAGACCTCATTCCAGCCTCCCAACATCTGAGAAGCGCTGACAAGGAGGAGGGAGTCTGACTTTTTACATGGGCAGATAGTGATAGGACAAGGGGAATGGATTTAAACTGAAAGAGAGGAGAGTCAGGTATCTGGAAGAAATTTTATTACTCAGAGGGCAGTGAGGGCCTGGCACAGCTGCCCAGAGAGCTGTGGGTGCCACATCCCTGGAGGTGGCCAAAGCCAGGTTGGATGGGCCCTGGGCAGCCTGAGCAGCCCCCCAGCAGGGGGTTGGAACAGGCTGATCTTTAAGGTCCCTTCCAACCCAAGCCATTCTATGATAACCCTTAATGCTATTTTAGAAATTGTGGAAATAGCAAACACACCACTATCTATGATACCGTCCATTGCTTGATGTTATTTTCAGTTTTTTTTTTTATTTAAGAAGTTGAGAGGGGTGCACTTACAGCATCCAAAAGAGTCCAGGGAAGGAGTATAAGTAGAATTAAAGCAAAAACAATCTCTAGCAAAAGGAGAGGAAGACCAACCATAGGAAGTGCTTCACTGTGTATGTGGCACCTATCACCTGAATACATGACAGATCAGATTTGGCACAGGAAGTCCCTGAACAAAGTGACTGGAGGAAGGGCAGTGGGAGCAGAAACACCATCACTGCCAGTTTTTCCTCTGTGCAGCAGCAGACAAGCAGATGAACATAATTCTGGGACAAAAACTCAGCATGGCTGTTTTGGAATGTGCTCATACTCCTAAACTTGGGGAAAGTTCTACAGCAAGAGAAAAAACTGTCTAAGGTAAAAAGCAAGCACCTAACCCAATAAAGGAGAAGCCCTATTCAAAATCATGTTAGTACACAACAGATCTCTCTCTTCCTGTGACTACTTGGTAGGAAGTTTTATTCTACCTCAATCCGAATTTACGGCATGGGGATCATCCCCACTCAGAGGATGCCATGTGCACTGCTGAACTGCACTGGTAGTGACAGAAACCTGGTCAGCAACTGAGGGAGTTTAGGAACACGTCATAACTCTGGGCATGTGCAGATCTTTGCAAACAGGACGGAATTCCCCGCCTGGAACATTGCATAACAACAGCCAGGTGCATCACTTATTTTTGTCAGCTGGCTATTGTATAGCCAGAGGCAAGATACCAGAATTCTTAACCAGTCTGATCCAGTGCTTCACTTCCTGTCTTCCAGTTAAAGCATTTTAACATCCTATTTTTCTCTACTTATCAAGTCCAAAGACAAGTCCTCTCTCCTGCTTTATTTTTTGCTTTTCACTGGCTGCCATGCTAGTACTGTTAACACCTAGATTGCTGTAAAGAATTACGCTCCCTAATCTGGCAGAGAATGTCACGGGACAGCAACAGAAAAGGATAGAGAGGGGAAATAAAACCCATAAACTACTCTGACAGCAAAAGGAAACAGGGTGATTGACATGATACTTGTCAACCCTACGATGATGGCCCTTTAGTGGTGCTTAGCACAGGCATTGCCCAATGAGGTCAGCTAAAACCTGCTGCAATTTGAAGGCAGCAAAGGCAAACTTAAGTCTTTACTTCCTGTTCCCAGCTATCTGCCAGATCAAAGCTAAGCCACTTGTCACTGGCCTGATTAAGCAGCCAAGCAGGCATTAGGGTACTTTCAGAACAAGGCTCTCCTAGTAAGCCACGTTGTACTAGGAATAAAAATCATACATTTCAAAAATAAATAATTTGACCACTTCTCTCCTTATGGAACAAAGGTAGAAGTCATTTTCTTGACCATTGCATTTCACGTCTCACACACTCTCCTGAGAAGTAATTTCCAATCCACTATGCCTTAGGAAAAGCTTTTGTTGTTTTCAGCATGTTTTTTTTTTTTAATCTCAAAAGCCTCTATATCTAAGCACTAACAGGTCTTCCGATGGTTAAAGCTTGTGTGGTTACTGGTCCTGCTGAGGAGGGTTCCAATATAGAAGCCATTCCAGGAGAAGCCACAGCTTCCCGATGAATGATAAACTCAAAGGCTGCCACAGCCATTCTGCTGGGAGCATTCCCATATCATGCTTTAAGTTTGACACAGAACAATGCTACTGTGCCTCCCCTCCAAACAGGGCGGAGAGAAAGGAAACGCTCCAAGGGAAAGGTTGCTCTTGTGGATAAGGCACAAGGCTATGATTCAGGAGACTGGAATCTGGCTCTCGACAACTCAGCCGCTCTACTGTTAGGCAAGCTGCTGGAGTCTGAGCTGCCTCAACTTCCCCAACAGACACAGAAGATACTTCCTTGCTCTCATTCACTTATGATGCAACCTCTCCAAGGAGTGAGCTGATTACATGCAAGCACCAAACACAGCCGTACTACGGTTCTGTGAACACTTCCAAATCACGGTGCTTTCAGAAAGAGGCACTCTCCCCTAACTGCTCTCTTTACCTCCTGCAATTCATTCATGAATGTTTTTGCTGTCGTGAGCACTCATTCTGGCATACTGGGAGATTGCTTAAAAATAACCTGGGGGGAATAAAAAGATTGTTCTTCTGCTGGTGCAATTTTTACTGAGCCAGTTCCAGAAATGACTGTGCCAGCAAAAAGGAATGGGGTGGCACCAAGCCTGACCCAGCACAGATTTGGACAGCAGCACTAGCTTCCAGAACACTAACTTCACAGAACTGGTTTAACGCTGATACTCTTTGCTTGGGAAACTTCTTCACAATCCTTCCTTCCCAGCATTCACTGTCAGAGCACAAGTTCCCAGGCACCTTCTCCCCCAACCCTCTCATGTGTTTCCTACTCCTTTCACCTCATCCCAGTGCTATAACAAACATCACAAATTAGGACTCCATGCATTACTTCAGTAAAGAAAAAGCTTTCTTCTTTGTTTGCAAGCAAAGAAAAAAAGGGATGTTTTCTTTGTCCATTGTCCTATATAAAAGCCTTACATTACAAAGATGACCTATTGGCCTCTGAAATGGACAATCCTCCTTGGACAATCCTCCTGCAAACTACTTCAAGCCAGAATTAGGATTCACCTTGAGCGAGTGGGCTCAGGGAAGAGACTAGCTCTGACTGAGCACAAGGAGCTAAGTTGGCAGAAAACAACCTTCTTCAACAACATGAAAACCACATACCAAAAAACAGGCAACTTACGCTCATATTAATTGTCCTGCTCCGCGAAACCCCACCATATACTAATCAGCCCTTAAGCACCAGATTCATCTACAGAGGATAACAAAGGATAACAATCACTCATTTAAAATATTACAAGCTTTTGTTTTTTTCCTTCTCCCTCAGGGCTTGCAAGGAGTGTAGGCTACTTAACGCCAACTTCAGAAGGCCAGATATACAGCCAGAAGAATAAATTGCATTGTCTTAGTACAGAACAACTAGATACATCTTTTGAATTGATGTCTTTGATGCCTTATTTTTAAGCCTCCAGTCCAATGACTCATGCACTGTATAATTCAAGGATTCCAGCTAGGAATCACAAAGGGATGTCATTCCTCAGGCTGACCATAAAGAACTTTAGGAAAAAACCAATGCATAAAGCCTTCCTATGTATGCAAAGCATACCTACAATGAATCTGTGGATTGGCCAGCCACCCATCTTACCTGGACCTGCACTAGCCCCTTTTACAATTGCCTGGAGCATGTCACAGTGCCACCTCCCCATGTGCAGTCTTACATCAAGAACTGTGAGTGAGGCACAACCAGCACTGCTGCTTCACCCCCCCCGAACAGCTAGTCTCTGTGTCTGTTTTGACTTCATGTGCATACACATTCTATTTACCAGTATGCTGAAGTAAAACAATTTATACTAAAGGGCCAACATTCTAGTAAAGCCACAATTTTTATCTGAGTTTTCCTGATGACGAGGCTGAAGCCCCTTGCTTTCCTCACACAGAGCAGCAATGGGTTCTGCTGTTTCACTGTCTTTCATTTGGCAGTTGCTACATCACTTGTTAATTTTGCTTTTTGGACACTTGGGGATAAGTTCTGCACCTTGGGTAATCAAGGTAGCGGCTAGCCTCTCTCTCATAACAACATACTGAGAAATGCCAGATCATCTGTACAGCAATTCCACTCACAAATGTTAAAAATAGATAATATCCAAACAGCATCCTCAGTCCAAAATATTGTGCCTCAGGGATAGTATTTAAGTCACCGTAAGACTCAGCATTTTCAGATATTTCAGATGCCTGGAAAAAAGTATTTTCCTCTATATGTATATTCTCTATTCATATCTATCTTGCAATTTAATTTTGATTAAAAGGAACAAAGAGCTAGGGAAAATAATTCTTTGAGACTGTCTACCCTAAGAAAGGGATGGAAAGCAAGACAATGGCAAGAAGGATTAATTAGATCACGGCTTAGCTAGAAATACTCTTATCTTTTTATATTCAACTTCCCAAATAACTGCTTAATGGAAGGTTTCTTAACACACAGGTGCAGAAGAGGTGAACTATATGTACTAGAGCCACTGATGTCTTAGCTCCACCTCTGATCAGTCTGCAGTGAGGTCCTGGGGTACAAGCAAAGCCAGCAACGCTGAAGTTCAACCTCTTGAATGATCTGTTTCACAAAGGCTGAGACACGCAACTGCTAACCCAAATCTGCCCATACATTTAGCCTCAGCAATTAGAAGGATAAGCATTACAAGTTCCCATGTCAATGGAAGTGTGAATTACGGGTGAGGAGGTGGATTGGAATAAAGTGCTTGATGACTGTTCTGCTGGCCTTATCCTTGCCATCACCAACAGCTCATCCTTTAAGGGCCGAGATGCCACTCCCCCAGTGACCATGAGTAATTAAGTTGGGTTTGCTGTGCCTTGACAAAATGCCCCCTCGTGGTCACTGCAAAGACTTCCTAGAAGGGTGTGCCAGCTGACTTCCCCTGTAAATTTCGCTACCTCTGCTTCTAACAGCTTGTGCTCATGTGGTTTCATGCACCCTCCAACACGAGAGTAAACATCTTGGTGCATAGAGCAGAGAGCTTTAGTCTCTGCACCATCTTCAGTTCTCATCTCCAGGAAAAGCAGTGAAAGAAAGCTAACAGTGCCTTTTCCAGGAGTTTCCATCAGAGAAGCCTGCACAAATAATGACCTGCATAACAAAATAAACTGAGACCAAAGTTGCCACTTGAGTTTACAAAGCATCTCTGTATATCTACATAACCATTTGTTCATACAGTAAAATCAGACAAGGGCAATTCTAAATCCGCTTTGAAACATGTCACTTTTTATAAATTAAAACCCAGCTGTTTTTGTTACCTTCTCTTATCCTATTAGAGCAAAAATAAGGACCAATTCAGATTTAATGCCACTTCAAAGCTTTTGAGAGACTGGAGACTCACTTCACGTGGTCAACTATGTCTATAGAAAATTAGATTTAAAGTTAAGTAAGCTCTTCTATTTGGCACCCTTTCGCATAATGATTAGCGGACAAAGGCAGAAAAGGCTCCCATTTGGGTGCTTGTCCAACTTAGCTGTAGCCTCAGGATTGGATATGACCCAGAAGACATTTATTTCTTAAGTAGGCTTGCTATCTGAAGTCATTTGACTAACAGCTGGGATAAACAATTATTAAAAATGTGAACTTGATCAAACAAAACAGCAATTAGTAACTGCTGCTGTCTTGTAAATCACTGGTGCTACCTTGTGTCACTATCTTCACCTGTTCTTGTACTCTATTTTTAGGCTGCTAGGGCACTGGGGCTGTTTGGGGTGATTTAACCTGCCTCCACAGTACAGAGTGGCCTAATGCTGGAGCTCCTCATCTGCATGACAGCTCCATTAAATGGTGGCTATGGTCACAGAATCACAGCACAGTTGGGTTGGAAGGGACCTCAAAGTCCCCTTAGCCCCACCCCTGCCATGGGTGATTAACTGCACCCACAGCTCTCTAGGCAGCCTGAGCCTCATCACCCTGAGTGAAAAGTTTCCCCCTTAATGTTGAATCTAAGTCTCCCCTCTTTTAGTTTTTTTAGTTTAAAACCATTCTCCCTTGTCATATCACAATCAGACTGCTTATAAGCCCCCTTTCACATACAGAAGGCTGCAATGAGGTCTCCCCAGAGCCTTCTCTTTTCCACGCTGAACACCCCCAGCTCCCTCGGTCTTCATAGGAGAGGTGCTCCAGCCTCTGAGCATCCTCATGGCCTCCTCCAGACCTGTTCTAACAGCTCCATGTTTACGTGTTTAGGCAACTACCTATGACAGTATCTACCTATTGTTAGGCTATTACACAAACAAGTATCCACTAATATACCTAGCAATCAGCTCTATGGGCCAGGAATTGGTCTTTTGTGTTTCATGGCCAATAATCCAGCAGTACAGTGATTTGTTTTTCAGGTCCCTGAGCTGTTATGCTACTGCTGTCAATTCTTTCCCCAACAATCAGCAATGGCAATGCTCTCAGGCTACAAAGAGCCCATTAACACACAAACCTGAAATAACTGAAAAGTTTCTTTTCAGAACTGTCATTTAGTGGCTGTACTTTTAAAAGCTAGGATTCATATTCCTTTTATATAAGTTACCTATTGTAT
This sequence comes from Penelope pileata, assembly GCA_013396635.1. Lineage (NCBI taxonomy): Eukaryota > Metazoa > Chordata > Aves > Galliformes > Cracidae > Penelope > Penelope pileata. Next base: position 353,269 of record WBMW01001628.1, read on the forward strand.
TGTTTCTACTTCTCAAATTCGCATCATTAAGCTTCAACATCAACACTGATGCAGCTATGCAATTCTAGCACTGATGCTTCTGCTTAAACTCCTATGATCTACATCACAAAAAACACACTGGCAGGTGACCCAGTTACTACAGACTTGGTCAGTTCAACACTTAGCATTCGCAACACGATTAAAATCTTATTTGCAAAACAGCACTGCTGTAATTGGTCAAATGAAAGACATGTCAGGTCACATGGTTTCAGTTGTACTATACACAGAACTTCTTATTTATATAGCTTAGGACTAACTTATACTCCTGTCCTGATGCCAGAGGACACCAGAAATGCAGGAAGTAGAAAAAGCCACTTGAATAACTTACTCACTTACTGTCTCATTACTATCCCTGCTTGGAATAATGTTTACTAGAAAAATGAAAAAGTTAGACTAAATATGCAGCTGAATGGAACCACAGAATAAATTATGTTTAGCACAGCAATTACAGTTTCTTCCACAGTTTCTCCCAGCCTACATGCATTATGAACAACCTGTATTTGTGTGGTCAAACCCCACATCACAAGTATTTCTGTAATTAATTCAACATAGCAAAAAATCAGGTGTAAATAAATGAAACACTATTTTTGCTCCCTTCAACAGATTGTTCAACTGCTTTGCTATCTTTAGTTGATTCACCATCACTGAAGAGGCAGAAGTCTCCAGCCAGGGGAGAGGCTCAAACATGCCAGGGATGAAGGTGGTGGCAAGAACCTTGTGAAATGATAAAGACAACCCAATCAATTATGATCCATGAAAACAATAATCAGCAAAGTAGATACTGGTTAACAGATTCAAGTGTTTCTTCATTCCCTTAACACTGACCACAGCCACACTGTGAGCCACTGCTCCCCAGTAATACTGTCAAGTTCTTTTGCAATATCCTCCCTCATTCATAAGCCTCTAGCTCATGAACGTTCCAACTTTTGTAAAACACACTGGCTGTCTTCCAGCCCAGAGCTTTCTAACGCAGCGTGGAACAACGTTCTATGAACAGAAGTTTGGTATCTTTATAAATTACTGTTCTGGCTGAGTAAGATGGAAGGGAGTCCGATTTTATTTTTTTAATATCCAAGAAGTCCCTGTCTTTGCACATAAAACACTAAAGCACCAGGGACAAGTTAACAGCTAGGAAGAATCGCATTCCTAAAGATATAGGGAAGGAGTATGTCAGCTTCCCTAGACTGGGTTACTTCCACCACCATTTGAGAGGCTTTGAGCAACAACACATTCTTAGGCCATAGAGGCACACATGGTGTTTGTTCACTTCACAGAACAAGCTTTGATCACAGCAATAAGTTTGCTAAGTTTCAGGGCCATGCAACAACACATTCTTAGCAATACATGTGAGGTGTCAAACCCAATCACTCACCTCTTTTACAGGCAGAACTTCCACTGGGTTGACTGGAATTTTGTCTGACTGATGAAAATAGGTAGCCATACAAACATACTATTCATTTAAGTATTGTAAGAGAGTTACCAACAACTTGCTGTAAGCTACCATTCATTCAGAAAGATAAAATACTCCAGTCCGTGTATAACATTCCTAGTTCAACCTACCCCAGTCACTAGCTACAAGCTTTTCCTAAATAGACATGTAGCTTTTGCTGAAGCCTAGTGTCATTTTAACGTTGACTCTAAGTAGAAATAGCTTTGGGCCTAAGATGAACAGTAATAAAATAAAGCCTGATATCAAGGCTGTGAGTTGGAGGCAAACCCATGGCAACAACCAGGTGCTGTGCTGCTTAGTAGTGCAGTACTTAACACAGCTTAAGAATTCATTTCACCAATCAGTCTGTCCACTAATTCACTCTGTTTCTAAACATTATTTTAGTATGTTTTATGTCTTCGTAGCTTTAATGCATGACCTTAAGCAAGCAGCCTCCTATGCTGAAGTGGTACCTTGGAATGTACCATTTCCCAAAGTTGATAACCCTGTAAAGATTTACTCAATGAAAAGCTACATTCATCTTTCATATAAGAACTGGGGTTATATGCTATAACAAATACTCAGATGCAGCAAAAGGCATCTCTAGCAGTATCTAAACCACAGTCTCAAAGGCTAGGTAAAAAGCCATCTACAGTTCAGACAACTAGGACTCCAGTATTTTTGACCACTCCCTTTTTTTTTTTTTTTTAAAAAAAAGGGGGGGGGGCGGAAGGACAAACTCTTCACATCCATTCATTTCCTGCAGTGACTACTGGTAATGCCTCTTAACTCTGCTATCAGGATCTACTGGGATTCCCCACTACCACCTCATCCATCCCTGCAACGATAAAGCAACTTACCCATGAGCACTTAGCAAGGCACTCACTTGGATTTGACAGACCTATGGTACAGCATGTTGTGCTGAAATCCTTAAGGGAACATTTCTGTGGAGAACTAAAACAAGGCAAGGAAGATCTGTGACGATTTTTCTTCCTAAGTAATCTGAAGGTCTGAAAGAAAAGCTCTTTAATACGCCAGACTATAAGAAAGCAATAATAATATAGTGGACTAACCATGTAAGTAGTAAAGATCAGCAGCTGGTTAGCTCTACAGATAGTTACAGTCTGTCATTGCTGGATACAGTAACTAATGTGTATTGGGAATCTCCACTGCAAGCATGGACAACATGACTTCAAAGAGTCCAGGTCAAACACCGAAATCACACACATTGAGGAAATTCAGCTTTAGTTTCTGGTTTTGCCAAAAGCTTTCTGATACTTCATAAATTAATCTCTACAACAGATCCCTCATGTGTTAAAGCAGAGATTTAAGAAAATTTCTCAGAAATGTTGTAAAGAATTAATTGTTGAAAAAGCATCTGACATACTGTTGGGAACAGCCTTGAATAAAGCGCACAACAGTACTAAACAATTTTTTAAAGAACATTCGGTGGGCAGCCTGGTTCATCCTCTGTCCAATTATTTCAGATGAGAAGTATCTTAAACTTGTTTGTGGCTTCCACTACTTATCAAACAGAAGATCATCCCATGTTTCACAACAAACGCTCCCCTTAACAAGTAGCTGAAAAAGAAAACAAACTAAGCAAAAGAAACTGAGGGGAAAAAAAAGTTCACATACAAGCAAGAGCTGATGAAATAACACAGCCTTGCTTAGGAGTCACTAAGAGCCTGTGGGTAATTTCTAAGTTGAAGTCTTAAACTTTTCTAAGTAGTAGCCTTGCTTTTATTTGACGTTTGAGACCTTCGCAGAAGGACAGAGAAGTGCAGCAGGGTTTCCCCACTGATATCACAGCCACAGAAGTAAGGGATGACCTTTAAGGCTGAAAACATGCAAGGCAGTCTGAACCCCCGCCTGAGCTCCACAGCTAGGCTTCTGGCCAATACTTTTCTGCTTACTTGTTACTGAAAAGTGAAGTGAAAACAGATTTAAATAAGCAGAGTGTGAACACTGAGATACCACCCTTAGTGAATTTTCCCCACATGACGTCATAACATGGGAGAGAAAATCAGCTGACTCGATTACCTACTTCTGTAAAGAGAAATAATTTAGTAAATAGATTTGTAGTTTTACAGGCTTGTGCCAAATATTTACCCTGGGTTACAGAGACGTAAACATCTCTGTACTTACAGAATTAATAGTTTAGTGTAACCCGATGATTTATTGATTTATTTAGTGGGAGAGCAGGGGAAAATGGGGATTCACTTGCTTTCTCATTACTACCACTTAACCAATTGCAACATACATTTTCCTCAAAATGCAACTCATATTTTTGTCCCATTTGAGTTTAACAAAATTACTGCAGACAGCTACTTTATAGAAAACATTGTATCTGTTGGGTTCCTACTGCTCATGATTTGACAGATAGGATTTTTGTTTCTTAAATGCATTGAACAAAACCTACACTGGTTTGTTTCAAACTCCAAAGCTGTTATTCTATACAGTAAAAGGTGCAGTACTGGTAAAGACTTAAAAACACCCAAAGTTGGAAAAGCTAACATACAATATATCATTCAGACAAAAACAGAAGTGAATGTAATGACCAGATCCAAGTCTTGCAAGAAATACTTAGACTTCGGGTTTTGCATGTGATTCAGAGACAGGATGAACATTCCATTTCCCAAAGGTCTAATGCTTGCTTTGTTTAGAGGAGAATAAAAATAGCTATTATTTCTTTAGCTTAGCTATTAGGCATCTGTGGTAGCACTCACAGTGACAGGTTTATGCCCTTAAGTACTGGAAAAGACTGTGTACAAGATGTAAATTCTGCATCAAAAGACATAAGAGGAAAAGCAATCTGATAAAAAATTACAAGAAAAATACAAGAGGAGTACTGGAGACACACAGCCCAATGCTTATGCATGGAGTGATGTGTGTATGCACTTGGATAATAGCGTTTATAGAATCACTTTCTGTTCTTGCCCACTGAGCACACAGGAAAGAATTAAAACTGCAGGAACAAAATTAACTTCAGCAATTTCCAGCTCTAGTATCTAGTGGCTACAGTGCCTTTTTTTGGTCATATTGCCATCAACACGCCACCAGTTATGGCAAGTCAATGCTTCCTATTTTATGATCACATTTTCAGTTACTCCCAAGTTCTCAAAAAAAATTCTCTGGAGTATGGTTACATATACTGTTCCCATCTGATTTTTAGGAAAAACAGAAAAAGATGACTCAATCATTTCCAAGAAGGACTCAGGGGGAAAATAAGCTGCTTCAGTTATATTCAAAGAATTCTTAAAGCTTTCAAGAAACTCTAACTTCTTCACATTTCAGAAACAAGGACATGAAATTCAGCATGGAAGTTGTGTTGGTGTCACTATTGGACTTTTTACTGTTCCTTTGAAAAACCACACAAATCTGGGCATGTGCTGAGCCTTTCAAGGTCTGAACCTACCCATCCTTGCCAGGTTGGCTTAGCAAAAAATATTCCACTTTCTCTCCATTGCATATACTGCAGAGACTGCTGGATGATCCCTGCAGCAGGTTGCTCATTGCCAGGCTGCCTAAACTGACACAAGGTAGGTTGCTTCTCCTCTGGTTTCAAGGCTACCAGGACTTTCTGTTCATCAGTACAGAGAAGTACCGCTCATTTCAAGTGTAAAAAGCATAAACATTTATCTGGGTGAGAAAGGAAGACGTGAATATCAAGGAAGAAAGGAAAGTGGGCAAGTCTCAGATTAGGCAAAACGAAAAGAGATGAGGTATGAATAAGAAACAAGGATGGGTGAATACAGCAGGATGAGTCAGACAGGGTCTTCCCTGCAAAAAGGAACTGCACAGAGACAAGCTGTCCCAGTTTGATTTCTATCAGTTTCTTGAAGGTCAGACAAATGAGATCTCAACACTTCTGGAATAACAGAGGAATCGGTCCCCCAGGTACTGTTTTAAGATTCCCCACCCTCACTAAATATCACAGCAGGTCCAGCAGCCTGGGCAGCACCCAGCAGGGCATGCCAGGCCAGCCACAGGTGTAGGCAGCAGCTGAAGAGACCCTCAGCCACAGGGGAGTCCATGCCCACCCGTGTGCTGTGCTGCAGAGGCAGTTGTGGGTGCTCACAGCCCACAGCTCCCCTTCCTTGTCAGCTGAAGAAGCTGGAAAACATCTCCACTTCACTCTGCTCAGCCCAGCAGGACTCAAGGAAAGGCAGAGCAATGGCAGAGCTGGCCAGTAAGCAACAGCTGTCCCCACAACTCCTCTGGGCAGGCAGGCAGAGAGGTGGGCAGCACAGGGCTGCAGCAGCGCTCCCCAGCCACCCGCCCTCCACAGGCTGCAGCCCAGTCACGTGCCAGCACTGTCACAGCAACCCTTGCCACCCCCAGGTCCTGGCCTTACAACAGGAAACCCACTGCGTGGGAAGCCAGGCCCTCTGTGCTGCCTCTCCCTGCCACTAAAGAGCACTCAGCCCCGCAGTGAGCAGGCAGAGGCAGCAGCCCACCAGGGTGCTCTGTGGGAGGGAAGGTGCCTGTTTTCACAGGAACATCGCTGCTCAGTCCACAGTGGCCCCTGCAGCGGTTTGGTTGCCTTTGGATCCAGGCCGCAGCCTCTCACCCAGGGCTCGTGGTTAACCCCTTAGCTGCAGAGGGTGCACAGCATGCAACAGCCACAGCCTTTCATTTACTGGAATAATGCATAGAATCAGGCACTTTAAAAGAAGTGTGATGAGGTCATAGCAAAAACACAGCTAGGAGTTTTTGCTTGTGTTAAAGCCAGGCAGCCTATTTCACTGAGTATCACACAGTAAGCCCCTTCCTTCCCAAAAGCAACGGTTTCAAGATACCTTTTTTCTTCCCTTTGGTTTTCACTCATTAAAGCAAGAAGTGTTCTATTAGTTGCTCTCAATTGCTGCAGGGACATGCATTGCAGCAGAAGTGGAGGTAATTCGCAGCAAGTGTTCCTTTGCTAACATCTTGCAAACAAAACCACAGTATACATTAATTCCTACAGCAGAATTCCTTACATGTTGTTAGGAACTTGGAATGATTTCAATACAAAGCCACTCCTTTTTAAGGAGATTAATTACACATCCTTCACTCCTTCCACTTCAACCTCCAAGCCACACATTGAGCAGCCAGCTAAGAAAGCAGACAGAAAACAATGTTTGCAGGAAGCCTGATGGAACAGAGGCTCACCAAGTCCTTTATGCATGGATAACTTGACTTCCAGTCATTCTAACAAAGCACTTACTCCATAAACCAAGGAGAATGTTGAAACTGAATTGTTGCAATTTGAACTCTGGTCGAACAGCTGAATTCTAGCCACTAACTCACCAACAAGATAAACTCAGAACACCAGGTAACTCTATGAGCATTGCACTTCTGCATCGGCCAAAGAAACCACAGAACAATGAGGTCCCTGTGTGCCACACCAGGTGCTAACCCAGGCTGTATTAATAGAAAGTGTGTAATCTCACCTATGCTGGATCAAGTCCCAGAAATTAGTAACTAAATCCTTCCTAACCATTCTTCATTTAAGTAGCGAAGAATAATGGAGTAATAGTGATTAGAAGGTAACTGTAAAGAGAAAAAAAAAAAAACTGAAAAATCTAAAGGCATTCTTCAATAACCATTAGCAAGGTTAGTTCAAGACAGGCTGCATAGATGTGTGTGCTGACAGAGGGGTTAAAGGCAAGACAGTCCTTAACACTCCTGGAATACTCAAAGGGTAATTTGTTTAAAAGCGTGACATCACAAGGTTGTAGACTGTTACAGACTATTACCAGAAGTTTTCTTATTTAGTTTGCCATTTATCTTATCTACTTCAGTTTTAATTCCCTCAAACTCATGACAAGTTTTTATTTATACAGGTGATGAAGTTGTACATAGATACCGTAGCTAATAACATGCTACCTAAATATTGTCAGGCCTCTGTAATAACAAAGGCCACAAAACCAAGGTACCATTTTATCAAGTCAGTGTAGTTCTAAAAGCCCCTTAACATGTTCTGTTGCTTCCTTTTAACCTGTGACTAAACACAAGCCTAGCAGTGCAAGTTGGTAAGCTTTTTTTTTTTTTTAAATGAAAGCAGAGAGAATATGGAAAGGGAAGAATAGGGCCTCTTAAACCCACTAAAGTTTCTTTTTTTTTTTAAAGGAAAAAAAAGCTGTGCTTGAAGAAAGGATGAAGGTAGATGTAATACGGGAAAACTAAGCATACTTTGATGAACAACAGGCATGCTTTCTCCACAAGTTTGAAATAGTAGCAGTAGGGATAATATTAGAGAAGGAAAACTTCACAAGATTCATCTCTCTCCCTATTCCTTTACTATTCCTTTGGGGTCCTTAAGTCTTATTACTGAGGTTTCAAGTGGATACTTAAACAGCAGTTCTGACCTTTGATCATCTTAAGACAAATAACTCCTTTTAGAAGGAACTCAGCAGTTATCTATTGCCCAAATAGCAAACTGGGACTTCAGCTGTCAACTCAGTTTACAAACCGCACTACTCATTCAGGGTGTGTTAATTCAAGACATGGAAATACCAACAGCAGAGAAGCAGCAGTATTGACACAAGTTGACTCTAGCATGACTATCTTTTTGCAGAACCTTGTGCCTGCCTGTCTCTATCCCACCTGCCCATACTATGGTTTGAGAATTTTTTTTCTTGAAGTTTTTTCTTAAGCAGATTCCATCTACGTTAAAAAAGGAGACAAAGACTGAAGATTTTAGACTTCTTTGGAAGATACTATTTTACAATACGTACAAAAATACTCTGGAAAAGACATAATTTACAAAAACAGCAGCTTATAAAGAAATTACAATAGAAACATAGCATAAGATTTTTTTCCACATAATTAGAATTTCTTTCCACCCCCCAAAAAACTCCGATGCACTTAACTGGATAAGCAGTGTTATCAATGTTTACAGAACCAGATTTAAGACTACTACAAGTTTCCATGAAACTATTTTAGAATCCTACTGCATTTTCTTCAATATTGAAGATTGGGCCTCTATGAGAGATGATAGATGTGTAGTACAAGGCTGTGCTAGACTGTGGAAAGCTACTGCCTGTAGAAACTGAGCACCTTGTGACAGATGCACAGGAGTGTATGTGCCAAATTGGAAAATAGTTTAAGATAAGAACAATACATCCACATCAACTAGGAAAGTACAGATGAATATAAGCACATTCCTACATACCTGAAACCAGAATGTAGTTGCAGTGACTAGTTAACCCTGTTTACATACATCCTGAATCCAAGTTACAGGACAAGCTGTCTGTGGCTTTTTCAGCTTTCAGTGATAGTTAAGACTTCTTAAAAGAATTAATAAGGACAGCTATTGTGAGGGTACACAAGAAGCAGTTCTAAAGTAAGCAAGCAAGCATCTAAGCTAGTAAAACTGAAAAATACAGGTATGATTCTGTAGCCAGTGACTCGGCAGTGGACGATCTTGTAAAAGCTACACAGTAGAAGGAGCATCCTACAGCATCTGCAGGTCAAAAACGCAAACAAAAATGTTTAACCAGCTAACCTTGCAGCATGGCAACAGCAACCCTCCATTCTTTGTTAGTAGCTACAAAACATTGATAATATGAACCACTAAAATCAATATCATCTTTACCTGAAGATGCTGGTTACTGGTTGAGGGTAAGTCTGATGGATCTTTTAATAATACGAATACCATTTGTTGGAATAGGAGATGAAGAATCTGGTAGCTCTTCACTGGAAAGCCTCTACAACACACAAACATGCCACAGGAAAAAAAGCAGATAAATCCTTTTCTAGCTGAAGAAAACATTATTCTCTATGTACCAAACCAGTACAGACCAAAATAAATATTTACAGAAGACACTACAGTCACACCACTTTTTTGGTTACCATTACATTTACAAAGGAAGAGCATTTTCATCTCTGCACTCTTAATCCCTAAGGGGGAAAAAAAGAAAAAAAAAAACCTCATGCCAGAAAAGAAGCTGCTTAAAGGCATAACAGAAGGTATCATTCTTCTTGGATCCATGGGTCAGGAAGACAGTATCTCCAGTGTTCAGAGTACTTCCAAACTTTAACCCTCAATTTTGCAACATTTCTCTCAACACAAGAATTTAACTTACTTGTACACTTCAAAGCTTCCAGGTTTGCCACTGAAATCAGTATGAAAATATTTAAAGTAATTACAGCTCAGAACACCCTATGAAAGGTCTGCAAGGAGCATACCCGCTCCTTCAGTAAGGAAAAAGCTAACGGGAAAGAACATCACTTTGAATACATGGAGACAAGGTTCTTCAAGTGCAAAAAACTTTCAACCTTTGGCTTCAGTTTGCAGACCTGGAAGCTCATTGTTCAGCTATTCAATGCAGCAGAAGCATGAAAGGTAAAAGCTTACCACTAACAAGAACCGATTCTAAAAGTTAGTACATAAGTCTTTATTTATACGAGGAAAATCCTAGCTTTGCTTTCCATATGAACGTAAAAGCACAATACCTGCGACCTTGATGTGTCAATAACTGGAATCAGTCTGTTTTTTCCTCCAAGGCCAACCTAAAGAGCCCAAAAGGATGTATTAAGTACTATTCTCAAATTCATGACTGAAGAGACAGCAAGGTTTCGCAGCTAAAGATGCTTAAAAGCTAAATACATATATGCATTGACACCCTCCACCTTTTAGATTAGAAAAATACCACATTTTAATTGAATTCCTATGAGCACACATGCAATGCTTCAGGTACTTCAACCTTCACTCTGCCAACAAGACCACATCTTGATTTGAAGGTGTGCCCTCAAGAGTTTATAGCAAGCGTTGCAAGCTGCACTAAATATAGAGCTCTCTCTCCTCCCTTTGAGAGGTCAAATGCTTTAGTCCTTACAGCAGTTCTAGTCTAGAACAGCAAATGAAGTAGTTTTTTAAAAAAAAAAAAAAAAAGTATTTCATGCATGACAAGTGGCTAGATAAATACTAAAAAGCATATTTTTGTTTACACCAATAAATGTGTAGAGTATTTATGTGGTGTATTCTAGGCACTAGAATGCTCCATTCAAGTTTTCAGCTACTCCACTTGGAATAAAACCACCTCAAAATTACATTTTCTGTAGATCTTCTCTTTACATCTTCTGGATTACCACCATCTTTGAATGCTGAATCCTGGCCATTTAACTAGAAGAACAAAATAGAGACTCAATCCCTAAAGTTACCTTCATATTTGGGTACAGCTTTCAGTCAATGCATTAGTAGCCACTCTTATTACAAGGACTTAGACACAGACTATTATCAAAACAGGATTCTTAGGTCTCACAAAAAGCCTTGCTACCCTACTCTTCACATTTAGGCCTGAAATAGCCAATGCTAGTTAACAACTCTGAAAGTTGGTTCTTTTCAATTTGAAAAACTGAGTTGAGTTTCTTTGCCTCTGGCTTAAAGCAGAGGTCAAACCACAAAAAGCAGCTCTAAGGAGATTTATTTTTATATAATATAACTAGTTGAGCTTTCATCTAAAGCTTCCATGAAAACAAGATTTAACATGCTACTTCACACATCTATGCAGTAGATCATCTACTGTGCAAGTATATTGCAGAACTATTGATAGACATTCAAAATCATCTGCCAGAACATGATTAGCTCATACTTTTATATTTGTAAGATGCACATTCTCTTCAGTTAGAGATCATTAAAATGTTTTCTGTGTTGTTTTAAGAACTGCTTCCAAATGAACTATATCCTTTGGTAACTGGCCAGTGCATTAACAAATAGTGTTTAGACATGTGGTCACCAGACTAGAAATAGCATTAGATCATGGGGGAAAAAAAAAAAACAGAAAACATTGTTCACCAGCCATGCAGTGTATCCAAGACAATTTTTCATATCTACTTTCTAGTAAAGCCATCACTACGCTTAAGTTTAGATACCTGAATCTCTTGGGAATGTATATGTACACATTTCTTAACAGGTATTTCATTCACTCTGTATCAAGAACTACTACTTCAAACTCTCCTCAGCCTAGCCCCATTTCCCTACCTTTTCTTTGTCTTTCGGTCTCTTGGAGCATTCTTTTGAGGCAGGTGAATGAGGTCGTTTAGGTGCAGCACTCTTTGAATTTGTAATTTGAGTCCCACTTAGTTCATGCTGTTCTTGGAGAAAATGCGTCCTAAGTTGAGAAATTGCGTTATGTCCTTTTGCTGTAGGAATGGTGCAGCCAGCTGGAGGTCCTGATGTTCTTATGGCAACTGCAGCCTCCATTTCTGTCAGAGACATCAAGCCTTTAGAACTCAGTCATGAAGAGAAAGACTGCATTCCACCTACTACCTTAATACATACTTGAACCAATAACCGGAATGGAGATTCCCTTAGACACTGGTGGCACAGCTACACGGCTCATCTTCTCTCTGATGTTAGCACCATTAGTTCTCCGAATTATAGTATTTCTGTGACAGTCACATTTTTACAACGCTTGAGTTATTAAATGTCAAGTATTTTGAACTAGCAGTTGCAGAATGTTCATGCAAGACAAAAATGGTCTACCTCCTCTGCTCTGTTAACAGTACAGACATTTACTGACAACCTCGTAGATTATTTTGCTGAACTTCAGATCACAAATTTAAAGCTTAAACATGTTTTTCAGTGAGCCTCCATATACTGGTACTGTTTTTGAGTATATGAATACATGGTGCTCTACATCACTTTCAATCAAAGCATCTTTTCTATCTTCAAGTGCCCCCCAGTTATTTTTCTTTTAATGCTACTTCTACAATACCAAACTGGATCTGAATACAGCCAGCAATACACTGAAATAGCTTATGTCCAAGCTCTTACACTGCTCCACTAAGTCAGCAGTAGCTCTGAAGTTCTTTTGATTGGCACCAGCGCTTTACTAGAATTTAACTCTGCTTGGCATTAACCATACTTTGCTAGGAAGAACAGTTACCTACATATTAAACACTCCAGCTTCACGAAGTTGTACTCTAACCTAAGGTGACATATTCAAAATGAAAGGAAATTGTAAGAATTTCCTTTGACCCACCCCCAAGACCCTAAAAGGAAGTTCCACCTTCGTTCCCGAAGCCATTAGAGCATTCCACATTCTTATGATCTACATAGATTTAAACAAGAAATCCTTGGCCTTGTTCACATTGTGATTCAGTTAACAGCAGCTTCAATTCTAAAGTTACGATACTAACCTTTCCATCTCTGCTGTAGATGTGTCCACTTTTGATATCAAACTTAATGGAGGGGAACCATATGGTTTTCTGGAGTCTGTGTCTCTGGAACTGTCCAAGCTTTCATTTGAAGAGGCCCTTTTGCACTGAAGCCCACTAGCATTTTGACTAATATTTGGTATGCTTTGCTGAAACAAGATCAGATGATGAAGTCTTCCAATAATTAGTAAGCAAAAATAGAACTTCCAGAACAGCCACACCATTTTTATCATACCTTCTTTCTTTTTTGTAAGGTTTCTGCAGGCAAAAAATAATGTAGATGCTTTCTCTTCACATAAGCTGTCTCAATCTTCATACCTTCCTTTAGCATGTTAATGTTGTTAGCCTGCCTGTAAACTAACAGGAAATTCAGTGCTGTAGCTTAATGAAGATGTTCATGCTACATATTTGTCAAAACTATGTGATTCCTTAAGAAAGAGCAAGCCTTGAAGTATGTTCTGCCCAAAGGAAGAGCAAGGTTTCCAGCCTAACTGAACAAGAAATGCTACCCAAGTATTCCACTTGTCTTCTTGAGACCATTTCGCATCCAGTAGAGACCAGATACATAGCAGATATCTAAGTTAACATCTGCTTTTATGTACTCAGCCTAACTGTGCAGGTCACACTCAAGCTGATTTTAACTTAAAGGCAATGATACTCCACAGCCATTAGTTTTCTGATTCAGAACTGCAAAGATACCTAGTTGATTTTCTGAAACAACCTCACTGTGCACAGCTAATGAGAGACCAGACAGACATCTTAAAATTCAGACTAGTTTCATATTTATTATGGTGGCATCCCATAGCAGTTCTGTAACATCATACAACTTCCCAGTAGTTCAGACAAATTCAATATATCAAAGAAAGTAAAGACTGGATTTTGGGGACATCTGACTTAACAGAATGGCTGTAATTTAAGAAAGTTTTATCTTAACTGCCTACAAACAGTTTTTTATGCAAGTTTCTATGCAGATATTATGGAATTAGTAGATAACAGATAGTAGCACAAGTCTGAGGACATCACCTCACTCAGCTTGAAATCCAGCTGAGTTTTGATACACTCTTCTGTGCCTCTTATATCCCAAAGCATGAGCTAAGGTGCTATTACCTCACTTTTAACTGGAGACCTGTGCACAGCAACACAGTTTATGCTGTGGATAAGCTCTCCATTAGCACAAATAAACATGTAAGGGAGTTCACCATTTAAAATTCTTTGTCCTAACACCTATCACTTTGGAAGAGCAACCTCATTTGTTTAGTTTATCATGATAGTCATAAGCCTGACAACACACACGTATGCAACACAACACACACTTCACGCAACTACAACACGACAAGTTATCGGCTTACAATGTCTTAAGTCTACCATACACAAACTCATCATACTTTCACTCATCCACTTGAACAGTGAAGTCTTAGCGTTACCCTAGCACTGCTGTTTTCTTACTGAATACTACAGTCCAGCCCTACCTTCACTGTATTTGCTGTCCCTTGTTTCCAGTATATTTGGAAGCATTTCCTCACTTGGGGTATGACTAATATACCTATTTCGAGACAGATTTCAAAGTGGCAAAATTGGAAGATTTGAAAGATATTCTTTATATTGCCCCATAGATAATAATTAACAGAGGGAAAAATATTCCACTTCAGGAAGCAACTTTCAATAAAATAGAAGATCCACATGACTAGAGCAAAACAAAAACACAGCCTTACCTGTATCTGTGAATGACTGTATGTCATATGTCAAATCAATCTTAATACTTTCAGCACTTTCCAGTTTCCTAAATATGATTCCAAGAAACCACATTGACACATAGCCACTCCTAAAGAGACAGATTCAGAAATCTATCATTTATGTAGAGATGACAAGTATTTGAATGCTGGCAAATAGTGTCAATAAAGGATTGAGGCAACAGCTTAGTTGTACACAGCAACTACATATCAGTCAGCCTTTACTTGAGCTCTGAATACTTCTTTGAAGTTCACCCTTCTTTAAAAAGATCCTACATGTTGAGGATCTCACACCTACAGAACAGTAGGTATGTAACAGAACACGCTAGACAAGTTGAGATAAATGAATATAAACAATACATTGGCCAAACTGCATTGAAGAAGAGTAATGAAACTCACTCTTTACAGTGTTCTTGGTTGCCAGGGAAAGACTGTGGATTTACATGTGCAATATTTATAAATTCATTCCTTTCCAAGTTTCCAACCAGCACACGAATTTTAGATTCAACGAGGCCAACCCTAAGAACAAGAAATATTTGCTCAGCTTTTACCACACCCACCACATTAGTTATGTCTGCCTATAAGGTAATGCTAACCAGCCAAATAGGAGTAAGCTTCATTCAGCTGAACAGATGACAGATTTTATATCACACGACAGTTTGAGATGGATCCAACAACACTTGAGCTTTAGAGCTTCCAAAGACTGAAATTTATCCAACTTGTTCTTATCATCACAGGCTGTAAGTTTAATCAGAATTGACAGAGTACAAGCAGCGCATCCCAGCATCTCTGCCTGCATTTCAAAGTAGGCAGAACCCCAAAAATCATAGAAAAGAGCAGTTCAGGAAGAAAATCAAGGACAACCACATTTGGGTGAAGATGAGTTCTTCCTACAGACTGACTGGTGAAAGTTCACCCTCCTCAAGCCACAGCTGGAAGTGTAGCTCCTATAACAAACAAGTATGAGGGTCACAGTTTCAAGACAAATCATGGACCGCAGAGGCTTCCCATTTAAAGCAAGTACTGCCATTTTACCCTCTTACCTGAGAACACTGCTATCTTTAAAAGTAGTTAAAAACCTGCAGGTTATTCAGAAGTAACTTACATCAGTGAATAGGAGATGTGTTGTCTCCTCCCAAATCCAAAGAGTTATAGACTAAAATTGTTCTTAGGCTTGCTTCAATTTGTCTGCCATATCTTCTACTTTTTAGTTTTCACAAATACAAAGCTAAGCTCCATTTGTCTCCATTTCTATTGCTAAAAAACTTCAGCTTTTACTGGAGTCAGAACTTTGTTCTATTAAAAAATAGATCAGTTGAAGTTCTTTAGCTTTAAGCCCTGTGCCCATTGTTGCACACTTATTTGTGACTGGCATGAAACTGTAGCTGATATAATTTAAGTGAACAGATTGAGAAGTTCAGAGAAAACCTATTTAAAAACAGTTAGTAAGCAATTCAATCTTAACACAGAATGCTACTGCAAAGCTAAGAACGAAGTACATATTACAGTACCTTAATTCCTCACTACTTCTCCTTGCTTCAACGTTCCTAGAGTTTTTCAACACACAGATCAAAACTTTTGGCATATCTCCCTTGAGACAGCAACAAACATTACATCATAAACAGTGACTTTCTCCAACTATAACTGAGGCTGTCCTCACATGATTTTGCAAAGCAGTTCAGCATTTCTGCAACTTACTTATCCACTACCAGCCATACCGAAGTGCTGACTTTCAGCACTAAATGTAAGAGGTTTGAAAGCAGCAAGAGCTAAAGACCTCAGTAAATACTATTTCTCAGAATTCAGATGCTCTGCACTGTCAGGCAAAAGCCTGATTTGGATATTGTTTGACTTCACTGAAGAAAAGTAGGCTCTCAAGTTAGGTGGCTAAGTAAAGCAGATTAGCATCAAGTGCTATTTTGTTGTTTGTAAGTCAATTACTACATCCAACAAGTTATAAAATCAAGTCTTTTAAGGCTACAGAGCAGCTGTATTGGAAGTGGGGTGTGTGCACAAGACAATCTATTAATAGGCAGGAAGAAAATCAGAATTTCAGTCACATGTAACTTGTAAACAACACATGTAAATTTGGGGTGCACAATCAAAAAGGTTCTGAGACCACTGCTCTAGAAGTCAGCAAAATATCTAGCTCTTCAGTGGTCGTTACAGAGCTGGTCACATTAAGCAATCCATGTTTGGTTCAAGCTTTTGCAACAAGCAACTTCTTCCTAACTGAAGATGTGTTGTGTGAGCTGTCTCCTTAGACACCCTGCATCTGCTGCCCCAGGTGATGCAGAACACCTGGCCTTCCAGCATACACACATTAGTCCTCTGTTCTTCCTCATTGTGACTCAGATCTTTAACCTAACTCCTCAAGACAGCAACATTTACGCTACCTTTCTTTTACGATACAGCTTTTCATTCAGCAGATGATGCCAAGTCGTTCAGTTTAATAATTTGTTAATACAGTTAACAGAGTGCAATAATATCTTGTGTTCCAATTTTGTATCAAACCCAGATTTTGAAGTCTTACCATTCTAAGTGATGCTCTTCAGTATAGGTGCTAGCAGTCAGTACAATATAATGCCTACAAGAAAATTAAAATATACTAGCTCAGGACTTCATTCATTTAAACAGTGCCAAAACTGCCTTAAATATACAGAATATGACTTCAAGATAAGACAGACTGTACCCTGTATTACTGTATCCTGTATTCAGGACAGTATTAACTGATGAAAAAGTGATTATACCCTTTAGAGTTGTGTTCTGCTACATTCAAAATACTGTAATTGATTTTTTTTCTAGTAAAAGCAGTCAGTGGCATGACAGTTTCTGCATCTCCCCTGCACTCGAAATCTAATTCCATTTCCAGTATTCAAAAAATAAAATTTGTGTCCTCTATTTAGACAAAGTTAGAATTCATCATGCTAACCAGTGTGCAAGTCATTCCAAATTCAAACAGATTTCATACATACTTGTACTTCTGAAAGAAGTTTGGTTGTTCAAAGAGCTTTGGCCAATCTGACTTTCCTTGGAGAATTTCATTTGTAACCGCAAGACCTACAATTGAGGTTTAAAAAAAATTGAGCTTTTGCTTTTGTGTAGTACTATCACTGCACAAACACATAAAAGTTTGGAACACTAACAGACAAAAAACCAAGAATTTCCTTGATACAATGCAGGTGTACTACAACATTTCATTATAACACTGGTCTTGTGTTGCCTGCAACTGGCCTATTTCTCTGAGGTCCCTTCTGCCTAAAAGGGCATCTTGTGAAATATAACCAACTCAGATAATGATTTCCACACAGTAAACACACTTTTAAATCCATTAATAAGCAAAGGAAGAACTTTGTCTTTACCATGTTTGAGCTCCTCTACCACTACAGCTCGAGTTGATGTAGATACATTGTACGTAGAGTTCTGCTGTGGATAGGCTGGGGTGATGATAGGCATTACATGGTATCTGTCTGATGGGTTGACCTAAGACATTACAACAGTTTTGCTTAGCATCAGTTTAATCAAAAAGAAAGCTTTAAGGTTTCTGTATTCAGTGTCTACATACCCTAGGATCCCATACTGGTAAGTTAAGATTATTCTCTTCAGGTTGTTTCAACAATACGGGATTTGGCCATTCCCTACAAAAGATAAGCCATTGCCTAATAAACAACTGTCTGTGTATTCTAAAACTCAGCCACATAATTCAGGCTAGGAGTGAATGTTGTTAATACAATTTTTAAGAAAATAGCTTTGAAAGTGTTACTATGTTATACAGATTAAAATTGTCATAAGCAATAGCTCTTACCATTTTGAAAAAACCAAGAAGAACTTGTTCACAAGAGTAGAAGCCAATGCATTTGGATGGAGTTGACACGTTCTTGCTACTAGCATTGCCCAAGAAACCCCACCGAGAAATCCCAACATGTTGGAGTAAATTCCACGTCCTAGAATGGATACTTGGCAGTTAGTTTGTATTCTTTTAAAAACTTCAATTCCTTCAAATTTATAGTACATACTTCACAAGCTATAGATTACTTAGTACACTTCAGCTTCCTGAAGTATAAGTCAAGTATTTTTGCAGTGAGATGAAGACAAAAAAAAGTTGGTCCTTACAGCGATAAGAATCATTACTACACCACTTCCTAAAATACCGCTACTCTGAAATCTACCTGTACTGCTACAGCTATTATTTTGCCCCAGCTTCCTCTCAGAAAAAGTTCTGCCATTGTTCTAGCACTTACTGTGGCTACATTCCCATGTGTATTTCCCTATTCATTATTTATTAAGCTTTGAGGATAAACTTGACATTTTTATCATTTGTAGTCAGGTTCCCAATAAGCACCTATCTTAAATAACTCTTCTTGCCACCTTACTCCCACTGAAAAACCACCAAGTGGACAGACCTTTACTGTTTTCCAGTTAAGATTTAAAACAAGCAAATAAACAACTAAGCCTATTGCCCAGAAAAAAATCCTAACATTTAAAGAATTATCCAAAGTCCTTTATGCTGAAAAAGTGGTTCTAAGATCATTAGAAGTTCCCCTGAAATTTTCAAAGATCATGAACAAGTTACATTACTCACGTTTTGCCCACAGTTTAATTGCACGGAGTGTGAGCTGGAAGTTCTCTTTATTTGGCACTAGGTGTAGTATTTCATCAGTAACTCTGCAGCCTGTAAAAAAAGGTTGAACTATAAAAGTCTGCAGTAGCAGCTACAAGTCAGTTTTATGCTATTCTGGATCAATAGCTTACAGTTTAATGCTCAAGTCTAAGAAAACAACTTTGGACAACTTGCTTTGCATTACCTAGATTACACCTAACATGCAGTATCACTTTGGGTAACTGCCACACTGAACAGCTTTTTATTTTTTTATTTTTTTTTATAGTTTAAACTACAGCCAGCAAATTTTAATATGGTCTTTCTGCACAGATACTGAAAGCTAGATTCTTCCAACAATTAGATCAGTTGGTGTTGGTAAGTGGTATTGGTAAGGATTCAGGTATTCCAAATATCTTTATTTTTATGAGTTACAGTACTTCCTTCTCTATCAAGTGCTCTACTTATTCACCTGGAGAAAGTTCTGTGACAAACTGAAATAATGCATACCATGATCAAAGGAACAGAAAATGCAGGGTTATCTAATTACTACTAATGAAAACATTTCAACTTAAAGCCTACTGTAACCTCCTCAGATTGTAAGTATACAGAAGATCAGTTTCTATATCTTGGATTATAGAACATGCATTCTATACCAGTTTTAGTAACATTTTCTTTTTAAATGTGTAACCACGCTTACCATTTAAGCTCCGTATACACCTTATATCCAGGCTTCTCAGACGTGAGTCGTCTCTGAGATCAAGATTATCAGAAATACTTTGCACAGGCAGCCTTGCAAACACGAGATCAATCTTAAAGAAATTTCAAACATGAGTTAGAATATCACAGTTTGCAAACAAACTCATGGGGGGAAACTCTAGGATCTAAAAGATGCATCTCACAAGAGATGTATTAGCCAGAAAACTCAATTGCTTCAAGTTCCATATTTTATTTACAAAACCTACACTGCATCGCTCCTTTTTAACCCAGAGAAGAGAGTTTAGGGCATTTTTTTTCAGTTGAAAAAATGACTCTGAACTTAGATTTCCCATTAAAAAGGGAAGTTGCATCCCAACTCTATGATCTCAACTACAGCAAAGAGCATTCTCTTTATGTGGTAACCCCTTTTGATCCGGAATTATTTTTAGCACAGTCTGAGGTAAGAAAATTATTCTAAGAATGTCTTTACATGACAAAAAACACAAAGATTGCTGAATAAGTGTCTTCATCATAGTGATACCAAGCAGTAACATGTTTGAGTACATCAACACATTTTTATTCACTGGAGAATATTTATTCAAGATACAAGAATTCCTACAACTGACAAACCTAGGCAACCAATACTTTTACATCCTTCCCTCAATCACATTTGCTTCACCCCTGCTTTTTTGATTTGTTAAAAAAAAAAAAAAAAAAAAAAATGCTCTCTACCCACAAGGAATACAGCGAACATGTNCCACTGACATTTGTTGAAGCTTGAACGTTTATGGAGACCAAACAGCGGATGTGAGCACAGTGAGACAGTGGGTGGCATGTTTCAGTGACAACTGGTCACTTCTGCTGGTAAAGATGTTTTACAAGTGCAGCATGCAGGCTCTTGTTCACTGCTGATGAAAATACATGGCTAATGGTGGTGTCTATGATGAAAAACAGCGTTTTGTAGCCGAGAATTTGTTCTATCAAATAGTGTTATTGTGGTCTTAGCATGTCATAGTTTCCACAGAAATAAATAGAAGGCATTACTTTCTGAGTGACTTACGCTCTATATGTAGCCTTTCATAGTTAGCTAGCTTGTCAGAGCCAAGAATTAGCAAGGACTTAGTCTTTACTCCCAGTCTGTACAGTCCTTGTGAAATAAATGTGATTCAAGTAGGCTATCCTGGCCTGCAGCACAGGTTTAGAAAGACATCCCTGATTTTCTCATGTATGCCAGGCTTCCTAGGGGCTTATTTTCCTGTAAGCTCCAATTCTATTGTAACAGCTTCTCCTGGGTTGTAGTAAAGCTGATCAGCTACAGCTTCCTGAAAAACACTAAGGTACTAAAACCCTGGTAAAATTTTCAGGGACCTGCGATTGTGCTAAGTTATCTTATTGCAAAGGAAGAAAAAGAAAATGAAGTTCTTACCTCAATGCCATCAAACTCAAACTTGACAACTGGTACATATGCATCTTCTACTGCCTGAGAAGGAGAGGATAAATGTATGAAAACACCTTTTTGCTACTTTGACATTTTCCTAGGTTACAATAAAACACAGAACTCATACGGCTCAGCTACTCAGTATAAAGACTGAGTTGCCTCTGAATGAACCAACTTGGATAAGCTACAGGCAGTATAGTACTGATATGGTACCGATACTGGAGTTAAAAAGTTATTTGGGCTCATTAACTACACAAATGAAGTTTTTCAATAAAACTGCCAAAGGAAGACTAAGCTAGGGGAATGCTTCTCCATTCCTGGGGTTTAGACAGAAAGAAGGCTATTTTGTAATTTGTCTCCACAAACTTAAAGCAGGAAGACACAAATATGCCAGCACTTCTGCTAACTATGAAGATCAGCCTGAATTGAATCAAACAGTTAACACTTTTCCAAAGAAACAGTTGGTGTTCACATCAGAAAGCTTACAACTTGAATTTCTGGTTGTTTTTTTTTTTTTTTTTCCCAAAGCAGTCGAGAATGAACAACCATAAGTCTTCAATCTTAGTGTAAGCACGAGTTACATGCTTACCAGCTCAGGTTTCTAGGAGAAACCACTAAGGACAGCCACTTCAAGTGCTACCTGCCTTGAAGCACTGCTAAGGCCCCTAAAGGAACAAAGCCTTTCCCTCCCTCTATGCTTAGACTCAGACTCTGCAAGCAGCGTTAGACGCAGCAGTCTTATCTGAGAGTAAGTAGAGATAAGCAATTAACATGAAAATAAAAGTCAAAGGACGTGTGGAATATTTGATTAAATTCTGATGTATAAAAAAGATAAGAAACATGCTGAAGTGAAAATAATCAGGGCAAAGCAAACCAACCTCTGTTCAGCAAAAGGTCGTGTGACTGCAGGCCTGCAGTGAAGGCCAGAGACTAGCACTAGAGCAGAACTTGGAAAGCTAAGCAAAAAATAACTGCTCATATCCTCTCCACATTTTCTGAAGGGTTCACATACTCATTTCTCTTCTCAAACTAAAGATTCTTCAAGTCTCATTGCAGCTTTCAGAGATATGGATTTGTTAGAGATGTAACACCAGGAATCACCCACACAATGAGTAAAGCACTAGCATAAGGCAAGATGTCAAAGATTTAACTCTGGTGACAATCAGTGCTGAATAGCTGTTCTAGTAGCATCTGTAACATTATTTGCTAAATCTTTTAAAGCAAACAGCCATTTAAAAACTTTTTACAGTTTAGCTGTGAAATAACGTTATATTGTGATTAAAGATCACTTTTGTCTTGATAAGTCATACAGACAGAAGTCTGAACACCTGCCACCTCCTGTAGAGGAGGTGCACAGTGTGGCATCAAATCTTCTCTAGACACTTGAGTAATAAACACCTTAAGGCCTTTAGTAGTATAGTGTCTTTGCTTTTTTCCCCTCCTCACAAGGAAAATGGTATTAACCCTGTTTATGGATCAAAACCTGGTAGGTCAGGAGTCTAGTTCTATATGCAAAGACATACAATATCCTGGAAGTGTTTTTAGAAACCAGTTAATATTGCATGTTTACTGCACAGCTCCTTTTAACTTTCTGTAGAGCTGTCCATATGCATCACTACTGCAAAGTCTCAAGCTAAGTACCCAGAAAACATCAGGACAAGAGACAAATGATTTAAAGGTCCTGATGTAGACCCAGATGAACTCTATGGCAAAAGTACTGACAGAAGCCTTTCCACATCACATTTCTCTGCCTGAATTTTCTGGCTGCCCCTTCCTCTTTCTGCATGCAAGCAATAACCTTGTTTCCAAGCCCCTTACTACATCTAAAATTAAAGCAAAACTCTGAGGGATAACCTCAGTGTTTGTTACAGCTGGGTACAGGACAAGTGTACCACAAAGATTCCTATGATGTAGAGTCACTGGGAAAAGAGCCAAAAGCTTGACTTCAACATCTCCATACTACATGAAGAATTTTCTAAATTGGCCAAAAACTTAAGTTTTGGCTTGCAATATATTCACTACTAACGTGAACCTTGAATATGAACATCCTTATTTGTAGAAGTCACACAGCCCATGAAAGAGAGCTTACTTACTCTTAGGTTTTTTATTTCTTCTTGATGCTTTAGTTTTTCAAAGAACGACTGAAAGAAATCTGATCTTTCCACGTGTCTAGGAGCAACACAAAGAGCATCTATGTCAGCACCTGCAGAGAGATTCCATTTCTCCTGTTATTGTCGGAAGCCACTTTCAAACATTAGAACTATGATCAGATAATTAAAGCTCTACCTTTGGTGTGCACTCCAAGCCTGTAAGAGCCAAATGTAAATATTCTGCCACCAACATTTTCTACTACTGACGGGGGAAGATTCTGTGAGGAGAAGATTTTACTTTAGAATGTAATACATATTGAACTATGTGCAAGTTTAATAAGCATGAGTTACTTAGAAAGATTACGACAGCATCCTTAAACATGTCTTCTCGCTCTTGTACTGAGTTGAGAGTCCAACAGACTAACAGCTTTTTTTTCCCCCTAAAGTAATCACTTGCAACTCAAATGCAGCAGTCCTTTAGTTATTTTATACAAATTAAGACCTACTATAAGCCTTCCCTGCAGCAGAAGTGTATATATTAATAGAATCTTATACAATAGGCAAGTCTAGCATCACTTCAAATTACATTGACTTCTGTGAACTGTCTGGGGCAAGAACCGTGCCCATTTAACATCCCTCTGACCCCACAATAAGTTGTCAGCTTTGTTAACTGCTACGGTCAATTGCTACAGCCACTTCCCAAGTTTCATCACTGCCCCAGAGACTTCAAGATCATGGTAGAAAAGACTTCTCATATCAAATTTCAGTGCCAGTTACTACAGCTCCCCTTGATATTTAAAAGGAAAGTTAAAAGTTGAACTTTAGCATAAATCACAGTGATACGACCTTAAAGGAAATAAAAAGCCTTCAGCTCTTTTGATGGAAACATATGAAAAGTTCTTACCTTGCTCTCACCAAGTTCGAAAATCCATTCTTTGACCAAGTTATTCAGTTTACAAAGAACAACCAGCCTGTAAAGAAAACTCACATTAAATTTGCCCTCAAAACCAAGAGATTAACCAATACTATAGCCTTGTTATACCTGTGATTCAGTTCGTCCTCATCTTCAAATACCCCAAATGACTCCATTGCTTCAACCAGTTTCTGAGTATGAATATAATCTATATCCTTTGGAGGAGCCAAGCTAATTGGAGAAGTAATTCCATAGTGCCTTTGTGGCTGGTTCTGCAGCATAGAAGGACTGTGGGAGAAAAAAAAAAATACTCAAGACACCACAGAAGTAAAACAAAAAAAAACCACCCCAAAAGTGCATTGGGTGATACCTTTCAGCATACAGGTTTCCAAATGCATTTCTGCTCCTTTACTCAAGATTAATATCCATGATAAAAGAAAAACCTGCATCTGAGTTTGACACTCTTGTTCTAAATGCTAAGTTAGGTCAAGTTAACAATATTGAGAGTCACAACTATTTTTTTTTTTTTTTTTATTAAAAAGACAACAAGTGTGGATATAATAGAAGTCTTAAGTTGCTGCTACCTTAATGCAATTTATTTGCATTGTCCTAGAGAGTCACCAGGAAACTAGGTTTGAAATCCACTAAGGGCAACACTGCTTCCAGCAGAAGTTCTAGATACATTTCTGTTTCATATCAGCTATAATTTAAGGATATTCCCATCAGCTTCCAGCTAATGTTAAACAGGACAATTTACCACGGGCTCCTTTTAGTTAGGTTGAGGTATGACACTACAACTAGGGAACAGCAAGGTAGCAGAGAACAGATTTGCTGTGCTTCTACTGACTTGGAAGGGGCATCACACTTCAGTGTGAAGAGGAAGGACATAAAATGAAGTGGTCTATCAAATACAGTTGATGCTGTGAATTCCATATTACCTTGTTTTTGTTCACGGAAGAGCATGAATAAAAATATCAACCAATCTGCAGCTAATGTTGTTAAGAGAGCCTTGTGCTCTTAACACAGCATTCAATTTCTATAGCTCAGAGGCTCAGCTGTACACAAAGGCTGTGCATCTGTTACCTAAACCCAGGAGATACACACCTGCACCTGAAGCAGCAGAGTTAAGCTGTGCTGGCAGCAGCTGCCCAGACCTGGGTTACCCAGCTCACCTCCCAGCCAGGCTGAGCTCCACTTACCACAAGGCAGCATCTCCACCAGCAAACCTCTGCCTGCCCTGCACGCTTATATTTGTTTGCGGTACAAAACTAAAGCAGCAGGATAACATGAATTTAAAGGCATGAACGCTTTTCTTCCCTGATTTTCCTTCTTTAAACTGTACAATCTTTAGCCTGAGGAAAGTGAGAACAAAGAAGAAACTACTTTGCCAGCTGAAACCAAGAGGGAGAAAGGCTCAGGACATGAGTTAAGAACTCCACTTCATGCATCAAAGTTTTCTACAGAAGCATGAGCAGCAAGAGTGGGAAAGGCATTGACAGGTCCATACAGCTTTGTCACAGAGTCCATATCTGGACAATGAAGTTACAGGGATTAACCACAACATCATTCAGATCAGGCATTTACCACTTTACATACCCATGACTAAAAACATCAGCAAGAAATTTAACAACTTGTTAAAACATTGAGGTACCTGACCCATTTTGTCTGGAATAGAACCATTGAATCACCAGGTTGGAAAGGACCTCCAGGATCATCCAGCCCAGCCACCCTCCTACCACCATATTTCCCACTAAACTACAAAACCATATCCCCTAGCACCTCATCCAGATGTTTCTCGAACACCACAAGAATGGTGGCCCCACCACCTCCCTGGGAAGGCTCACAGAAAAATCTCAACAGCTGATTTACAGGTGCCACATAAACTGCTTTTTAATTTCTAGCCATTGCCCTCGCTCCTCCACAGAAGGAGCACGGACTGCTCTTGCCACAGCTTTATCTAACCACAGATGCACTTCCAGTTATCCAGGTTTTCTAAAAACAGAGCCATGCCACACCCCAGCACCTGAGAGTAACAACACCCACAGGTTGCTCCTTACACCCCACAGGGCCGTTAACCCCCCCCGCATCACACACCCCACACAGACAGGGCCCCTCCTGTTTTAAAAGCTTTTCCCTGCACGGAGTCCACCTCCGCAGCCAACAGCCCCCTCTCCCCCCACACACGACGCCTCAGGCGCTGAGCGGGAAAATCACCCCAAGAAAAGCGCGAGGGAGGGCAGTAACGGTCCGTAACGGTCGCCGGCGCGCGCCTCACCCGCACGCCTCCCTCATAGCACACACCGCGCCGACCGGCTGCCGCCGCGCCCCGCGCCCTTCTAAGCCGCGCGCCGCCGCCCTCCCGACAGCCAACGCGGCGCTCGGCCGGGGGCGGGGCTTGGTGCGAGCGGTGCCGCCTGGCGGCCGTTGGGCGCGAGGCTGAGGTGACGCCCCCCGCCCCGTGAGGGGCAGCGCCGCGTCGTCACCGGGCACCGCCGTCACCGGGCACCGCCGTCACCGGGCACCGCCGTCACCGGGCACCGCCGTCACCGGGCACCGCCGTCACCGGGCACCGCCGTTCGAGGACGCTGCTGCTCCCCGGAGCGGCTGGAGGGAGAGGCGAGCGGGTGAGGTGCCCTTTCCTGAAGTAAAATCCGTTGCATCCTTCACGATGCTCGCAAGAAATCCAAACTTTGTCCTGAGGTTTCGGCAAGCTGACAGAATAAGTGGGGTTCAGACATGAAGGTGGTTTTACTGGGAGAGCCTTGCTTGCTCTTCTGAAATAACTTAATGCTGCCAAGTGCTAAAGCTTGGTGTGTTTCTGTGTGTATTTTTGAATATTTGCATGGCAGGCCTTGGACTCCTTTTCCGCCTTATTTTTCTGTGCAGGTGCAGATGAGTTATCTTGGTGATGTATTAGAAAAGTGGAATCTATTTCTTAGTGCGACGTAGGGCAGTTTTTCTGTTGTTGTGTGTTAGTTTTTTCTGTTTTAATTGCAGGTTTGCTCTAAAAGAGCAAATATTCTCCGCTGTGCAAATGAAGCTGTGGCCTTTTCCAGTTTGATGTGAGGACAACTCTCACCTCTCCCTACCAAGCCCTCTGCTCTTGCTCTCTTTTCTCAGCTCTGTGCTTAGCAAAGTGTGTGCAGCTCGGTGTGCATGTCTGTCCTGCCTGTGTTACAGGCTGACTTGCAAACGCACAGGTGAAGGCAGCTTCTTGTCAGTGCCCTGCACTGGGGAGATAGCTCAGGGCTTTGTCATCTGGGGGTGGTACGATGGGGTTACATGTTAGTGTTACTGCAGCCAGATATCATGATGTTTTGGGGTGAACTCTGTCTTCTGGGCACGTGGAGGGCTGTGTACTTAGATCTGCCTCTCAGCGCATGTGCCATCTCTCAGCTGCTGTACTGTATGTGTTTGTTTGGAGTCAATTCTTTCACTAAATGACAGGGACCTGAGGAGCTGACATCCCTGAGGAGAGCACTGCTGGAGTCGTGTGCCGGTGGCATCAAGCAGCCTGTGTGTGAGAGAAAAAGTTGTGATGTTTTACTCCATTCCCTTAGTCTTGCAGCTTTTTATTGAGTGAGTTATGTGCTGCAACCCATAAAGAGACATCTTCGTTCAGAAAGATTTTCATCTATGTGCCGTATCTTCCATTTGGCAAATTGCTTTGTGGTTTTTCTTGCGTTTTCTAATGTGTTGATGATTGAAGAGGAATGAGAGTTTAAACATATTTGGGGAAACTTTATGTGTATGCATGAAAACTTAGGCACCAACAACTGCATGTGAACCTTTCTGCTTCAAGGCATAAAAGCTGACTGCTGTGGAGGAAACATTCTCAACTCTGGATGTAGTGTTTTAATATCACATAATTTATCAGACAAAGATTTTCTTCAAACTTTGGGATTTTCTTACAAAGGAGGAAGATCTTATCTGCGTAATGTACCATGTTTCACTAGGGAAAGATCTTTGTCAGCAAGAATTTGTATATATACACCTAGGTCCTGATGAATATCAGCAGAAAATAACATGAAATTCCATTTTGGAAAGCTATGTCTTGTAACAAATGCTCTCAAGATTTACCCATCTGTCATGCTATGTGGGAAGATATATGGTAAGAGATAGCAGTGGGCAGTGGAAGGTGGGGTTGCTGAAGACAGGTTTCAGATGGATGGATTTAAACAAGTGGTGGTTGAAGGGGTTTTTTGTTTTTGTTTTTTGCATTTTTCTTTCATGAATTTCAACAACTTAGGGGATGTGATTGTATGAAACGCTGGTATTTGGTAACCAAACGAGCTACACAGAAATGGAAGTGCACTAAACATTCATATTTTAAGTCAGTCCTGTTTCTGCTGAAGCCCTGAACTTGCCCTGGAGGATGTGACTGAGGGGACTGTGTTTCTGTGATGCTGTTTGTCTTTCTAGGCTGGTTTGCTGCTAATGGCTATTAGCTTTCAGTTTCTGATAGCAACAGTTACATTGGATTTTTTCTAGCTTATTTACAATCACTTAATATAATTTCAGCTTGCCACTGTACATTAAGCCAGAAAAACAATACCTCTTTTTTGTATTCCCATGGAAATCTTGAAAGCTTGTGCCTCAATGCAAAATTAGTTTCAGTTCTTCTCTTGGTCAATAACAACAAAAGATTATACGTAAACTGCAGCGGATTGTAAGGTTCAATGTCATCAGGAGATGGATGGGTCATTCCCTTGTTTCACTTAAAACTGAAGCTAAGATTAATTATGGTGTAACTGGCTTCTAGAACAGGTTAGTTAATGGGAACTAACTGTGAGCTCACCAAAGCAGCACTAATCTTGCTGCTCGCCGTGAAGTGTGTGTCTTTGATCAGCTCATTCTCTCTCAGCAGGCCAAAAAATAGCCACAGGATACAAGTGCTTAGTTTACGATCATGTTAATTTTGCTTTAGGTTTGTCTTTAGCTGCTGGAGATTAATGAATCAAAATGGGGTTTAAATTTACAACTGGTTCTCTTCTAATCACTCGGCAGTATTTCTAGCTATTTTCTACTTTGATTACCTGGGCCTATCGTGTAAAGGGCTCTGCTATTCTGCAACGTGATTGTGGGGTATGGCCTAAAATGCCTCGGAAACAGCAAGAAGATGGCACAGGGAGTTAGGTGAATTCTTCCTGCTTTTCCAACTATTTCCTGTGTGGTCCTTTTGTTGCAATCATACCCAGATTCTAAGTCACAGTTTTGCCTTCCCACTTCATGCATTTTTGGCCGTACTGCAGTCTGCTCTTACCGTAGCAGAGGACCTTCCTTTGACTCCACCGCCGTACATCGGGTGTGGCGGCAGTATGCTGGGGCTGTTTGTTGGCATGGAAGTGCAGGCAGCACCTCTGATGCTTGACTGCTAATCTTCAACTGAAGGGTCTGCTTAACGAGGTCTGTGTCCGCCAGCACTCAGATCAGCAGCTGGCGTGTGGAATCATGCAGGCTTCTTCCATTTCTTGGGGTTTTGTTGTGAGGGAAAAGCGAAGGCAGTGAGTTTGACTGTTGGTGGTTCTGCCATGTTTGCATTTCCTAAGGAGAACTTAAATGCACTGGTTTTGTAGAGATTTGATTTGAGCTCTGATGCCCTTCAAAGGTGGCATACACACAATTCTTTGCCATTGTTGTTTTCCTTTAATGTGCTTCCTTTAGGGGGAGAAAAGTAGAGTGAGAAATGCACTTATTTGGGAGATAGAATGCTTAAATAGCAGCAAAAGTGTTCTTTGCTAGCTAACACCTGAGGAAGGAAAAATTTTGTGGTAGATGTTGGTAAAGAAAGTCTCTTGGGTCAGAATTAATTGACAGGAAGGTATTGCCCAAATTTACAGGCTATCCCCATGTTGTTTATATTTCTTTACCTGTCATATTAAGGTAATATGGCAATACATGTTTTACAGCAATGCTGGGAGGTGTAACATTTTAATGTTTAAAGAGTATTTGCTCTAATTCAAATTGAAGCTTTTGTAGGTGAATGTGCTGTATTGTTTATGACTAGCTTTACACAGAGAGCAGAAATACTTATCTTCTTTCCTTTGGTAGAGGAAAAGAACAAACCTGTTTGATCTTTGCATTGTCCTTTACTTTCTTTTACTTTGGGATGGGGGTGGGAACTCTCAAGTCCTTGGACAGCTGTGTTGTGTAGCACTGGTATTTGTTCTAGTTCCTTTATAGTTCAAACGTGGCTGTGAGGCTGCTTTTGAGCATTAAAGCCTGATGCTAATACCCCTGGTGCACTATCTCTTATCACGTTGAAGAGTCTTCTTTGTCATGAATTCATTAGTTTCATGCAGAGCTCGTATATAATTCTGATTGCTGCTTGCAGGGGAACTTTAAAGAGAGGAATGGATACCAATAATTACTGAAACACCGCAATTCTGTGTGAGAGTTGGGAGAAATTTTCATCTCCATTAACACCGTAGTAAGACCTTGCTGAAGCTGGTCCCCCTTACACCCATTATGTCCAGCTTTGCACAGAAGCTTAGTATCTGTCCTGTTTCCAAAAAAAACAAAACAAAACAAAAACCAAAACCACCTCGACTTGATTATGAACTCTACTTTAATATAAAGCGTAAGTAAATCATATTGATCCTCTTAATGACTCCCTCAACAGCCACATGGATGTTTATGCAGTGCATAAAAATGTGTATAAACTTGGGGTGAAGTCATGCTCCCGTGGAGACCCGATGCCTCATGGAGTTCACAGCATCTTATTCTCCCACAGTATGCGTTCCCACATTCCTTATGCTGAAATGGGGAGAGACAAAATGAAAGGTAAAGACAACTGATGTTTTCTATATACTTTCATCCTTCCTGAACATCCCATTTTCTTTTTTTATGATGTGCTGTTTCCTGAGCAAATATGAAGGGGCAACTCATGGTGAGTCACCATATTACAGAAGGACAAAGCGGATGATATCTTTGAAGAACCTTGTGTGACATAAGCACTGTTTTGACTGTTCCACTGTACTCCAGACTTAGAGCAGAAAGTACCTAAATTTCACTCAAGTGTCTACTGCCATATTCTTTTGAAGCAAAGAGTAGTTGGAGAAGAGCTGGAAAAGAGAGGACTACAGATGTAGCTGTAGCTCTCTTTGTGAGGGGGTTGTGGTTTTGGCACCTGTACCCAAGACTTTAATTTTTAAAAGTAAGAAAAATGTTCTTATCACCTGAAGATGAAGCAGAGGAGTGAGAAGTAATGGGGTAAGGATCAGGAAAAAGACGAGAGGAGGATTATGGAACAAAATTATTACAATTGTGGTCTATTGGAACATCCTTGTATTTGTACGTGTGGATATGTGTATCCAATCACTTCTGCCTAGATGACTGGCAAAAAAGTGTATGGGACAGTCAACATCACACAAATACAAAAATGCTTTTGATATTGTTTAAAAGTTTCTAACACTTCCCATGTGAGGGGAAGAGGTGGCCCCAGGGCGGAGCCACCCTGGGCTCATATAAGGGCCACCAAAGGGAGAATGTCCCTTGGAAATAGGCTGCTTCCTGGGGAGGAGTGCTGTATGTCTGGAGAGCCCCCTCCCCAGCTGAGTGAGTCAACTTATGTGAAGTGAAAGCCTTGTGTATGTCTACTGTTAAAGCCTATAGTGCTTTGCCTGGGATTGCAAAGAACCTGTCTGAAGCAGATTTGTCTCTTCATTTGCAAAATGTGGTATAAACATGCTTTATTTCTGTCTGCAAGTTTTTTTCTTTAATGCTGTAAGAAAAGGAAATGTTGATTGTGCAAATACTTCGACAGTCTTTAGGTATTTGGAAATTCTTATGATGTCTAGTTATGTTGTCTTTAGTGTATTTCCATTTGCTTGATTACTCCTAAATAACATCTGTTTGGTCCTTATTAGCGATTCCATTTCAGTCTAAAACATGTGTCCAACCTTTAGGCTTGCCTGGGCTGCATTGAGTGAAGAGGAATTGTC
The DNA here is from genome assembly GCA_013396635.1 of Penelope pileata. Taxonomy (NCBI): domain Eukaryota; kingdom Metazoa; phylum Chordata; class Aves; order Galliformes; family Cracidae; genus Penelope; species Penelope pileata. Next base: position 385,295 of record WBMW01001628.1, read on the forward strand.
TTGGATTGTACAAAAAATATATAATATAGTTAATGTATAGAACTAACAAAACTTCTTAAATTTTTTTATTAAAAAAGTAACAAAAACATAAAATTAGTAGGATATCAGACCTTGTTTTTCTGAAACTGATGCATCAGTCTGGTTCAGTAGAAGTGATTGCAACTCTCAGTGAGTTCTCAAGGTGTTCAGCAGAGATTTTTGACGAAGTTTTACTCTTTCTGTGCTATGCTATTGAAAACAGTTGACCGCAAATGTATGTACAGCCAAGAAGTGATGGTATGGATAAGGCGTGGCTGTGAATAGAGATATTTTTCTCTATCATGCCAACCCCAGGCTGGACATGCCTGGGCCTCTAAAAGACTTCCTTAACTTGTTGCTTGCAACGATGTAATAAAAAGGAGGGATACACAGAGTCCTGTGAAGACTTTGGTTATAGTGTTATTGTTCATTCAGATTATTCAAAATTGATTCATTAGGAGTTGCTAGATAAGTTTTCCTTCTCAGAAGCACTGTGTTTTCCTTGAGGAGCTCTTGTTTAACTGATAACAAGACAGCGACCCTTCTTGAGATGGCTCAGGTCATTCTTCAATAAGGCTCTACCTGTTCTTTGCTTTTCTGTACAGGAATGTTTATTGATTTATGATAAATAAGAAATAATACTGATTTCTGCAAAACGTTTTTCAATTATACTGTCATCTGCTAACCTTTAGTATAACTACTGTAGAGTGAAGCTGGAGCCAAGTATGTGCTCAGGGTTGTACTTGAGCTCTTGACTTTAACATACTTTTCTGTATCACCTGTGAAACCAACCTGTGCTTACAGGCAGTGGAGAGAACAGTGGTGGTCTCTGTGCCTGTAGATCTGCCAGGTGGCCCATGTGACCAGGCATCCCATTTGTTAAACCACTGGTTCCTTTTCTTGGTGGATGACCACTATGTTTGTTTATGTTTCTAGGATATCTTGATTAATATGTGTGAATAATAACAGTGAGTAATCTCTACATTCTGGATAAATAAAACTTGTGATAATCCTAGGAAACAATGGATACCGTTAAGGTGAACTTCTAGTTAAGGGATGATCTTTGTAATGGCTGAGTTAGGATTTGGTCACTTGTACAACCTGTCCATGTCCCTTCAGTGTAGTACTGCTGAAACAATTATTCTTGTCTAAGCTTTAAGTACTAGTTCTATGCATGCTTGTTTTCTTGGTGGTGGTTTTGTCTTTTTTTCAGTAGGCTTGAGAGCTTTCCACATGTGCTGTGTCTGTCCTCTAATCTGACTCTTTCATGCGGTTCTGTTGGCATGCCATCTAGCTTCCAGGTCATCTGTCTGCAGGGCACAGCAGGAGCGGAGCTGAGCTCTGGACCTCAGGGCTGAGAGCCTCTAGCAGCAGAGGTGCAGCAATCTTCCTACTCTGAGGACTGGCCTCGATGTGGCATCCATGTGGGTGAAACAGAATTCATGAACTGTTGAGTTTTGCTTTAGATTTTACTTAAATGTCCAATTTCTTAAAGTAACAAAGTATTTCTATTTTGTTGAGGCATAATGTAATTAGGAGCACGGAGTTTGTGTTCTCCACCCCTAGTTACTCATGGCTGTGGGAAGAACCTACTTGCCAAATATCTGATTCATAGCTGTGCTGTGAAAATTTTGTTGTTACACAATAGCGTGAGGTGGGATGTAAGTTCTAAGTGAGGATCTCCTCTAAAGGCTGGGTCTAATGTGGTAAAATAGACAGGCCATGAACTGTTAGCTTGCAGCTCAGCAGCTTGGTGTTCATTTTTAACCATGTAAATATCTTTTTCTCTAAGCAAGAGATGAACAAGTAGACTAACACAGCTGTTCTTAGCTGTAATGTTGTAGGCTGGTGTTATTTAACTACTTGTAGACTTGTATTTCTCTTGTACCCCATCAATGAGTGAATGAAGATAAGTGTTAATTACCCTCAGCTCCTTCAACTGAGAATAAATAGGTTTTCATATTGCTAGTTTCATGCTGTCCTGTGATTAGAAGCCTTTGAGAAGCCTGCTATTGTGAAACATGGAGCTTGCAAAAGATCAGAAAAGAAGCCTCTCTGCTATTCAGTCTTTACCACCAGAACTACAGCTTTCCAAAAAGCATTCAGTGGACTTTCAGTCTAGTGAATATTTCCTGGCTTGCAAAAGATAAGCCTTAATTTTCCTGAGAGAGTACAGACTGTAGAAAATACTGGTTTCATAGTCACTAGTGGAATCCTTCTAATGCTGGTGAGATGATCTTGATGATTTTAGAAATAATGATAAGGAGAATCTAATTTCAGTGAAGCAGAGTTCATTCTTGATAAAGGTATTTCTAGAAACTAATCCATTGTAACTGTAGGAATACCTAAATTTTCTAATCTTTCATGGAGAATGAGAACAGACTTTTTGAGTTCTCAGGAAATCCCAGAGCTGATAGTGAATGCTAAACACATGGCGTGTAGAAGGAAAGAGGCTCTTTGGAACTTGCTTCCCGTAAAACATTCTCTACATCAGAGTAATATCCTCACTGAGCTGCTTAATAATGAACAGAGTGGTCAGAGGAGTGTAGCAGTGAATGTCCTTGGAGGTGGGGGGGAAGGGCTGATGTGGGGTAAATTAATTCTCTGAATAGTTCATCAAGTGATTGCCTTTGATCACAGCTCTCCTTTAGGAAATGAGAACCAAAACCAGTTATACTTAATAATAGCATTTGCAAAAGAAGAAAATAATACTTTTTTCACCTCAAAAAGGAGTAGGGAAAAAAAATATGGTCTGACTGCTGTATAGGCAACTGACAATCTGGGTGGTAGGAGGGATATGGAAGGTTACTTAGTTATCCTTACTGTAAAATATACATGCCCTGTGAAAGTCAGTGAGAAAGGGAGCACTCTGCTTCAATTTGACCAGGGTTTGATATAGAGCTAAGTGCAGACTGAAATGGTACAATTGGAACCTGAACTAGTTTCTCACATTTCTAGTTTCTGCTCTTGTGAGACCTCAGCTGGAGTATTGTGTCCAGTTCTGGGGCCCCCAACACAAGAAGGATGTGGAGCTGTTGGAGCGGGTCCAGAGGAGGCCACAAGGATGATCAGAGGGCTGGAGCACCTCCCCTACGAGGACAGGCTGAGAGAGTTGGGACTCTTCAGCCTGGAGAAGAGAAGGCTGTGGGGGGACCTGATAGCAGCCTTCCAGGACCTGAAGGGGGCCTACAGGAAAGCTGGGGAGGGGCTTTTTACAAGGACAGGTAGTGACAGGACAAGGGATAATGGTTATGAACTGGAAGAGGGTAGGTTTAGACTAGATCTAAGGAGGAAGTTCTTCCCTGAGAGGGTGGTGAGACACTGGAACAGGTTGCCCAGAGAAGTCGTTGATGCCCCCTCCCTGGAAGTATTCAAAGCCAGGCTGGATGGGGCTTTGGGCAACCTGGTCTAGTGGGAGGTGTCCTTGCCCATGGCAGGGGGGTTGGGACAAGATGATCTCTAAGGTCCCTTCCAACCTGAACCATTCTATGATTCTATGAAATTCTGCCAGAAAATTGCTGCTTCTCCTTCAACTTTTGTCAAACGGACGGAAAAACAAAAGATGGAACAACGAGAGAGATTTCCTTTTGAAATGAAAGGACCTTTGCATGTTTGGATCAGTCCCTCCTGTAGGTAACAGGTTATAATGTATTTCTGAATTATTTTGCTCACTGAGTTTCTTCATGAACACAGTTATGAAAAAATATCAGTGAGCAAGTCATATCATGCTAAGGTAAATAATGATAAAGCATAACAAGGTGTACACGAGGAGCTATTTAATGCTATACTATTATAAGCCACAAAGTTTTGTTTCTCCTGTTGCTAATTTCCTAGATATCTTCTTTTGAATAGGATGAGCTAGATTCTCAGCTGGTGAAAATCTGCAATGTAATCCAAGTTGCACGGTTTACTTGGTGTCATCTGAAGTACCTCTAGTACTGAACAGTGCAATTTTTAAATTGGCAAGGCCTCTGCTGCTAGTGAGAGCCACTGTGTGCAGTGCACCAAGACTTAGTTTGCAAGCAGCATTGCTCAGAAGGATGATTGATTTTCCCTTCTCATGGAAGAGGGGAGAACATAATGTAAATGCAGCCTTTTAAAATTTCTGAAGGAGCTGCATAGGTAGTTAGACACACAACGACTTCATCTACCACAGTTTAGTTTTAATAGGAAGTCCATGGCTAAATACCCACACAGCTCTGTGAAAATAGCGGCTGGATTGCCCATGCCATAGTGACCCTGATGAGCACTTTAAACCCAGTAACTCTGTGTTGTTAGCTTTGAACCAGGTAAGTCTTCTCTGAAACTGGAAATCAGTCAAATTATTACTCTCATGTAGGAAGAATTTTTTCCCAACCCTGGCCTCTGAGTGAAGACTTCTTTTTTCAGAAGTGTAGAGTAAGATTTTGTGGTGATCTTTCTCTGGCAGCTGTAAGTTAACTTTAAACTTGTGTAAATTTGGGCTGGACAACAAGGTGTATGGCTTAATACACTCCCTCATCCTGAATGCAGCGTATCTGTGGTGATGGGGCTTGATTGTACTGGGTCGTCCTTCTGGGATCCCCTCTGGTTTCTCACTCCTGCCTGCTCTTTTCCTCCACTGGATGCAGGCACATGCAGGGTAGGTATAAAATGATATGGATGTGTTTTTTAATTTTGCTTAGGTGGCCAGCCTTATAAAATAATAATTAAAAAATCTCCCAGATTTTACCTGAAACTTTTCAACTTGTGATTTCAATTGTTTCATGCTGCTTGCTTAACACTTGTGCCTTTTAGCTAAGTAAGATATTTTACACTTGTCATAACTGTTGTATGTTGTTAATTAAATACCAATGCAGTTAAGTACTGTGAACTCCCTTTCCTTTCAGAGAAGGAGGATACAATTTCAGATACCCTAGACAATAACAGCAGAATATTGTTGACTTCTTCATGAGTATAAAGAAGAGTGTATTCATCTCCAGTTTCCACAATGACACAAGTGCAGGGATTTGCCTCTTGGCTGAGCTACAGAGAAAGATCCCTGAATGCAGAGTGGGTTTTCAAACCCACCATGTAGTCAGTAGGCCATGCTAATTCACAGTTTGAACGTGAGAGACAGACATCCAGAGAGCAACGTCAGTCTCACCTAGCGGACCTCTCTGAGCTGGTTAGTCACTCCTGAGGTCAGGAGAGAAATAGATCCTCTGATGCAAGCCTGTGCAGCTGTTCTACTTGTTCTGCTGAGATGTGGGCAAGGTTAACCATAGCTTGTATCTGACTGGTGCCTTCTGCTGTGTTATTTATACCTCTCTCTTCATCTCTTTCTGTGATTTCATTTGATTTTCTTCTTGTTTTCCAGGCTGAGATGTTCACCCTTTGGAAGAGCTGCAAAATACATAAGTTTTTAGTTTTTCTTCCTCCTCTGAGTCACCTTTTGCAAGATGATGTCACTTGGCAGTGTCTGTCTCTGAGAGGGAGAGCTCACAAAGACCGACTTTGCAACACAGGATTTTAAATTGCGTAAGTGTCGAATTCTTTCAGAATTCTTGAAAACTTAAGGCATGTTTCAGGTTTCACTGCAGGGAAACCTGAAGCAAAAGTGTGCGCATCAGTGGCAATACAGAAGTCTCCCTTTGGATGAGAATCTAGAAAAACACTATTGTGGCTTTTTTCATCAGAATTTGTGTAACTGGAGTAAGAGGAGGGAAGGGTCTGTTTATTTAATGTTAATACCATATTTTGGTGAGCATCTGTACACTTACATGATTGCAGGTGATCTGGATTTGTTGTGCCTTGAGCTGTGTAAGTGAGCACAGAGCTTACACAGAGATTGACTTCAGTAGATGCATGCCATCTCTTCCCATCAGTGTGTAAGACTGATTTTCACAATGCCTGTAGCATATCTGAAACCCTCCTATGGCAGATGCTTTTCTCTCCAAGAGTGCAACTCTTTCTGGTGGGGAAAAAATTCTCCACTTGATCTTTTAAAAAAGACTAGTAAACAGGATGAAATCTTTGTCTGCTGAGGAACTGAATATAATACTTTCTGTCTAGGGTATTGATTTTTTTTTTTTTCTTGGGGAAAATATAACCTACTACTCCCTCTCCTGGCCTTGTAGGGGAAATATATGGAATTGTCAAAAGGGGGCATTCTTGCTTTTTTCAGGCATGTGAAAAGTAAGTCAAAGTGTTATAGTTAGACCTGTCAAATTAGGTGGAACAGAAATTGCTTAAATTGACAAAGTCTCTAGCCAAAGCAAATATAACAGATAAAATAGTATATATCAGAGGTGATTTGCAGGTTAATTTGATCTTTTATGGACAGAGTTTCTGTGACCAAAAGTTTATCCAAAGCTCCTATTAACTAATGAAAACGTCTTCTGCAGAGTTGTACACTGTATAAATATATTAAAATGAGGAAAAAGCACTCTGGCCGTTAATTCTGATATAGGGCAATTGTCAGTATATCTGTGAAAATGTGTCAGTCCTAGCCTGGTGTAAGGGTTTACTAGAAATTGTTTCTGTAACTTGATCTGGCACATACAGAGTTGTCCAGTTGTAACTGCAAAACTTGCATGCTTATTAGAAGGAAAAGATCTCCTGGAGGGATGAATCATGATGTACAACCAATCTAGATGTGCCTCTAGAAAGCTGAGAAATAACTGGTGCTCTGGGCTGTTTTTTTTTGTTTTTTTTTTTTTGCTGAATCTAGGAAATCCAGGACTGACTGAACAAATAGAGGAGGATGTTAGTTTAAGCTTCTGTGTTAAGGGATGTCAACAAAGATGCTCACTTTGGAGTTTGCCTGAGCACTTATGGATTAAAGCTGATAAGAAGCAGGTTCTAACAGGTGCTGATAAATCCTGTTTATAACCTAGTTTCATTCTGTTTCTCACAAGTTATACTCTAGTGAAGGAAATGCTTTATATGGTCCATATGAGTAGCTAAAGGTGTCTTAGAGGCATGGTTTTAATAAAGTAATGGTTTTCCACTAATAGATGTCAACTAGGGGAAAGCAAACACATGAACAGAACTTTCTTACAAAACAGATCTGCAATTATAGTTTTCTCTTGTCTAAAGACTCATTTCTTCATCTTTGTAATTCAATTCATCAAGCTAATACACAAACTTTGGGTGGATAGAAATTATTTTTATAGAGCATTTTAGCTACTGTGTTCTAAAAAGACCTTGTATCCAACAAAAAAATCTCATTTAGGTGTAGTGCAATTTAGGTTAGGAGTAAAGATGTTCTGCAAGCTAGAAGGTGTGCTCAGTAGTTAACTAGCACAGCAAGTAGATCTAGCAGTCAGATCTCTAGAAGTATGTGACCTTAGAGCAGCTGTAGACATGACCCTAAAATATTTGGTTTTAAAACAAGCAAACAAACACTGAATGATCTTTCTCCACTACCAGTCACCTCCTGTAGTCACTTACACTTAAGGAAAGTGGGTTCAGGGTATTGCCTGGTACTACTTACTCAGCGAATCTAGAAGTAATCATTAAGCTGCTGAGGAATGGAAAGCATTTACCATGGGGAAAACTCAGTCTAATAGAAGAGAAGCACTGGCCTGAAGCGCTTGCTTCTGAGCTCCTCATATCTGCTTAGGCAGTGTGGGAGGCTAATGTGGAGTTATATGTTTGTGTGCTTGCTATGTTTTATATTGCTAGTGTAGATTTGCCCTTGTAGAGACGTGGACCTGAATGCTTTTAAAAATAAAAAATCAAGTCAAAATGAGAAGCAGAAAGAAAAGCTGCAAATGTCAGGAAGAAATCTACTAGGTACAACTCCAGACTTTTTGTCAACTCAGAATGAAAATGAAACATGGCCAGAAAAATTGCAGTGAAACTGCCAAACAGAATGATAGTAAAAGGCTAGAGAATAAAATGAGTTAGAAAGACACTCTGGGCAGAAAGCACAGGACAGGAGCAAGATGGCCAGTCCTCTCCTTTGCTTAGTGAATGAGCATAGGGTTGCTGACTGTTGTAGGGAGTGGGGAGAATGCTTGTCCCTTTCAGGGTGGTTTTGTACTTCTTTGCACCAGATAGTGTTCTTCAGGCTTGACTGCAGCACAAAATAGATTGCCATTTTGGTTTGGGTCAGATGGTGCCCAGAGGCATGGTTTAAACATGGTTTTATTCCACTGCAAATCAGTATGTCTCAGAAAATAAATAGTAATTTATTACTACAACCCTTGATAAGCAGTTTTTGGAAAATAAGATGCTAAATGTAGTAGAAATGTCATGTTTAGAATGTTCATTGGTATGCTTGCACAAGTAGGAAGAAGTAAGATGTTTAGCCTTTAAAACTGTATGCCATCTCCATACCATGAAAACAGAAATCTTGTAATGAGTTACTGTCCCAGAATCTTGTTTATACAAGAATAACTGAAAGCATCCTCAAACAGGAGACTTCCTATTGCACAAGTACGTTGTGTTCCTGGCCCTCTTTCTTAAAATTGTTACTTGTCCATCACTTCATTATTGAAATGTGATGAGTTTAGGATTTTATTCTGCAAGGTGCTGAGCGTTCTTGCCTTGCTACTGTTGTGCACGCAAGGATGCATTTAAGCAAGTAAGTAGGCTGCAGTGGGATGACTTGTGTACTTGATCCACAAAGCATGTAACCTGGTCCTTGGATGAGTCTGGTTCCAAAGGACTTTGTTACTGAGGAACATGGTACCTAGAGGTGAACTTTGCTCAAGTATCAAGCTTATTCTTGAAGTTAACAAAGAACTCTTTATTCGTGGTGTCATATTTCTACGGTTTCACAAATTGTAGTATGCATTTCCCCAAGGTCCTTCACTTCCCTTTATGCTCTGGCTTTAACAGTATGTCACTAGAAATCAGTGAAGCTTTTGGCTGGTCTTTGAACAGTTCCCTTATTACCCAGGATTTTGCTGTGTCTGTAATTGTTTTATTGAGTGGTAGGTTGGCATCTCTGAGATTCTTTGACTGCTCAAACTTGATTTTGGTTTCAAAGTTCCTAGATATGTAGCTTATGTGTGGCTGTCCTGTGGCCCAGAGAGCTAAGCAGTTCAGTTGTTTCAACTTCAGATGTGGGAAGAGTCGGAGACTTGCACACAGTGATTCTTCTTGCTCTTTACACTGCCCAGTGACCAGATCTGGTGATAAGGAAACTTAGAAGTTGTTTTAAGTAAGCTAGGGACATGCTATTACATCAACCTGATGAAGTAAAATGCTGCAGTTAGGGACCAAGCTTGCCCAGCTCATGTTTAACCAAATGGTTGTGTGGGAACTCCACTTCTCACATCACTGGCCCTCTAGTTAACTTCAGTGTGAAGTTTGTGCTGACACATGCTCTGGCTAATCCAGATGAGGGACACAGTTATATCTGCAATAATATTAATGAATTGTCCAGTTTTAGAGAACTGGATGCAGTTTAACATCTTCCTGTTTTAGCTTTCACCAGCAATGATCTGTTCTAGGCTCTTTTCAACTCTTAGGGTAACTGTGAGATCCCAGAAGAAGCTTCAGAAGCCTTGGTTCTTATTTGTCCTAATTAATGCCTCTTCTGGTGATACAAAGGGAAATTTTCAGTAGTGTAATGGACTCCAGTTAAGAATCAGCGGGAGGTTTAGGTAATACAGAATAAAGTTCAAATTTCAAGTTTAAAATCTAGCATCAAAACTGTCAATCTTTCCACATCAATCTGGCTGTAAATTGCCACAGAGACTGGACGTATTTCACTTGAAACCACATTCTTGTAGATCTCAATCTAAAAGGGAAATTAAAACCTTTCAGAGGGAAAGACAGGGACCTCTGAAACCAGACTTCAAGTCTACACCTGCAATGAGTGTAGTGTAGGAGAATTGAGAGAAACTAGGCTGATCTGTTCTTCAGATTCTACAGAAACTACTCATCTGATGCCACACAGATAGCTGATGTGAGCCAAAATTTCCTGGTGGAGCATCTGTGTATCATACTGGTAAGAGCAAAACTCCAAAGGATTGTTGATGTTTGGGAAAATGCAAGTCAGTTCTGGAATGCTTGGCTTTGGCTTCAAGTATTAGTGCAAATGTTGTATTACGTAAGAAATTGGGAGGTGCTTTTAGAGTTGTACAGCAGTAAGTGGCAAGAAAAGATAAACTGGAGCAGATTGATAAAGAATGTGTTAGTCTCTGAAAGGAGAGGTGTTGTCTTATTCTTGGTGCTTAGACTGTCTCAAAGATGTTTTACTGATCTGACTTTGTCTTGAAGAATGCACAACAGTCACTTACTAAGTGGTTTTAGAGAATCTCACCCATGTTACAATAAACTGAGCTCAAAGATAACCTATCTTTTATGCTTTTTGGATGATAACTGTGAAAATTATCTAGTGAAGATTAGCAAACTATATCTGTACCCTTTTTCTCATGACCCCTGAGCAATCAAGTTTATGATCTTAGATCATGATATGCTATCAAATAACACGTTTGCCTGTCTGGCCAACACGAAGTAATTGAGGAGTGTTACAATTTTATGATCCGTGTTTCACCAAATCTGCAGCTTTTTGAGCTGTTAGACCTGAACAAAGTAGGTCAACACTGACAGAATAAGGTTGGCTCTAATCTTTTTTCAGTTTTTGACTACTTCTGTGAACATGTGTATTATGCCTAAAAGCAGCATCTAAGAAGCGCATAATTTCACTTATGTAGCCCAAGCTGGGGATTTTAGTCCTGTAGTACAGTATTTTTGTAGTTCTGAAAACCTGTATCTCAAATCCTTGATCTGCATCAATTTTAAACAAGCAATTGGATAGGCTCCTGTAAGTGGGGAATTAAGAAATCCCTACCAGCTGGGAATACTTAATGGTGGGAGCTTTGCTGACCTTAGGTCAGCTAACCACAGCCCTTTATTTTGTAGGTATGGAACCAAGATATGGAGAAGCGAAATTACCTTTCTTTTTCCAGTTCTCACTCCTTCCCTTCAGCATTGGTTTTGTCTATGTTTAAGTATGTCCAGAAATGCGTGACAAATTGGAGAGGGAACAAACAACAGGCCCACCTCCCCTAAAATGCTGAACTCGGAACAAACTATGCTTAAAAAAATACTCTTAGGGCAGCGGTATGTGTGCTTGTAAATCCCTATGGCTGTGTTTCCCTGAAGCTGCTCAGTGCCTGCTGACTCTGTGACTAGTTTGGTGATGGTTAGACAGCTTTGTCCTCAGCTACCTTCATCCTTGTGAAGTGTCTTATCTTGCCACTTTGAATCTGTACGAGTCTAATAACAATAAAGGTGTAGCAAGGTAAGACAGGATGCTTTACATCCGTTACTTTTCCAGGCAAGCTATCTCTAGGAAAAGGAAATAATAAAGAAAAAAGGCTGCTTTGGCTACAGAAGACTTAAACCCCTGTAGGGGAAGAGATTAAACAGTGGCAGCAAACACAAAAGATAAGTGCTACTTTGAAAAAGCTTTGTATGCGGCACTGTACTAACTAGTGTAGTGTGCAAGATGCTCCTTTTTGAATTGTACTCTTGCCTCAGAGTTTAGGGCTTGTCTCAATCGCAGGCAAGCGGTGAGAGGTGAGGCTGCTCACTTAGTGAACTGCTGCTTCTCTGTGCTTTAGGATGTTCTTACGGATCTGAGGAGTGTGTTCTTCAGGGAGTCTGCTTTGGTGTCCTTGCTTCCATACTCTCAAGTGGAGCTGGACAGGCATATTGACTTTCTTTCAAGGGCATTCTTTAGCCCTCTTTCACTTTTTACAGGGTACAGAAGCCACCATTAGGAGACAGTCTGTCATGCTGGTGGCCAAAGGAAAGCTGATTATTCTGAATGTTGTAAAAAGATTTCTCGATTTTTCCCTGAAGTTTGTTTAGCACAGGTGGCTGTCTGTGAAAAACCTTGTATGTGTTTTCTTGTTTGTTTTTACTAGATAAAGATATTTAGGTAATATTCTAAATGGCTTTGTTGCTTGCTGAGTGGGAATCAAAACCTTATGTTAGTCAAACTTACTGGCAGGGGAGACACGAGGCAGTGATAGCTGTGTGGTAGCTGTCTGTTTCAGGCAAACTGTTGGGTAAATAGACTTCACTGTAACCTGACCAGACAGGCACTGAGAATCTGCTGTGTCAGTGTACTGGGGAGAGCGGAGATCAGTGTTGGTGCTATAGCAGTAAGATACTACATGATCAAATATGAAGGGAAAAAACCTTTGCTTTGAAGGAGTATAGGATGAAAATGTTTTTCAAGTTAGACATAATGTAACAGTGGTAGCACAGCTGAGATGAGACTGGTGTTCAATATGCATAAAACAGTAGAAGAGGAGTGAAATGAGCTGGAAAAATTAGGAATGATGGAACTAGTGTGGGAGCCAAATGCTGCTGCTTTGCATGAAGTGCCTGAACTCCTTGGTACAGGCACAGTGTGAATATGCTAAGGGCAAATGAAGCAATTATAATATTGGAGAAATTATGAATCAAGATTCCAAAATAAATGAAGTGCTTAAATTTATCCAAGAAATGAAAACATTGTATTAGCAATAGTCTTCAGCAAAGTACATCTTGGGATGAAGCGGCTTTGTGGAAGAAAACATCTGTGGAAGAAAAACCCATAATGGGGAAACCTTAAGGTTTTTACCTTGTACCCTAATATTTTAGTGTAAAATAAAATGAGAGATTTTTGAAAACAAATATTATGTCAGGAAAGGATGGTTTTTCAACTTATGTTTGATATTAGGGAAAGGTTTTTTAAGACATAATACACTTTTTCTCAGCCTTCAGTTATGGTTTTGTTGGGGAAGGGAAACAAAGGTACACAAAACCAAACAACTGGAAGTAATTTTGAGTGATCTTCTGGCACGTTGTTTTGCCCTGAGATAGGATCAACTTTAACTGTGCTACCTGAGACAGAAGTTTGATTGGCTTCCCTTTAAAATCCATTATGATAAAGATTCTTCCTGTGTTCATCTGGTCACATGTGACCCTCCCTGTTACGCAGGAGTCCAAGGCTGTTATCTCTTGTCTTAGCAATGTTGCTTAGTCTTTGCAGCAGCCCTTCACATACTGGAAGACTGTTAGTGTCCCCTCGAATGGGCTGTGGTTCACATTGCAGCTTTGCTAGAGGCAACTGGGTATAGCACAAGTGCAAAATAAGATGTGAGAAGACTGTTGTGGTACTTGGAGCTGAACCCCAATGCCTCTGTAGAAGCAAACAGGGTGAGTTTTCTCTTATCTTCTCTTCCTGATGCGAGAGTTTTTCCTTTGGAATATTCCATATCAGGACAGGAATAACTTTTCAGCTTTGCACTGCTGCTCCTATTGTTAAAGGGTACGGCTTCCTCAATATTTTTTTCGTCAAATTTTGTAGCAGGTGGCTTTTTGCTGTGGTCTGTGTTGGACAGCATGAAATCCAACACGTATTTCATTTCCATGTTATTGAAAGGAGGGACTGGATAAGTTGTTTCGTGAACTACTCTGTCAAATAGCCTGAGAGACACCTAGCCTCCCACAAGACTTCGCACATTTGAATCTCATCTATCAAAGGGAAGTCTGATATTTTCTAGGGTGCCACAATTTGTGGAAATGAATGAGCTTAATTAAGCTCATGGGAAGCTCTCAGAAATGGCTAGAGATAAATATCAAATGGGGTCAACACACTGTCATGAGACTTTTGGCTTGTTACTGGATGTTCTCATCCCTTTGGGATGGCCTAGAGGGCAAGGACTTCTGAGAAGATTGGGGTCGGCCATGATTAAAGCTATATTTAGAAACTTTTTTAATTGCATAGACTTCAGGCACATTAGAGCTGGCTGATTTTTTTTTTTTTTTTGATGAAACAATTTTCTGTTAGAAAATGTAGTTTAGTGGAAATCAGAATGTTTCATGGGACCGTGGCAGTCTGACTACAGCTTTTGACAGGAGGATGAGAAAATGAACTCAATTTTTTAGTGTTTTAGTAATATGAGTGTCATTTGGACAATGTATACTTTTATTGAACTATTTGGTATATTTCATGTTGAAACTCTAAATAGAATGAAAGTGATCAGCCTAATCTACCAAGATAAGAGTTTAAGGGCATAACTGTTATCTATTAAACAATCTGACAGTATTAAAAATGAACACTTTGATAGCTAAAATGTTTTCCCCAATGTGTCACTTTTGTAGAATGTTTTTTTAATTCAAGTTGGAACAAAATTATAATGAGCTTGAGGGGTACTTTGCCTTGGCAGACTGAAAAAACAAATCCTGATATAAATCAAGCATATGAATAAGGAAAGATGTTAGCCAGTCCTGTGACTCTGGAAAGAGAACTGTGGGCCCTGATTTAGCTACAGGCTATGTAGCAGCATTGAAAAGTAGTTACCAAACACAGTACATGACCAACTTGGAAATTAAAGAGGTTGGAAAAAGACAGTGTAGGAGCAAGGAGACTAGATGAAATTATTTGGAAATCCAGCCTCAGGGAGAATCTGGCCTGCTGTTTATGTTGGGTGGCTGGAAATCAGGAGTAGACACTGGGACATAACAGAAGCAAGCACTGGCAAAAGCAATGTAGTGGTTCTGGAAGTACCCTATCAAGAAATTCTTCTTCAGTTTTTAAAAAAAAAAAAAAAAAAATCTTGAAGGGCAGTGAGGTGTGGGCAGGCTTCTCCAAAGCATGAAAAACAAATTACAGAGGAAGAGGATGGTGGCAGAAGCCGAAGGAGAAGAGAAAAGCCATTGGCCTCAGCACTACAGGACAGCTACTACAGGACAACTGTGGCTCTGCAGAGAATGATGTGTTGGTCTGTTCCTAGCTGCTCATTTAATATTACTGTAACTAGCTTCAACAGAAGCAATAACTGAGCCTTCCTTGCAAAACTTGCATTGTCTCCAGGCTTTGGGTGAATGTGACAGTCCTCTCAGAGGATGCAAGTGCATCGACCTCCAAAAACAGGAGAGCAGTTATCTGCACCTAGATAACAGTGAACTGAGCTAAACTATTAGCTTGTTTTGGAAAAAACGACAGGAATTAAACACCTTGCAACTTGCCTATCATGCTGCTTCTGAGGGGACATGAAGAACCTTTCCTTGGGGTGATGGTCTCTGCTCGCAGGTTTACTGTTGTGACTTTCCAGCTATGCCAGTAGGTTGATTGGCAGCACATTTGCGTGCTTGTTCTCACTGGGGAGAAAAGGGTGCTTGCTGCCTCTCAATTCTGAGTTCAGGTTGAATGGTAGGTGAACTGTTTAGGACTGAGCAACTAATTCATTGTTATAATGCTGGAAAGGCAGTTAGTAAAGTGTAAAAATGGAACACGAGAGTGTCTTGTGTTAATCTTTTAGCTCATACTTGGGATTTCCTCTGAGGTATTGTTACAAAGAGCTAACAATCTGCCTGCTGGTGCTGTTCCTCGATAAGAATTCTTCTCCTATGTTTGTGGCTTCTGGATGGGTTAGGGGTTGGCTGGCTGCTCTCGAACTTTCATAGCGAAGTGTAGTTTTCAACACCTGTTTTGTGGTCTTGCTTCAAGCTGATCGTTGTAAGGGAGAGTGCTAATGCAATTTACCCAGGCTTCCTTGGGCATGGATCATATTTTGTGTCCTTGCAGGCTAGGTGCTAGGATGACCCTGCTGAGTGGGTGTTTCTGCCTCTCTTCTTCAAAAAAAAAAGTCAACCGTGTTGCAACTGGAAGCTTAAATTGAACGCTTTGTAAGCAACCTATTAGAGATTTTAGCATTATGGTTTATTTGGGGATTTTCCTTTCTTAGCAGCATGTTTGTGTTGCATTAATGGCTTGAGCACTTTCAAGTGACTTGCCAACATTGACAAATGCCCTCAAGCATGGTTTGGGGCTCCAGAATCCCAAGTTATCCGAACTCTAGATCCCTATATAGTCATGGCCGTAGAATAGAAGTAAAAGCACAATATAATATTCTTTTTGCTTACTGTTTTCACAAGTTTTTGCTTCTTTGCAAAGAGCAGTATATTCTAGTGATGTGTCTTCTGAAGTATGCTGGAAATACAGACCAAATCCAGTCCTAGTGTTCACCCTCAATAACTAGCATGCATCAGTTGTGCACATAGTTCTGTCAGCAATGGTATTTCCACCAGCACATCTAAATCTCAGCTTGTGTTCTCCCTGCTCCTCCTTTCCTGATGAGTTCCAGGTGAGCAACAGCACCTTCACTGCTGCATCCAGGAGACTGATGAAGCTTCACCCAGTATTTCCTGTTGTGCCTTGGTAATTGTATGTTCTTCATGCATCTTGCTAAGAAGCAGATCCATACGCTGGACCCACAAGTTAAGTTCTTAAGTGATACTGTTGATTGGTTATCTTCTTAGTTTTTGTGTTGTATTGGCATGCATGAGCTTTTCTTAGTACATAATTCACATTAAAAATGCATAGGAAAATGATACAATACAACTTAGTATATGTGCTGCATCCCATCTTGTGGGGGATGAATGTCATTTTGTATGCTGTAGCTAAACATAAATGAACTGTTATTAATGATTGCCATGATGTTTTCTAGCAGTTAGCTGGCTGTGATTCTAGGAATTTTTTTCCACTGTGTTTTGAAGGGTTAGGTTATTTAAACTTACTATCAAATAGAATCAGATCAAAGTGAGCTAATTTTTCTTAAACACTAATCATTTTAAGGCTATTGAACTAAATATAGAGGCAGTTCATTAAATCATTAAAACAGCCTGCAATAATGCTCACAAAGTCATTATAGTGCTATTCCCCAGCCAGAGAGGTGGTGTTGCCTTAAGCACAGTTTAATCAAATTAGATGGTGGGCTATGTCCTGGGGTTTCTTCTATTGATATTCATTAAAAATACATGATTTATCACTAATCTCTGTAAGGTATATCCTGCTCCTCCAAATGAATTTTGTAAATGTCAGGGGGAAGAAAACAGAATAGTTTATTGTTACAAGAATTTAAGTGTGGTGTGATCACATTTACATTTATATGCTATGTAATTTAGCAATAGATAATAATTTTAATATGCCTTTAAATTTTTTGTCCTTACTTAAAAAGCTAGCAAAAATGGAAAACCCTCAGGAGCAGACACTTGATATTTTAGTACTGTATGGGCATATGAATTAGCTTTAGAACTAATAGTTTGCTAATTCTTCATACTGCTTGTTCTTATAGATTGTCTAGAAGTTCACGGTTCAATTTCATGAACTCGTTTTGGCACAGCTTTTCTGCTTTCTCTTTTTTATTTAGAACATTTTAGTGTTGTCACTTCAGTGTCCTTCCCCCATCACTTTTTTGATTTTTCTTTTAAGTTTTTAATTGGCAGGAAATCTTATTGAGAAGACCACACAGGTAAACATTTCTCTGTGCTACTCCTTCTTTAGCAATTTCTTCATTTACATACTTTTCAGTTCTGAGACCCTTTACAAATGGGATAGGTTGATCATGTCACCTAGCATCTGGGCATGCAGCTGATTAATGGTGCAGAGTGGGGCTCTGCACTTCAGACCAGGAATAAACACATTTCTGATAACAGTGGTAATTTGGAACAGTACAATCTGATTACTCAAGCTGAAATTTTCCTGAATTATCCTAACTCTTGTAAAAAGCCTTGTAAATCTAACACATTTTGGTGGTGCTGTTATTAGTTAGAATCTCTGATAGTGTTTGAAACCTCAGATTAACATCCTAAGAGATGCCTCTCTTACCTATCAAACTTATGGCTGCCTGCAGTGCTTACCCAGGGTCAGAGTGCACTGGAGTCACTTTAAACAACCAAAACCATGCGAGGTTATCTGGGGGCTGTGGATCAAGTTCTCAATGTTCTGAAAATCTTCTGTCAAAGCTTTGAGCTTACCTGATGCTGCTTAGCTTTTAGGCTGTGATGCTATGTGGACGCAAATCAGTAACAAGAAAAGTATTAATCATGTTACTGTGTGTTTGCCACTTGATTGAAACTGATGTGAATATAAAACTTAATAGTTCTGTTGTAATTACTGAGGTGTTGTTCTAACTACTGAGATGTTCACATAGTAATCCTTGAACTAGGAACTTCAGTTTTGTGGTTTTAAAATACTGTACCACTTGTTTGTCAGATGTGCCAAAAACTATTCTCAATTCTACCATGGTAAACTTGAACAGGTTGCTATTGCTGGCTCTGCTGTTGATTTATACTGGCACATCTGAAAGAGCTCATTTCTGTGTGTTTTAGAAATGGAGAACATACTTCAAGGCAAATAATTGCTCTGCTGAATGTCTGAATCCAGGTGCCTTTGGTTTCATTGGGCTACAGCTAAATGTAACTGTGATTCCGTAACAGTTCAAAACACTTTCAGGTGGTGGTGGTGGAGTTCCACCCTGCCTCCTTTACACTGGCACATGTGTTTCTCATGCATAAGTCTGCTAGATAACCTAAACTTGTAGAAAGCTGTTTCTGTTAGCATCCAAGTTCTTAAAATATCTCTCCATGGAATTTGAGGAATGTTGGTTCTAGGTGCAAGAAAGAAGACAGGGATGTACAGGGTAGTGAAGAGAAAGGTAGGCCAGAGCAGTGTTAGCTGGGAAGGGCTGAGAAGGACACTGAGCTGCAGTCTGAGTTGAAGAACAGCAGTACTTCTGGTCAGTCTTAATTTCAACCATGTATGTCTTTTATTTTTTGCTATGCTTGGAGAGAATTCTTGTGATCATGAGATTTGAAATTCTGAACTTCTGTTTCTAACATTTTAGCCCTGCTGGTGGTGTGAAGGAAAGCTTGAAAATTTCCAAAACGCAGTGTGACTCCGTCGACAGGCTTCATGGTGGAGTTCAAAAGGTACAGTTCAATTAGAAAAAAACACTCCCTTTTCTTGTCTGTCTGCTAACTGCATGCTTTTAAACTAATCACATAATATTTTTTGGAATGGGAACTGAGATTTATTTACTTCTGAAATGCCCTGAGTTGGCAAAAGTAGACTAGAGGAAGCAACCACGGAGCTAACTGGATGGCACCAAAGATTTGTATCACTGTAGGTGCTGCTTCTGTGGGGTGCAGCATGTATGTGAGCAGCTCTGGCTGTACGCAGCTCCAGTGGAGTTTTAGTGTATATCTGGCAATCACCCTGCAAGCCTAAATCCTGCAAAAATACATTATGCTTAATTTTATACTTGTGGGAAACCCAGCCTAAACGAAATCCTATTAAATTAGAAGTCTACAGATAATTAAACACCTGTCTTTCAGTGTTGTTTTGTTTAATGAGATGTATTGTGTATTGGAAACTAGGCACATGTAGAATTGGTTCTACCAATTTTTTTTTTTTGGGGGGGGTCAACAGATGAAATGGTCTTGCTTGTTCTGTGGTTTCCTATAATATATCAGCATAATAATGTGCTGATGAAAGACAGCATCTAATTCACCTAGACTTACTACTTTGCCTCAAGTTTTTTTTCCCAAAGTGCAAGGTACAGTCAGGGCAGCTGGCTGTTATCCATAGGCTTTTCAGCTCCAAAGTCTTTAAAACAAGTGAACAGGGCTGCACCTTTATTATTGGCAATAACTAGCTTTGAAAAGAAAGTAATAAATGGGAGTTCTTACGAAGTCTCTTCTTAAGTAGCTAAATGCATAATCCACTTGGGATATTGTTTTAAAATTCATTTCATCTTCAGTAATTTGATCAGAGAAAGAGTTGTATTGGTCATTTCTCTTGTGTAAGAACTGTGTTGCACCTAAGGGCAAGGAACACTTATTTTCATGATTAATACCTGTGAGTTTCGTGGCCTAATGAGAAAGCCCTAGATTTACTTGAAACGAAGAGTGGGGAAAAACAGCAGTATCATTCAATTCATGTAAACACTTTGACTATTGCTCTTCTCTATTTGCGTGCAAAGATCTTTCATTACCCGCTGATACCCTGGTAATGCTATTTTGTTGTATGTGATTGTAACAATGAAGCATGTGAGTTCCAGTAAGAGTAACTTTATGTAGAGACCTGTGTGCTTTTGTGTAACTTACACTTTCCAAAGATGAATAGCCCCAGAAGTGTGAAAATGATTGTTAGTGAAAGATTTTCCCTTGCTTTTTATGGCATCCATCTAACCTGATGAAGAAATCCAGTGATAAGTACTGCACTGCTGTAGAGAAATTGAGTCTTCTCATTGCAACCTCTTGATTGAATTTCTTGAAATTTTGAATTTCTTGAAATTCAGTTTGAAATGTGTACCAAAAAACAAACGAAGCCGTCATCATCTAAAACAGGAATTGATTGTGCCTGTTCAGTAGGGATGCCCTCAGAGGTTTTATGGGGCTAGCAGTGGTTCGCCTCATTTAATTCAGGTAGAGGTTAGCATGAAAATCTGCTTGCACCATCCAACTGCTTAACCATTTCTGTGCACCTCAAAACATGCAGGAATACGTCTCTGCAGAGGGCAAGAGTCTGTTCAAAAAAGGTCAGAATGCTGGTGAGCAACCTTGATGGGACCATGTGGTGTGATCCAGTGCCTTGGAGAGAGAATTGATGTAGCTTTGAATAGCTAACATAGCCGTCAGAAAACAATCAGTGTTAGAGCTCCTCAGTTGATAGGCACTTAGTGGGGAGTAGGCTGTGACAAGGCGGCTGTATTTTCTCCTCGGATATCAGCATGTTGCTGTGCAGCATACTCAAGATAGCTGGCTCCCTCTTGAGACAAATGCTACTAACTTTAAGATGGTGAGCCTGGTTAAGCAAACTGTTGCATTAAGGTGTAATTGAGCTAAATCACTGCAGTGCAAGC
This sequence comes from Penelope pileata, assembly GCA_013396635.1. NCBI lineage: Eukaryota > Metazoa > Chordata > Aves > Galliformes > Cracidae > Penelope > Penelope pileata. The sequence goes on from WBMW01001628.1 coordinate 405,940, forward strand.
TGTGACTTACGAGAGAGCTCTGAACAGCTGTGATAGATATGCCATCTCCACACAGCTATGCCCCTACAAAAACAATGCTGGTAGAAAGGGTGCCTCTTGTTTCTGTTTGAGACAGTGCTGTTACAATTTATTTGAAGGCTTAATTTTTCCCTGTGCAGAAGAGGAAACATTTTAAATACTGTGGTGGCTTATACTTACTGCGTCCCAAAAGAAGGACACAGCAAAAGAGAGAAGCAGAAGCTTAATTTTTGCAGAGAAGAGGAAGTAGTAATATTGGGAGGGATCTCTGAGGACATTTGTTTGTGAGATCAAGTCCTGAGACCGAAATGTGTAGGGTAGGGTGGAGTTCCCCTCTAGTCTCAGCATATGAAACATGCTTCTTGTGGGTAGCAGACCGTGCTTACGTGATAGGTCACATGTCTTTTCCCAGAAAAAGAGCTTCTGCAAATAGAATAAAACAGTCATTTGTTATTTTGTAGGAAGATAATTATATGGAATTTTTGTTTTTAGTTGACAATGTGTATGGCAGGTTGATTTGAGGGTTGGAGGTAGAGGGAAAAAGTGGTGTTTCCATTAATTACATGATTACTTTTTCAGCAGGATGAGTTAGCCTCTGCTAAGCTCCAGGCTCCCCTCAGCTAGTCTGTTACCTATGCTTGAATTCAGTACTTCAAAGCTTGCTTCACTGTTTCTTCCACAGAATCACAGAGTGGCTTGGGTTGGAAAGGACCTCAAAACTGCTCCATTTCCAACCCCCTGCTGTGGGCAGTGTTGCCACCCACTCGATCAAGCTGCCCAGGGCCCTATCCTGCCTGACCTTGGGCACCTCCAGCGGTGGGGCATCCACAGCATCTCTGGGCAACCTGTTCCAGTGCCTCACTGCCTTCTGAGTAAAAATTTCCTCCTTATATGAAATCCAAATCTGCTCTCTTCAAGTTTTAAAAACTAGTCCACCCCTTCTCCTGTCACTATCAAACCATGTAAAAAGTTCATCTCCCTCCTGTTCATAAGCTTTCTTTAAATATAAGGTCCTTTAAGTTCCTTCAGGACCCTGGGATGCATGTCATTGGGCCCCACAGATTTTCACATGTTCAGTCTCATCAGGTGGCCTTGAACCTGCTCTTTGCTTACAGTGGGAGGGGTTTTTGGTCCCCCCTACCCCCACCTAGAGGTTCAGGAATGTGAGAGATGTGGGAAACCTGACTGCTAGCAAAGGCTGAGGTAAAGAACTTGTGGAGTACCTCAGCCTTCTCTGCCTTCTGTGTCTGCTGTTGTTGTTTCTGCCTTCTCATTGATCTGAGGGGTGAGTCTCTCCTTGGCCCTTCTCTTCTGACCGATGTAACTACAGAATCCCTTATTTTTCACATACCTTGCCAAGTTCAGTGCCACCTGTGCCTTGGCTTTCCTGATCCCATCTCTGCACATCTGGACGGCATCCCTGTATTCTTCTCAGGCCATGCATCCCTGCTTCTACTGCCTGTACATTTCCTTCTTACTCCTCAGTTTAACCAGAAAGCCCTTGTTCAGCCATGTTGGTTTCCTGCTTCATCTGATGCTACGACAGGGAGAGCTCTTGTGCTCTCAGAAGTGTGTCCTTGAAGAGCTGTCAGCTCTGTTCTGTTCTGTTGTACCTAAGGACAGTTTCCTAAGGGATCTCGTTCAATAACTCTTTAAGCAGCTGAAGTTCTTTCTTCTGAAGTTCAGGGTCCTGACTCTACTCTTTGCCAGGCCTGTGTTCCTTGAGATCACAAACTTGGCCAGGGTGTGGTAGCTACAGCCCAGGCTGCCTCTGATCTTAACATCTTTAATGATCTCCTCCACACTGGTGAACACCAGGTCAAGTAATGCTTCTAGTCAGTTTATCTAATAGCTGGACCAGGAGGTTATCCTCAACAGACTCCAGGAGTCCTGTGGATTGCTTGCCATGTGCCATGCTGCTTTCCCAGCAGACATCCAGGTGGTTGGAACCCCCCATCAGGGTGAGAATATACATGTGATGTTGTTCCTAGCTGAAGAAGGAAGGCCTTGTCAGCAGGTTCCCCTTGATCAGGCAGCTTGCAGGAGACCCTGACCACTCGCTGTCCTTTATTGGTCTAGTCCCTAATGTTAACCCACAAGCTCTCAATCTGATAAGTGTTGTTTAGAGGTATCTCATCTCAATCTGTCCACTTCTTAACATGGAGGGCAACTCCCTCACTCCTCCTTCCCTGCCTATCCCTTCTAAAAAGCATATAGCCCTCAGTCATAGTGTTCCAGTTGTGTGATTGGTCCCACCATGTTTCTGTGATAGCAATTAGGTCGTAGATCTCTAACTGAACCATGGCTTCCAGCTCTTCCTGCTTATTTCCTGTGCTCCTTGCATTGATGTAGAAGCACTTCAGCTGACAGCCTGGCTGTGTTTCCTTCTCAGAGGAGTCCTCCTAAATTTCTCTGGGATGAATCTGAGCTTTTCCCTTGCTGCTTCCTAAAGTAATGGTCTTTCCTGGATCCTCTCTATCACTTGGAAGTACATCTCCTTCCCCCTTTGAATCTAGTTTAAAGCTTTTAATCAGCCTGGCCACCTTGCTGCCTGGAATGGTCTTGTCTCTCCTGGTCAATCGTGTCCCGTCCAATGCCAACATGCCTGGTCTTTCAAAGTTGTGTCTAAGATCTGATAGGTATAGTGTGTGAACATATTTGGCATTTTAGTTAGAGGGATCCAGCGTGACTATGTTATGTGAAGGAGAATTTCTGTTCAAAGCACCATTAAGAGTGCACGGTTTGCCTAAGGAAATCGTTTTATTACAGTGGTTGTGGCTGGTTTTAGTTCTGATCAGATCTTTTCAGCCTAGATAGGTTTTGGCTATTGCAGTTTTGTCCCTCTCTCTCATCTGTTGCTCTTTCCACCATTGGTATTTGTGAGAGCTCTGGGACTCCAGGCTGCTCTCCCTGCCTTCCCAAGGGATGTTTCCCTTGCCTGGGATGACTTGCCTGTTGTTGCTATTCGTAACTGTAGAGCTTACCAATTCACTTTGACCTTCTGATGAATGTGAGGTATGGTGACACTGTGGTGGAGCTGCTTCCTCTTGATAACTGCACATTTACTTTTTGAGTTTACTCAACTTGAGACACCTACATAAATGTTTCACTGCTTTATGATGGTTATTGTAGTAGTGCATGACAACCTGCCTAGTTCACAGAAGTCAGCAGTCATTTATGACAATTACATCATTTAAAAAAGATGGATAAATAGTTCTTTTCTTGTTTTACTTTGTGGTGTCTTAAGAGTTGTATCAATTTTCACAGATTTTCTTGTTTTGCTTGCACTTCCTCATGTGTCTCAACTTGTTGTGATGTTGATGTTATTTGACATTTTCAGCTGGTATGTGGCATCTGTGACTTTCCACATAGGCCTCTGGAATGAACAGTAGCAAGAGACATGCCTTGTTTTAATCACCTGTGCCTCAGAACTTCACTGCTCTTGTATATGACTTTGTGCCTGCCCAGTTTGCACAGTACTTACATGTTCCTGCAGAGCACCTACTGAGTTACTGTCTCTGTGAGTAGCCATCCTGAGAGAAAGATGGATACAAACACCTGTAAAACATCCAGTCCTGTGGGGTTTGTTCTCATATTTGTTCCATCCCAGCCTTGAGATGAGCACACAAAGCATTACTGGAACCTATTACCATTTCACTTTTATTTTCTATATTTCTTTTAGTTTAAAGATCTTGTTTAAGCAGTGCATCTTCATGCTGCAGTGCTGCTGCTGTCAGAAGCTAAGTATGATCCTTTTACTCTTTTATCACCTGTATTCTAAAGCTATAGCATAGCAATTTTTATGGTATGTGGTGAAAGTATTCTGAGCTGCATCTCCTAGTGGGGAGAGCACCTATTTCTATTTAATCCATTGATTAATGGGAATAGCAAAGGAGCACTTGCATGTGGAACTGGAGAGGAATTGTGCTGACCAGCTGTGACTGTGCATGCAAGCCCTGGCAGTGTGCAGGCTGCAGGCTTCTAGAAGTGCTGTTCTATGACTTCTGGATCCTTCCTCCACTGCTAGGCTGTAAGTAGCCAGGCTTTCACATCTGTGCTGTGCTGCAGAAGTTGCATGTTGGTTTGATGGATGTTTTTCCTGTCAGTACTGACAGTTAAGCTCTGAAGAAGGAAAGGCTATATCCTGTTTCCCTGACCACCCCCTCTCTTGTGGCACTGAACTCTCCATTCCTGTGGCAGCCTTGGAGGCTGGTGTCTGTATTCACCCAATTCTTAGGAAGGCTGTGCCGAATTAAGGGTCTGTATTGCAGTTTTGTCCACTGTTCATACAGTAGTTTGTTTGCATCTGAGAGCTCAAGAAGTGTTAACAAGGTCCAACCTCTGAACCTAGTTTTTTTTAGCAACTTTTGAGTTGCTTTTCAGATTGTTTGTACCTCCTCCTGTAGGTGAGAGTGAGGATGTCCTGTGTGTAGTTCTGCAGCTGTTTCCAGTTTCACCTTGTTTAACTTCACTTTGCTTTCTTGCATGCGACTGAAAATACAGCAGTGCTTTCATGCTTGGAGAGTGGTTTTGGAGTCTTCTCCGAAAGAAGACAAGTGCCTCTCTGCCCTCCTGGAACAGCAGCCATCCTTGAATGGGGCCCTGCAACAGGCCGTTGTCTGCCTTGGGGTGTTTCAGTGCTGAACATTGCAAAATCAGAGGGCTTTGGAGAATCTGAGGATATATATATATTTTCCCCAAGAGTTCACAGCTTGCTAAGGTGGAACAGTGGCTTCTGTGCTGCTGTCTGTTTTAACCAGGTGTTGTTTCTCCTTAGTCTGCTTGCAGTTTGGAGGCAACACAGTATCATACCATTCAGTTTGCTTTTAAAGGTACAATGTTGCTTTTTTCTCTTAGATAATGGGGAGGAATTCTTTGTAGTTCCACTGGTGACCTACAAGCAAGGCGGCATTGCTTTATTTTTGTGTACAGTTGTTCAGTCTTTGACTCTTCTACTTTTCAAATTCGAGAGATCAATTAACCTCGCAGTTTTGCATAACGCTAGTATCACATGCCCAAAAGTTGAAAGCAATTTCTTATTTTTATTTTAAAAAGTAAATTAAATTATGAAGGTTGTAAGGCCTCAAAAGGGTAGAAAACACCAGAGTCTAAACTGCCTGGAGAACTTGAATTCAGGCTTCTTGTTAGCAAAGAGCATGTCACAAGCAAATGGTTACTTGTTTTGGGTCCTCCTTGCTATTGTTTCTGTCTGATTCCTTCCTGCAGGTATGTAAAACCCATACAATGATCATTTTGTGATAAACCTGTAAACATACTTTAATTTTGCACTGTTACTGCAAGCAGTCTAACTTAACAGTCATTCTATGGCAAATTTGAGATACCATCATTTTTTCAAGGCGGCATCAATGGGCCTTAATCATATGGAAGGCCCATAACCTAAAGCTTACAAGCTTTTTCAAATGTGAAATCATACTTCATTTCCACAGCTCATGAAGGAAAAAGGAATCTGAAGGTGGGAGGAGAATACTATGTGATGTCATATAACTAAAGACTGTTTCAAAATGCCCCAAAAGGGTCAAACTCAATCAGTTGCTGGTAATCTTCATCTTACTATTTCTTAACCTTTTAAAACTTGTAGTTGGAAAGCTAAGATAAAACTCGTGGGTTTTGGTAAATAACTTCCCATGTTTTGAAGATAATAGAAGGCAGGTCTCTTTAGATCTGTGCTGTGGCTATGCACTATTAACGTTAATAGAACAATTGATAGCTGCAGCAAATTGTTGCCCTCTGTACAGCCTGGAAGCAGGAGGAGTTTCTCTGTTTTGCAAGAGCTTAACAGATATTTTCTGATAGTACAGGTGAAGCTTAAAGGTGCTGAAGTCCATTCTAAAGTGTGGATGTGGAGTGTGTGAGTGCTTTAATCTCCGCCCAAGGGAAGGATGACAAGAAGAGTTGCAGGATACAGTGATGATTCCTTTGGTAGGAAGGGTGAACAGTATGTGTTGTCAGCCTGTTCCCAAACTGGGAGGACTCCTGTTCAAGTACTTAACTACCAGGATTCTGGTGAGAGCATCATTTTCCAGTGAGAACACTGAGAAGAGCTCTTTGTGGATTTTAATCTGCAATGGGGATCTCTCAAGCCAGAGGCTTAAAAAATTGAAGGCAATTGAATTGCAACTTGAACGAAATTGCTTCTTTTCTATCTAGATACGCTGGATTCAGTATGCTATATCAGTATGACAAAAAAGGGAAGTGAATTATCATGGGTCCAAAACTATTGTTGGGGAAGGAAAAGATTTGTAGATGTGAGTTAACATACTTTGACAACTGTTTGCCAAAGCCATTCATTACATCTGCCTCTGCATTAGAAAGGGCACAATATTTCATTTTCCATTTCCTTTCACAAATAGAAAATTAATTGCGTAGACTTGCAGAAAGTGCAGATATAACTCGTTATGTATTGTTAAGGCTGTCTGTGATAAATTTATCAAGCTTAGACAAAAAGTACTCTGAAATCACAATGAATCCATCTTAATTAACATTCTTTAAGTGACAGGTACACCTGTTTGGAAATGGGAAGTAAAAACAGGCAAGTTTTCCAGAAGTGCAGCAGTTGTGGTCTCTCATTGTAGAGGAAGATGGAAAATTTAAACTGTTTAGATTCATTCCCTGTTACTAATTCTGCCTTTCAGAAACCAAATTCAAAGCCCTGTTTTGCAGATGAATTGTTCTACTGTATCTGTATTTAAAAAAAAAAAAAAACTGTTACTTCTCATAGAAGTTATCCCTAACTAGTGATGTAATCAAGCAGTCAATGGTTTCACCTTCAGCCCATATAAAGTTCAGCTCTGTAACAGTTATGACATATTCTGTTTATAGAACTCTCCAGCCATAAAACTATCTTATAATAGGTATCCATCCTTCATCATAATTGCTGATACAGCTTATCTCCACTGTTGCCATGCTGTGCACTGGAGTGGTGCTGTGGAGATTGTCTTTAATAACAGTAGAGATGGGCAGAGGGAGAACAGAGAAGGTGATCCAGAACAAGCAAAAAGAAACAGTTAACAAAAGGGTGGGGACGTGGGCATGTTACAGCAGTGTGCTGAGCTGCCTTAGTAAGAATATACCAGAATACAGAAAGACGAGGAAAATAGAAATTACAGCACTTGTGGATAGAGTCAGATGGCTTGCTGATGAATATCTGACCACTGAGAAGAACTTTCAAAAAGCTTATGTTGGACTGTTTTTCTCTGAATTCAAGTTGCCTGCTGACTGTAGGCAGCACCGGGGAGAGTTGCTGATCAGTTGGTGGCCAAAGGCCTTGCATGACTGCTTGTCTAGGGCTGAACAAGACTTGGGTGAAGGGTGAGCACTGGAGAGTACCCATCACTGTCCACCCAAGGTAGAACACTCCCCAGAGAGAGACAGGCTTGGTATGTATTTTAAGACCTACAGTTGTTAAACTGTGATTTAGTTGTTAAATTGTCACCTGCAGTTTCAGCTGCTACTGGAGTGCTAGAAAAGGTTTCAAAGACTCTCTAGCTTCTGAGCTACTCCTTTTCTCTCTTGGCTCTTAGGTTGTAAACAGTTCTAAACTTCTGCTTTTCCTGCGTGCTCTTCAAATACCATCCTATTTCCTTAATTGATTCAAGTAGTTCCAGAGCTTCCGAGTTTTTCTGCCAAGCTATGCAGATATGAAACATTCCTCCTTCAGTCTGAGCATGTACAGACCTCTCAGAGGTGGAGCGTGGTGGAATGTGAGCGATGCACAGTAACTCATCCCTCTTGCAAGTTTCATTAACAGAAAAGTATGTTAAAATTTTCACCAGATGACAAACCTCAGTTTAAACTTCAGAACACAGGTGTTTGTTTTTTGCCTGAAATGGCAGCTGTTTAACTTAGTTCCTCAGATGGTCATGGATTTAATAATGCAGGGATCTGTCTAAACTGATGTGTTAAAGTATGTCAGTGCAGAATGCCTGGTTGTACACTAGCCTACAGGTCAAAGGAAAACACAGGTGTAAAACCATCCTTCCTTCAGCCCACAGCGGCACTGCAGTGGATGTCAGTGGAAGGAGCTCACAAAGACTCTAATTGTTTTAGTGATCTCTCTGTTTTAGAGAGAATCCTGTTTCCTGTGTGTTTAGAACCTCATTACACCCTGTTCTGTAGGGAAATATGCCCTTTTTAGGACCAGTACATATATCTTTTTCCTCCCTTCTGTTCCTTTTATTTTTCACCTCTTTCCCTTCAGCAGCTCCAAATCCTACTCTTTGCTATTCACTGCTTTCCCATTTCATCTGCTACAATGCCTTCAGCAGAACAGCTGATGCTGACCTTTTATGTGCCATTGTTCTGCGTTGGTACTAACATCCCAAGGTAGGTGAGAGAGGTTTTCATTCCTTGGCCATTATTTGAGATTCTAACTCAGGTAGGTTTCACTGCCTTGGTTAAAACTCTGGGCATGAACTGAAGGTTCTCTCTTACAGACAAACAAAAAAAAAGTTCAGACACTGCAGGATCTGGATATGCTGTTCAGGCTCAAAATACACCAAGTAGGAAGAATGGAGATACTAGCTTTGAATTTAACACGTTAGTGGTATGTGGGCTTAAATGTATGTCTGTCTTATTCTCCTGCACTTTTCAGTAATGGTGATGTTACTGCTCTTCTGTTACTGATAGAAGAGCTTTAGGTCAAAATCACATTCGACTAAACCTCTGCTAGTGTTGCTTCTAGATCAGCTTGGGGATTAGGCTTATCTCTTCTGTCTTATTCCACGTTTCTCCTCATACCTCCATGTATTTGAGACTACTGACTGCTGCCTTCAATTCCATTTCAAATCTACTGCATTCAGCAACAGACAAACCTATGGTTGATTCTGTGCCATCTAAGCAGTTGCTCCCTTGTAGTTGATGATTACCTCGAATATGATGGGGTATGCATCCTTGTCCATTTCAAAATGCTCAGTACTTTTCAGCCACTTAAGACAGTGGAAGGTGATTGAGGGGGAAGGAATATGCGAGCTCTATGTCAAATATTTGTCAATTAGTACACAACTGCTTTTCCATACTGGGTTTCTGAATTATCTTCCTGAATCTCTGGCTTAAACCCTTTGCTTATGTTGAAGGAACACATTTCCTATGTCAGTAACATTCTGATAAATCTGAATATCCATTTCTGGTGTCCAGCTTTCAAAAACTTAATCCTTCATAAAGGATATTTATAAAAACAGATAATGACCTGTTTGAGTAATGTTTGTCTCTGGCTTTCATTGCTGGCATTTGTAGATGAAAAGTGTGGCTTTGACTTGTAAGTACTAGATTATTGTGATACAGGGATGTGTATTAATGGGATTGGTGTGTATCATACAATAGCATGAGCTCATGTAAGCTGTGATTCAGCATGGTATGTGAAACATCTAGAGAGCCTTAAGCAATGGCCTGATTTCAACTGGATCCTTATCAGAGTTGCACTAGTCAATCTGAGGTGTAGAAGCAACAGCATGTAACTTGTGAGAGATTTCATAAATTGAATAATTCATGACTGATAAAATGCAGAAGTAGTAGAACTACACAGGTACCCTTAGGTCTCTGTGCATGAAATACTGAATACTTACACTGAACGTTTGCCTCATCCCACAAAAGTTTGAGTGAAATTGAAGGAAATTTAAGGAAATTGATTGCTAATTGACTACAGCATAAAACAGGCAGGCTTGTTGAGTAAGATTTTGTTTTGTTAGCTAACTCATCTCTATGATGTTTGTTTAAACCAATGTTTGTCTAAATACGTGATGGAGCACAAAAAGTTAAAACTTAGTAGCGTGATTTTTTTCCTCCCAATAATTGGATATAAACCTTTGTGGAAGTAGAAATATTTTTGCAAAAGCGATCAGCAGTTGGCTTGAACTCACCTGGCTGATTTTTTTTTTTTTCTGACATGAATTAGAGGATGAACATCTGACCTCCTTGCAGAGGAGTGGATGGGGATGAGCAGTTTGTAGCAGCACTATCCTCAGTTGTACTGTGAAGAATTTTTGTCAATGGCTTAGTTGTCTTCCCCTGGTCACTTGTGATACAATTAAAGCACTACCTGTTGTGTGTGGGCTGGGCTGAACATGGAGAAAGATTTGCATCTGAGACATGTCTGTGGGTAGACTTGTGTACTGTTAAAATAACAAGCAAGAGCTCATTTCGTCTCGCTCCAAAGTTAATGCTGCCTTCCCACAGCCCATCAGTATCTGGTTCAAGCTGGTCTTCAGTAGATCATCTGGAGAATCCCTGAATCAGTCCCCTTCCCTTTTTGTGGTAAGATTTCAGCTTCACAAGGAGCGTTGATAAACCACTGTAGAAGTAGTAGACAGCTTTAGCAATTTTTCTGATGTTCTGGCATGTTCCAAGTCAACTCGATATGAGATATGCAGAGAAACAGGTGGCTGCTGGGCTACAGGATGGGATTTATGTGGGGAGGGAGAAGAAAAATGTCTCAACTTTTTTTCTCTCTTCCAAAGATGACAGCAGGAGTGTGTAATAAGCCTAGTTCTGGAAATTACCAACCCACCAATTACTTACCTGTAAAGATGACCAGAATTGGTGGAGGTTTGCTTAAAGAGAATTAGCTCCCTCTGTTTCACATCTCATCATGATCCAACCAGACACAATTGCTTTCTTCTGTCTCATAAAATGGATGTATTTCACACTGAATTTTATTTTTAACTGAGTTAAAAGCAACTGTGTTTTATGCGATTACTAATTTGTAAAAGGAACTATCTTTTATTTCATAACTAAAGCTCAGAACATCAGAAAGAAATGTCAGAAAGTTACTTCTTGCGTTTTGGAAAGACTACCTCTTTTCTTGGGCCGGAAACAAGCTTATGGTACAGAACACATTTCTTGGAACCTTGACTCTATAAATAACTTCTCTGTAGAGCACATGAAATACGCTAAAATACAATATATAATATGAGCCATGGAGGAAGATTTTCCAGAGCTTCTTATTACTTCGATATTTGCACCAGTGCTCTGTTCTTCATCACTCCACAATGTATCAGTAGAGAAGTAGCACGTTTGTAAGTGTGGCATGGCTGTGCATTCTTAACATTGATGTCCTTACAGTAGGATTGAGGTTGCATTTCTGTACCTGACTTCAGGGGGGATTTTAACTTTCTAGATATGTGCTTCTACTGAAATCATGGCAAAAGATGGAATAAGATGCTTTATTAGCAGACTGGACTGCAGATACATCTATACCAGTTTATAGCAGCCACCAGGATAAAGGAAGCTGTGTTCCAGCTGGTGTATGCCACAGCATCCTGTGGTGGAGAGAAGTGACCGTGCTTCTCTCAGCGTTCTAGGCTAACTGCCTTCAGGTATTTTGTCACAACGTGTCTTCAAAATGCTTTCTGCTTTTCAGCCTCTTCTAAAATCTCCTTCACCTTAAGAGTAGTTAATCTTTGAACTTCTCCACATTTCAGAGAGGCCTAGGGGATGGTTGACAATCCACTGCAATTGAGGAAAGCCATGATCATGATTTTGCAATCTATTTTTGAGTAATTCCATGTTAAGGATTTATTTCTACTACGTGTGTTTGGAACTGAATCCAGTAGGCATAAACGACATACAAACAGTGGAGAGAAGGTGCTCTGAGGATGTACATCTTTGTTATTCCTTCTTTTAAAAATAACTTTGGTACCCAAGGTTTTCAAAAGTGCTTATACTATCGTGGAGTCATCTCAGATTTTTTGTGTATTTTTCATAAAGCTTAATTTTTTGGAAGGGAGATGCTCAGCACATCTGTTTCTCACACCAGAAAAATGTGATTCACTTATCACTGAAAATCTTGTTTTACTTGCTGTTTCCCAACTTTGTGTAGTATGGACTGATTGTACCAAACTACTCATTAATGTCTTCATTACCAGCTGATTAGCCTCCTGTAGATGTCACGAAAGCAAGGAGTCCTGTGCCTCATTGTAGAGGAAGAACAGGGCCTTTATAAGTCTTTTTATGGAGGGGTCAAAGGTGAGAGGGGACCTGGGTATGTGACTGTGCATGGAGCTGGTGATGGCTTAGCAGCAGAACTGAGAGTGCTGGGACTGTATGGTGATGGAGAAGCCAGAAGCTAAGAAGGCGGCGTTTGGAAATGTGATGAAACAGTGGGGGTTGTCAGAGGAATGTGAAGTGCAGAGTGAAATGACTGGAGCAGAAAGCAAGGAACATTACCTTCGTAATCTGCGTGGGGTGGAAAGGATCAAGAAGAGCCCGAAGGGAAAAGGTGGGCAGAAAGAAGGGTTATTGTGACATGCTACACGATAGGTGATGAGTGTTTTATTCTCTGAAACCTGTTTACCTTCAAAGGGCCTCAAGGAGTGGGAGACATTTGAATGAATGTGGGCACCTGTCTTGTAGATGTCGCTACCTCAGCTTATTATTTAAATTATCTGTGTAGTCAATAGAAATAAAAATGACTTCTAGGGCCTGATTCATTTTGTCTTCAATCAGGCATCAGAAATAAGCTGGTATGGTGCACACATTTTTGTATATATATGTATACTTACACAAATGTATGAATTGAGGTAGGATGAAGTGTCCAAGCCATCGATCTTGCCTATGAAAAGAAAGCAGTATGAGTCCCTTAACCGATGTTTTCTAGCCCCTTTGTGCTCTGGCTGCAACTCAAATTACCACCAGGGCAGAGAGTACTTGTCTTGTCTGTCAAGCTTGGAGTTGCATAACCCATCCTGTAAGTGTACAAAGTAGTGTCTTTTGGGTTCTACCAGCTGCTGTCCTAAATATATCAGGTTTCTACAAAACTGTGACGATTATCAATGCAGCTTCAAAAAAATTTCTCTTCATCACCAGGTCTCATTACACTCAAAAGGTCCCCTGAGTTGCTGGTCAATTTATAGTGCCAGACTGTTTTATTGCACAGTACTGCTCAAATGGAAGCTGAGCCCTTCTGAAAACAGGATGACAGGATGAAGGTTACCTAGCACTTAGAAATAGGTGCCTGCTCAGACCCAAACTTCACTGGGAAGCCTTAGGTGTACCTGAGAATTAGAAAGCATCTCCAATTGATAAAAGTGAAATCCAAGGAACACAGAACGGTGGTGACTAACAGCATGACTGTGTTATGTAATAACTATAATTGTGATGGTATCTGAAAATGTAACCTTTAATTAGTCTGCCAGTTTCTTCCAAACTCTTTAGGAAGGAAAAATAACACCTATGTCACAGATGTTGTGAAACCTAAATTTCCCAAATGACAAGAATGTAGGTATGTCTCTGCAACATACAACCAAATTCTCATCTAAAACAATATTTTGTCTCCAAGAGTGACCAATAGCAGATGCACAAGGGAGAAGAGATTAAAATGTTCTCAGCGTGATACTGACTAGATTATTTTAGCAGTCTGCAGACCAGGGTTTTTGAGTATGAGGTTGTTCAAAACACCTTGTGTAGTAAGCCAAAATGGCCCTTTATTAAGGTGTTTATTTGATTTTTAAGATTGCTTCTGTACTCTATCATCCATATCTTCCTTTTCAGTTATGTGCTACATGCAGTACATTCCAGTTGACTTAGGAGCCTAATGCACACTTTCAAAAGTGATAAAAGAAACCAGGTCTTTCTGAGAGTCACTGGCTATTGTTGATAGCAGGAGCTGAGGTCTGAATTGATCTTGGAAAAACGTTGCTGGAGTCAGTGTGGGGTTTTAGAAATGAACATAGAACAATTGGAAAACTGTTGTTTGCAAGAAGAGTAGAGATGAGAGAATTTTTACAACCCTGGATAACTGAGTAGAGAATGTGATACGTGACAGCAGAGAGAAATGGAATATGACAGGCAAGTAACTTCACTTTGCTTGATGGAGGTGTTCGTAAGAGCAACCTTGCAAAGTTTCTGTATCAAAACCTGCTGTGTATATCTCACCTGAAACAGTCCTATATTTCCAGGAGAGCGGCGATGACATGGGGTTCCCAGTTTGAAAGTAATGATGCAACTCGCTGTTTTTGGGATATCAGCACCTCCTAATTCCAAAGGGAAAATGTACAGATAATAGGAATATGTTAGAAGCACACGCATCCTACCTGAGCTGAGTTACCTCTGGCTTCTGGCAGGGTCAGCATCCTGAGTGTTGATCAGACTCTGACTTACCTGTCCTGCCTGGAAGCCCCTTAGTGATTAACAGGCATCAGGTGGTCTCTCCAGCAACCTGTTGTGAGCAAGCTTTCTTCTCTCTCTTCTGTTATTTCTATTACTGTCATTGTCACTGGTAGCAGATGCCTGGAAAATGCTTATGTGATGGAGTACTCTGGTACCTCTTGATGAGGAGTAAGCGAACTGGAACCTGTATCCTCTGTGGCTGTGAAGCAGCAGCATAAAAAGATCATTATATATTAGCCAAAACGCTGCTCTGTTGCACCTCTCTCTGCTATAGGCAGAAACTTTAGTTTCTTTAACTTTGGTAGGTGGTGGTCCTCAAAGGATTTGAGGGGGGAGAGGGAGGTGGATCCCTGCTGTTCTTCTTTTCTACTAACTTCTAGCACTTTCTAAAAGTAGCACTGAAATCAGTCCAGGTCCCTCAACTTCTCCTGAGGGGGCATGTGAAGAGAGGTGAAAGTGTCTACCACAAATACATAATTTTCTTTTCACTTCATTGTTCCCTCTCCATTTGACTTGGCAGGTGTGCTGAGCAGGAATGGTGTGCAAATCGATCCCGAGGCAATCAATGCCACGGCAGCTGGCCAGAGCTGAGCACCAATGCGCTGATCGCCTCCAAATCAATTCACACACTGCTCTTGCTCAGGTTACCTGCCATTTCAGGAGAAGGGAGGGAGGGGGAAGTGAGAAGAAAATTACACAAAGTATTCTGTGACCTTCCTAAATAGGCCACTTACTTGCAACCCTTCCTCTCCTGTATGTGCATTTGTATGAAATGTGAGTATGAGAAGGTTACAATACAACACCTTGTGCAATGGCTTAGATCCTGCTCAGAAGGAACAGAGCAGAGCTCTGGAGAATGACTGGCAAATTGTGGAAGAGACGGCAGCTCTGCATCCTCACTGTTTTGCATTTCATGCATTAGATATTTAAACTAGTTGAGTGTTGCTGCTCGGATGTGTGCAAGCTTAAATAATCGCAGAAGGCAGTGTGCCATGGGGAACTGTGCCTCCTAATTCCTGAACGCTCCTCAAGGTGAATGGTTTTTGTTTTGCTTTAATAAGCCAGAAGTTGTGCATGTCGAAAGTGCCTTTTGTACAAAGATCTCAATTTACTTGGCAAAATTCCATGAATTGGGTCTCCCTGCTTTGCTGTCAAGGAATGAGGTATTGTTATCTCCATTAAGAGCAAGTGAGCCAAAAATAAATGCTCAGCCTCTTTGTATTGCTGCTGCTTCCTTTTCTTCCTTTCTTCAGATGGATAGTAGTCCTCAATTTAGAGCAGAAAGTGCTGGGGCCAGAGATGGTTCTGGCCCCAACAGAAGAGGCAGAGACCTCACCCCTGTGCCTGTATCAGGACCTCTCCCTTTTTCTTCTCCTGGCTGTGACTCACTTCAGTGATGTCCCTGAGGATTCTCTCCTCTGTGCCACAGTTGCCATGGTCCCTAGAGAAGCAGTCACAAATAACTTAGGCATAGGACCACCCAGCAACTGCCCTTCATTGACATGACTGTGCCTTTTGCCAGGGTCTCTTGCATGGGAGCATGGATACGTATGCACAAAGGATAATCCAGCAGGGAGCCCTCGCCTGTGCAAGGGCAGCTGTGAGTTGGGTCTCTTGGCTTCATGCACAGTACATAACAATATAGTACATAACAATATTAATAATAATAAATGCAACAGGCTGAGTGAATTGCTCAAAGCAATGTAAAAAGGCAGCGGTGGATTTGAGAAAAGAGTAATGTATGCTGTGGGTCATGCTTTCCTTCTTGCAGTAGCACTAGTGCTGTGCACTAAATATATTCTGAGATGATTGCTGTAGGACTCTGTGTGTCCTCTTACAGGTCAGGACATCGTGTGCTATAGGAGGGTACAGGAGCTATGGCCCTCTTAGAGGGAGAGGGAGCAACAACATGCTTGGAACAGGTACAGCACTGTCAATAAGGAAGAGCTAGCATTCATCTGTAAGTTTGTTACCCCTTTAAGGAGTGCTGATGCACTTGTCTATTTTCAGTAGTCTCCTTGCAGCTAATCCTAATGAAGCAACTATTGTCCACTGTCTTAGGAGCACAGTGGATGGCAAGCAGTTTGTGGCAGGAATTGTCTCTTTGCTCAGCACCGAGTGTGAGCAGGCCTTATTCCTGGCTGGAGCCCAAGTTCAGGGGCTGCCCATCACACATCCTCTGCTCCTGCAGGACAGAGCTGGAGCCAGGCAGGGGCTGCATGGCAGGGCCCTGTGCTGAGCTGGTGCCAGTTGCTAAGCACTGCCAGAGTGTGACAGGGAAGGTCCAGAAAGAATGAAATATCCCAAGCAGCGTAAGCACAATGTTTTCTGCTGCTTTTATAGAGAACGACATCTACATTTGCTTCAGTTTTAAGAGAAAGTTTTAAGAGAATGCAAGGTGATCTGTAAGCCAGAGTTGTTTAGATTTGGTGGTCTTCAATATACCCTTCAAGTTGCAAATCTGTAACCAGCATGTGTTTTGGGGAGGCAGTATGTGGAACTGATGGGCTGTGCTAGACAATGTGCTTCACAGACATTGTTTTTTTTTTTTGATGTCGAGTTCCAAACTTTGTGACTACCAAAGAGCTTTACAGAGCTCTGAGTGCTGCTAGTGCTCAGGTTCTGACATGGGCCCTAACACTCTCTGGGAGTGGGTCCTTGGCCCTTCCCAGGGCATGGCTGCAGTTCCTGGGATCTCTGCTTGTTCCCCCCTGTGATCTCCTTTCTCCTGGCTCGATCTGAGCAGTGACCCAGGATGCTATTGCAATGCTGCCTGACCCAGATGAGCGCTAACGGCTGGGGAAAGTTGTACACTTGTGCCCATGATCAGACTTGTCCAATGCAAAGGAATAGAACAATATGCCCACAGTACGCTGTGCCCTGGGGCAGGAGGACTGTGTACCCCACCGCGAGGACAGCGTGCTGCCCAGCTCTCGCGCAGGCCCGGTACCGCTGTGCCCAGCGCTGGCCGCCGGCGGAGGAGCGCAACGCGCCGCTCCCGCAGTGCCGCGCCGCGGCCTCACGGGGGCGCTGCCCGCCCGCGGACGGCGCCCCGGGACAAAGGCGGAGCCGCGCGCTGCGCCGAGCCCGTCCGCGGGACAGCCCTGCGGGGGGGGGAGGGGGCTGCGCGGGGCGCAGCAGCGCATCGACTGCTCCTTCGTCCCCCCGCTTTCATCCCGGCCGGGGGGTAAAAGAACCACGGTTACGCTCAGGCAGCGCCTGCTACCCTAGGGCATGGAAATTCACATACAAAGCAGTAGATTAGCTTCTTTTTTTCCTCCTCTCTCCCATTATTATTATTTAAATATCCTGCAGGAAGTTCCGAGCGGGCTCACTGGCTCTTCTTGGCCTTCCCCCTGCGATCTCGCTGTTCGCCGTACGGGCTGAAGTCCCCTGGGCGGCAGCCCGAGCTCCTCATTCATCATCATAACAACCGTTTAGTGTAAAATTAACAACAACTTAACTACTACAGCAATAAACATGGTCCTGCATTACCCCAGATTGATGAGGATTACTTAGCTACAATCAGCTGGGGCCACGGGCGAGGAGAAAGGCTGCCAAATCGATAGCTTTCCGAAAGTTTGAAACGAAACCTCCCCCGTCCCGTGCTGCCGTTGCTCGGGGGCTGGGCTGGGAACAGAGGAGGGAGGGAGAGGGGTTTCCCACCCGCGCCGGGAAGTTGGCACATCGTATTTGCTTTGTGGGAAGAAGAGGACAAAGTCTGTTTCTCAGCGCACCTAGTTTTCTCAGCTCGTCTTGAAAAAGGTCCGATTGGTTGATTACCTAAATGTGTTTTCTCTTCAAATCTCTCACCGTTTAAATACACCGCTTAACCTTCCAAGATGCGAAAGTGAGGCCCCTAAACGAGCTGACAATCGATCCCAAAACAACATTGCATGAGAAAGAGAACGGCTAGGAGGCAGATCGGCTCGGACTCTGACTCGTACAATTCCTTTGGTATCCGCCTCTCGTTTCCCATGTAAACTCAGGAACGCTCATCACGAGAAACAAAGGACGAGGGGAAAACAGTTAAGTACACCTAGAGCTGCATCCAAACAAAAGAAGAAAGGCTGAACAAGCCCAAGGTTTTCTATTTCTCCCTGAGCCAAGTAATCCCTTTGATTACATCTAATACCTGCCAAAACCCAGATGGTATGCCCACCCATCTCACAGTGTGATAATGCCACATTGTGAAATCTACCCATTAATATTAATTGTCAGCTAGAGAATCTGCCTGAACTACTAAAGCTCGAGGTTGCCTTGAGAAAGCAGGGCATGATTTAGCAGGGATTTTAAGATAATTCTCATTCTTTCATTCTCTATCTCACCTACGTAGAATGTTAAACAACAGCCCTACAATGTGATTCGAATTTCTGCGGATGTCTGCCTCTCACAATCCCCATCTTAAACCGCCGGGGATTTGGGGTCTCCACCTGCTGACCAAAACATTACCTTACATTGCTGGGGGTGTGCGGGCTCCACACAGGTATGCTGAGCATCGCTGACGTGGCTCCCTGCTCAAGATAGATCTGCCCTACCATGCACTTGTGAATTGTCTTCTTCCTTTCCATTGCTTCCCAAATATCCTCTCAATAATGGACTTGATAATCCTTGAGAATTACTAGAGAATTATTTCAGAAGTTTTTTTTTTCAATTTATTATAGACATTGTAAACGCGGTAGTTGAAGACAGTGGGAAAAAGAAATGTTAAAAAAAAAAAGTGATAGTGCAGCAGTAGAGCTGCCCTTTTCAAGTTTAGAGGAACTGCTGCTGAGGTTAAGACAAACAAGGTCCCTATATGCTCTCAAGAGGAAGAGAAGTGTGAGCAAGAGAAGAAAGCAGGATGAATTTGCATCACCATAGTTCTTGCTGGCTCGTTTCAAGCACTGCTTTCAGAACAATCGTAGTAATTATTTGTTATAACATCCGTCTCTTACAGTTCATCTACAGACCTCAAAAACCAGTCTTAGGCTGATGGTGGCTCTGCTGACATGGAAAAGTAACTGCAGGATGCTGTGGTGGCCCAGGTGCAGCCCCACAGAGGCAGATTCTGGCCTCAGACAGTGCTGCTGTGCCCGGGGAGCAGCAAGAGGTTTGCTGTGTGCTCGTGGCCCATCTCTGGATATCGCTGAGCTCACCTGGGTTAGGGACGAGCTCTAAATGTTGGACCTGAAGATATGACAAACATTTGTGCTGTGATCCCCAGTCAAGCTGCTTTGCTAGCAATCTGCAGCAGAGATGCTGTGTATACCAGGGTTCCAGTCAGTGTAACCTGGCAGTTCTAAGATAGAGTAAAAAAGCTATGCAAACAAGGCCTGGAAATTCAGGTTCCCAGATCTGTTCCCTCATTCCTTTGCATCTGGCTATTCTGAAGCAATTTAGGTAATAAGGCTCTGAAATGGGAGCAGTCTGACATATAAGTATATGAATATGTAAACTATATTATCAGGTGTTCATATCAGCATAGGCATGCATGAGGACACACTTCTTTCTGTGTCGCTTTTTTTCCCACTGAAACCCCACGTGGCTCCTTTGTCTCCTTGGAGCAGGACCTGGGGATCTCGGGACCCCACGAGAAGAGTTTTTGGTTATTGTTGACAGAGATGTTCCCCCCTTGGAAAACTACACAAACTACACATACCCGACACCGCCCAGAAAATGCATTAAGCACGAGCTGTACAGAATGCCTGGAAATCTGTGTTGCTTTCCCAAGGTGCTGCCACCCCCTGTGCACCAGCTCTTCTGTCACAGCAGCCAGCCTGGGCCTGCTCCGCGTTGCTTTCACATCCTCTCTCTGATATCAGCTGGGAGACACTGGGGAGAAAGAGATGCGAAATATGAAGTGGAACAAAGGACCCTTTCCTGCCACCGCTGAAGATGATGGCAAGAGTCCTGCTGACTTCAGCAACACCAATGTTGTTAAGAACGGCTCTATGCTAAAGTCACTGTTGTGGCTGCAGCTCTTGTAGAATTCTCCTGACTTGCAACGTGTGTGCACATGCACGGTGAGGGGAAATGTACAGTTTTTGGCAATTGAAAGTTTAATCAAAAGGCCACTTTTCCTGTCTGTTATTTTTGGGCCCAGCCTCCCGAGGGTCGACTTGATGACATTTCATGCTGCTTCTAATCAATTTTGTACCAGGAAGCAGTGTGAGAGCTGGCTAGCAGAGAGCTGGAGCGGGATGGAACTCAGCACTGGGAACAGAGCTGGAAAAATATGTTGGGGATTTTGGGGCATAAACAAATGCTTCCTAATCTGGACTGCAACTCTGTTAGGCATGTACTGACAAGTAAATGTCGATTGGAGCTGAAAACCAGCAGGTTCAGCTACAGTGTAACCTGTAAATCCACATCTTGACAGGCATGTTGTGGTATGCAGAGCTGTAGTCTCCGGGAAATAAGGTAACGTAGGAATCAGATTGTGGAATCAAACAGTGTGATTACCACTGTACTTTTTGCTTTCTATAGCCAAAGGAGGTAAGTAGTAGTTTGTAATCATTATTTCCTGTATGGCTGTTAAGATCAGACTTCGTTTTTCAGAGCTCTCAGCCCTGGAAGATTAAATGATTTTCAAGACATGGACCTTTTCTCCCAGCCTGTTTTTCCCCATGTCCTTTCCTTCCTGTGACTCTCTTCCGTGGCCGGGCAGCCACAGATACGTTCACGGTCACTCCTGGGGGCTCTGTTCCTCGCTCCACACACCTTAGAGAGAATCACACGGGAACCGCGTGCAAGAAGAGGAAGAGCTCAGAGTAGCAGGGTCAGAGCTGGAGCAAGGCTTCTCAGCAGGGTTGGCAAGACTGAATTTTGCTACCTCAGCCCTGAAATCTTGGGACCAGACTTGGTGACCCCAGAGCCATTGGATTGGTAGGTGGAGAAAGGCTGCTGCTGTCAGAAGGGAGCTGCTTTTCCAACCCAGGCTGCAGCAGCCACCTCGAGCGCTCACTGCGGCAGCAGCAGCACCCCAGGGTTTGGGGGGTTTGACAGACCCTGGCTGGATGCTCTTGTAGTCAGCTGCTGGCCCTGTCCCTTGAAATACAGGAAACTCTATTTATTTGGAAGTCCTTTAAAATATTGAGAAGAATCTGCAGGAAATACAGAGGACCTTGGTGCTCTCACTCTGCAGTGTGCTTTTGGGAGTGTGGAGCTTTCCTTTAGGGGAATTTCTGGTACATTTGCAGACAAAAAATGCAAAGAGCACACCCCCATAGGCCATACAAACACCTCTGCCTTTTCAGGTAGATTAACCCTACGTCGTTCTCAGTAGGAGCTGTAAGCTTGTGAGCTGATGAAGCCCCATTAAAATAACAACATACACTTTCCATGACATGCAGCTGTTGACTCTTCCTGTGTCTCAGGCTGGTGCTGCTGACCAAACAGCTGTTAGTTTCTGAGGACAGGTTTCCTTGGTACAGGTGACATTGTTAGGGATATTGCTGCCTGTGTCGGCGGTGAGCGATAGGTAGGATGCTGAGGGGCTGTCTTGGTCCCAAAGCTCACTTCTGGGGAAGGTCAAACCTGTTGAAGAACTCATAGTGGGCAATTCAGGATGGTGCTCACCATGCAGCATCTATTTTGAAAATGAACTGTTTAATCTAGCAGGGAAGAGGCAATATTTTAAGTTATCTTTTTAGTTTAGCATACAAGTGCTACTCTAAGAATACAAAGTGTGAGGATTTCTATCACTGCAGCCCATCCTGGAGGGCAGGTCCTAAGTGACATTAATAGCAGAGTTCTGGCAGATTTTTTTTCTCTTCTTGCAGAGCAGAGCTGGGAGCAAGCATCATGTTCCAGCATTTCAGCTGCTCCAGTGCCAAAGTTAACCTCCATCAGCAGTTTAATCTAATAGTGTGGTTCTGTATCTGATCTAAATCAGTCCTGCACTGGTTTGCTCCCTTCTCCACCCTGCAGCTGTGTGCTCTTGTTGCTCGCTGCGTCTGCCGCTCACCTCTCCCTGCAATTACTCGATCCGCCTTGCTGAACAGTCAGAAAACCATCTCCGCAAAAGGTGGCAATTTTTTTTTTTTTTGGCTTAGAGAGCTGTTTGAGGTCAGCAAGTGGACAGTGCCATACGTGGCACAGAGACATTTGGCATGGCCGGGTGCAATCCCACGAGATGGTTGAGCCACCCAGCAGCTCCCCAGCAGCCAGCCCAGCAGCTCCCCCATCACCCCCCCCAGCAGCTCCCCAGCAGCCAGCCCAGCAGCTTCCCCCATCATCTCCCCCAGCAGCCAGCCCAGCAGCTCTCCCAGCCGGAGGGTCACTCCCCTCTCCGTGGTGCAGTGCCAGCCCCATGGGCAGTGCTCGGGGCTGTGCTGTGGGCTCACAGCTTTCCCCATGAAGATTCCCGGGGGATTCCCTTTGAGGGCCTCAGTAAAACTTACAATTACAAAAGAAAGTGGCAGAGCCAAAATCCCAAAATAATTGCAGAGGAACAAAACTGCCCTTTGTTTTTGTTAACAGAAGCCAACCGAAAATAAGAAAGAAAAAGGAAATGCAATTCACCTTAGAATGAAGACACTTAGAAAGAAACATCCAGGACTAAGGTGTTTTTTTTTTTTTT
>WBMW01001628.1:428646-444377 GCA_013396635.1 Penelope pileata
TCCTTTCCCCAGGCACCTCTTGCTCTGGTAAAGGTAAAAGCAGTAAACCACAGCAGGCAGGGCCAGGCTTGGAGCCAGCAGGCAGTGCTGCAGTTCTGCTGAGCTTCCACTGGGCTCCTCTGCTGCTGCAGGCAACGCGCACCAGCAGAACGCATCCAGCCCCAGCCGTGCTCCTTCCCAGTTGAGATCCCAGCCTGCAGATTTGGTTCAAAAGTCTGCCTTACAAAAACTGACAGGTGTCACGTGGGTTATTCTGTTCTTAGTGTTATTTAGAATAAAAACCATCCTGAAATATGAAAAATATCTGAGAAGAAAAGGTGTCTCTGAGATACTGGAAATCCTGTTACATGGCACTGTTCTGTTTTCTGGGCTGTCCAGATGATGGGTTATGGATGATATTGAAGCTTGGAATTATACAATGACTATTGTGTTCGGTGCCCTCTGGTTGGAGCAGGTTTCTTTTCCTATTCACATCTATTTTACGCCTAAGTGAAACAAGACCTGAGTTTTATACATTCTCTCTAGATAAATATTTCTCTGTTTTTTCAAGTGTTAGAGAAAAATGTGACAGGATGTCCACTAAGGTCACAAATGCAAGCATAAATAGCTGCAATTTAACATTAGTAGTTAGCAAACAAGATACCCTCGAGGTAAGAAGGCTGATAAAAAGAGGGCAGCGATGTATTAAAGATGCATTATTTGAGGTCTATGGATATAATTTAGGCTTCACAACAAGGTCAGGCTGATTTAATTCTCTCTCCAAAGGTCAGTCTGAGGCTTGGCTGTACTAACCTCTGTGCTCTCCATCTGTCTGCACTCGGAGCCAGACACTTTCAATAGGTGATTGTGTGTTCATGACTGGATACAAACAAATTGAAATTATCTCCAGGTCTAAGCCTCCTAAAGTGTTTACTTGGAGCCATCGCTGCCCTGGAGTGGCTCTTACCTATGCAACGTTACACTTGGCTGCTGCTTTGAAGTGTTGCTAAGACCGTTTGATATTCGTGGCTTCCTAATGTTGCAAACGCTGATGAGTGAACACGCCATGTAGCTCATAAACTCTTGGTGCAGGTTGATTCTGTTGCCCTTGAAATATGATTTTTTTCAGCACTGGTGAAAGTATAATAGACTAAAAAGGGGAAAGAGAAAAAAAAACAGCCTTACAGTATTCACTTTCTCCAAAATGAGGAAAAATGAAGAAACCTGTGTTTGTGGACATCTTTATTTAATGGTCCAGGTCTTTTAAAAATCTTTCTCCATAAGCAGGGAATTCTTTAAAAATAATTGACAGGCTAAAATAAATATGCAGTGTTCTGGTGTCTGTTAGCCATTTTCTTGCTTCTTTTTTCACTTCGCGCTAAACATTTCTGAGTTCTCTTTTCATTTTAAGTAGGAAACTGGCTTATTAATCTGAAGGCACCAACTAGAGAAAATGAGGCCGGCGAATGCTTTGAGCTTCCAATAAATGTTTAGCTCACAGATGCAGCCACATAAAGTAAATAGCACTTGCTTTTGTGGAAAGGACTCGTGAGTTTAGCAGAAGATGCACTTTGTTTAGAAAAGAGTAAGAGTCCTAATTTGTACCCATGTGATTTGAACTAGGCTGGGGTTATGAACTGATACTGCTTTCATTTTAGGTGACAGGTATTAATCGTAAAATTCTATCAAATGCTGTGGAACATTTGAATGTACTCTGCTAAAAACCAAACAGAAAAGGCCCCACACCCAGGCTCTTTCTCTCTGCAGCACTGTAAGTCTTCCTTAGGTGCCCTGCTTAAATACACCAGGTTTCAGTATTTATTTACATTCACGTGATAGACAGACATTTCAAAAGTAAAAAGAGGGATCTGTTTTTCAACCAACAAAATCCGAATCAAGAATTCAGAGCTCAGGATGCACCACAGTCGTCTCGTCCTCTGTTGTCTCAAGCCCGCCTGCTGCACGTTCTGCCAGACAGAGAGCTGCAGGGACAGTAGCACAGACCACGAGGTAATTTTAAGTCAGACTTAATTTTAAGGGTATTTTTCAAACTTCTGCCTGTATTCCTTAGTTTAAATAACACTCTGGTAGTCGAATCCTGATCTCAGAAAATACAGGCTTTTTTCCCCCGAGTATCTTACAAACTCAGCTACTGCTCTGGTGCACAATGTGTGCCGATGAATCGCAGATAGGATGTGGCTCTCGAGGCTGTTTGGTAGCCTTGTTTTGTTTTGTTTTAAATTAGATGAGGACAAGGAGAGAATATGTGCAGAGATTAGAAACAGGTCGAGGAAAGTGTTAGGTGCAGAACCCTGGCTTTAGATTTTGTTTGGTGCTTGGCCCAACGTTTCCATGCAGGCACAAACCCATGCAGGAGCGCCTGTTTACTTTCTGAGAGAGCCCACTGGTGGGCAGCTCGCATTTGTGCTCGCTTCGAGGCTTGCTGGGTTGCCTTGTCTTTTGGAAGACCTTGGCAGTGTGTTTGGGGTAGCCCAGGGGAATCCCTGGGAGCGATGCATGGAGTTACCCTGCCTCTGTGGGGTCCTGGCTCCTGCTGGATGGAGGAGCTGTACATGAGCTTGGGTTCTTTTCACCGAGTGGGTACGTTTAGAGTCATTACCATTTGTGGTATTGTTGTCTAGCTACAGGAGTATTAAGGTATTCATTACACAGGCTGTTTGCTTTAAAATGCTTTGTGGGCGAGCTTTTATTGCTCAGGAATGGCGCCAGATGGACAGTCCTGAGGAGCAAAGTCCTTGTGCTATCTACGGAGCAGCCATGGCAGAGGCAGTGGCACGTTGCACTTTCCTCCTCTGTCTCTCTGTGCCATCAGCCTGACCTCAGGAGGAAAAGGACACTCCAGAGCCTGTGCTTCCTCAAAAAGAACAGCATCAGGACCACCTGTTGAGGCTGTGGGCTCAGAGACGCAGCACCTGACACCTCCCTGGGCCTTTTCCCTGAGGCTGCTCGGGATCAGGCTCCTGGCAACCTCTTCCAGCATCTGCTTTCCTCCAAGTGGAGGCCATTTTTGGAGCAGTTGCTGCACAAAACAGGCATTGCAGATGTTTCTGGCTCCAGCACCTGCAGCTGTAATATATGTAATATTCCTTTTTGAATCAGTTCTATCTACCCCTCAGTTGTGTGTGCGTGGGGAGATGGAGCACCAGAGGGGAGCTGGCAATATCCGCCCTTGTGTCAATACTGCAGCCGGTCACGCAGAACCAGATACCTGGTGTGTGTGGCTCCCTCATGACTGTCTCTCTGCTTTGTTTGCATCTCCCTTGGAGTGCCGTGCCATGCTTATCAGATGTATCTATATTGTGGACTGCTTTGTGCAATAGAGGCACCTTCATACACCCTGAAGTCTGACTGGCTCTTTGCTTTCCCAAGGAAGCGAGCTCAGGACGGGCTGAGAAAACACTCAGTCCCATCAGCCATGGGAAGCTGTGCTCACCTGCCGGGCAGGCCTGCTGTTTGTTGGATGGCCAAAGCCCTCCCTGCCCCCAGCAAGCACGTCGGGACACGGGGATGTGGAGCACACGGCAGGCACTGTGTGCCAGCTGCCTGGGAGTCAGCCTGCACCCAGCTTGGCTCCGTGCTGTCAAACAAAGCTGTTGTGGGTTTGTGACAAAACCACATGGCATCAGTAAATCAGCTAGGTATCTAAGTTATTTCCTTACCAACTTTCTGAAGTCTCTGTTTTCATGCTAGAGATCCATGACCTAGAAGGGATTCTGTCATTCCTGTGACAAAAGGACACCCGTGCAAGCCTCTAAACCCCATAAAAGCCCCTTTGTTCCTAACTTTACCTGGTAAAAAATAAATAACCAGATAAAAGATAAGTATACTAGTAAGTGAAACTACCTTCCCCCCTCTAACTCAGCCTGGAGATGTTTTAATAGTGGAGAATAAGCTTTGCAATGGAAGCACTGACTGACCCTTGAGATGGCAGCAGTGGCAGTGCCCTGCTGCAGCAGCTTCTTGGCTGGGGAAGGGCTGCTCACAGTGCAGCGCTGCTTCGGTTGCTTTGCTTACTTCTGCACACTGTGAAAGAAAAAAGAAAGAAAATCTGGGAGTATCACCAAACTGTATGTTTTTGTTGGCGTGCTTGGCATGTAACACTTGAGGCAGTGCTGGTCCCAGCCCTAATGGGAGGGAGCACTATGGAAATGAAAGCATGAGGGGTGCAGGCTGTTTTATGCCACCGTCTTTGCCTTTCCTATTGGTAAGTTTTAGATTCCCTTCTTTGTTTCCATCGTATTTACACTCCTGCTAAGTTCCATGAGAGCAGAAAAGCTGCCCTTTGTATTTGTTTTTTTAAATGGTGCTTTTAACAAATCAGTCTTTTGGAGAGTAGAAAGTGTCCAGTGTTGGGCAGAGGACGGCAGTTTGTGCTTTGCAGAAATGCGTCCTCGTCGCATGGGTCGAGCCTGTACCAGCTCACAGCTTTCCCTCCCTTGTGCTCCTGTGAAACTCAGTTCAAGTCAAGACTTTCCCATTTGTGTCCTCCACATGCCCAACCCTGGCTGTTTGGTCTGAAGGGCTCCGTGTGCTCCCGGAAGGCTCTCCCCTCCTCTTCGTAGCTGCCGGCAGCAGAGCGTTTGGGGTGGGTTAGCTGAGCAAGAAATGGAACAAACAGGTTCAAAGAGTCGGAGCTCCCAGGTGCATACAGCTGAAAGACAGCAAAGAAAGAACTCCAGCTAAGTAGGGAAAAAAAAAAAAANTGTTCTCTCTGCAGCAGTGTTTGTGTGCTTCCCCCAGCGCTGGCAGGGCCGTGCCTTTCCCCTGGCAGGGGCAGGGCCTGCCAGCACCTGGAGCTGCCTCGGGGCCTTGCCCCCCAGCTCTCACCGGGTCAATGTGCTTTGGGGGCTGGCAAACCCCGACAGCGGAGGAAGCAGTCTCATCCAGTGCCTTGGTTTTCCTCTGTGAAAAACTGGGGCAGGGGCAGAGACAGGGTAGAGAAGATGGGTTTCGCTTGTGATGGACCCCAGTGGAGCACAGTGCTGTGCTGAGGCCGGGTGACACAAAGCCTTCCCCCTCCCCTGCACACAGCTTTGCCCATGTTCTGGGCTCCGTGGCACACACCGAGCCCCGGCTGCCTGTGTCAGGGAGTGGTTCCACTGGGAAACTGGCTCAGGCTCTCAATGCCTGGCATTCAAAAGGACACCTTGTTTCACAGGGAAAAAAGTGCCGTGGCACTTGTGCGGATGGTTGAAAGAAGCAGTGATTAACAGCGTGGACAAAGTCCCAACCGAAGGGATGACAGGCTGTACAAATGCCTCTCATACAACTACAAGTTTATGGCATTCTGGAGTGTTGTTTATGTTACTATAAAAAAAAGGTGAGAAAATATATTCAGTTACTTTCTGTTCCCCCCCGTTGAGCAGATGGCAATTCGTAGCTCAAATTGGTTTTTAAGCCATTTCACGTTTTATTAATAAGTACAATATGCTTTAAGCAGCAAGCCACACTCGGGCATTTCTGCAGAGGTGACACAGGTGCTCAGGTAGCTCAGAAAGAAAAGAGCTTATAAATCCTGGTGTGTTACAAGGGTGAGTGTTTTTCTGTGTCTTCTCACGTGGTAGAAAACACTAAAAAACCTCCACTACTTCTGGTTTCAGATCATTTCTAACCTGGGAGGCCACGAATAACACCACGTGGTTGCTCGGACCGTACAGATCTGCGATTATTTCCATCATCACTGTTCTCAGTGGAAGAAAAGCCGCTTTCTAAAGCCCTGAATATTCTTCATATTGTAAGGGAGCAATGATATATGTAGATTGCCATTGGGAAAAGCAAAGAAATATTCCACAGCACTACTTTGGGGAAGCTTTGGTGCTTTAGAATGAAAACTGTTAGTGATGGAAAATTCTCCCTGTTGCATCAGTGGTTTTATCAAACCCTGTTAAGCTAGGAGAGAGCAGAAGTGAGGAAGAGAGGGTTTTATGATTAATTGACACTCATTTGTAGCTGGCGTGTGGCAGCAGGTCCTGCAAGCACGCTGCAGACTGCACAGCGCACGGCTGAGAGCCCAAAGTTTGGGAAATGTTCTGAATCTTTGTAGTGCTACAGGCAGGAAGTGTAATATTAAACTGACAAATTGAATATATGTATTTTTTCAGTGTAATTCACAGTTTCTTCCTATTATTTTTTACTACTCGTGGAGATAAAGCAAAACAAATTCCTCAAAAGAAAGAGAAATGTATTTCCAGATATCTTTTCCTATTGAATAATCTCTCTCTCTTATACATATGTACCACCAAATCTGTTTCTTTTCTACTCCGTAACTATACCAGAGGTGTTGGCTCCGCCAAGATTGCAGAAGCCCTCTAGATGCGGGAAACCATGTAATAATTACGGCGTGCATATATTAGACCGTCATTATAATTTTACATAATCTGTTACATAATCTCAAGGCCGGTGTGAGATGAGAAAACGAGCTTCTGTTACAATTCTCGGGAAGCAAAATTCGCGGGTTGGAAGCGCCCGTCCCGGCAGGGAAGGAGCCCGCAGGGGCTGAGCGCGGCCGGGGCCGGGAGCGCCGAGGGCGGGGGGCGAGGCAGCGGCACGGGAGGAAAACGAAGCAAAAGCGTTGAGCGCCGATTGATCGCAGGAGCCTCTGCTCGTTTCCACGTAGTGAAATTCTGCCGAGCGAGCCGGCACTCGGTGTCGGGAGTCGGTGCGCTGCGAGGCGGCCAGCCCCGAGCCGCCCTTCCGAGCCGCCCTCCCCGAGGCAGCCAGCGCCGAGCCAGCTGCCCCCCCCATCCCCCAGGAGGCCGCCGCCGAACAGGGGAAAATAATAGAAAAAAAAGAGGGAGAGATACAGAACCGAGAACGCAGGAAAACGATGGAGCGAGTTGCGAGTAAATAAATAAGATGCCGAGTAAATCAGATGAAATCGGCCGGCGTTCATTGCCAGCAAACAGCCAGCTTTCGAATTTCCAGGTGTTGGGGAAAGCCGTTGTCTTATAGTTTATAAATCCCCGCTGGGGGAGGGAGGGGAGAATCTGTGGAGGTGAGGGAAATATCAAATCCTGAGCCTCTATGTAGATTTACGATTGCATAAGAGGCTCGATCATTTCCGTCCATTGAAATGTGCTGTCCTTCCCGCAGCTGCCCAGCCCTCGGAGGGAGAGAGCCGCTCGATTCCGCCTTGATCAATGCTGCCTGTGAAGCAAGGAGGAGGAGAAGGGGGGGACCAGGCTGGCACCAGATGGAGCAGGGTCTAGGGAAAGGTCAAGGTTAGCTCAGGCTGCTATTGAATCGGTTGCAGCCTCACAGATAGATCTCTGCCTCGGAGGCACCCACTGGGGCTTCTCAGAATCAAATCTAATAGAAAAGGCAGTCACAGAATGAAATCGCTTCATCTGAATGCTAAAATTGTTATTAGGCTACATTAGAGAGATACCGGGCACGTGACTGCCAAAAAAGGAAGCATGCCTAGCACTTTGTGACTGAAATAAAAGCTGTGAATATGTTGATACCATCGGCACCGCGCGAGTATCACAGATAGCAGGAGAGTGGGGCAGGGAGAGAGGGCTGTGTGTAACGAGCAGATTAACACAGCTAGATGTATGCATGCATCCGTCCGCTGTTATTGGTGTATGTAGCTGCCTCTGGGAGGGGGCACATCTGTATGTGTGCTGACTGCAGCACTTGACTTCTTCTGAGCACTGCGGGGGCCACAGCCGTGCTCCCCAGGGATGCCCGGTGCTGGCCCCAGGGATGCCCTGTGCTGGCAGCGGGTGCAGGCGAGCCCCGAGCTCAGTGCTGGCTTGGAGGAGATGTCTGTGGCCATCCTGGTGGGGCTCTGCCTGCAGCCACCCCGCTCACACTGTGGGGCAGCGCTGGGACTTTGCCTCTCGATTTTAAGTCTTTGTGGAGGCACAGTATGAAGGCATTGTTTGAGGCCTCTCTTCTTTCTTGTCTCGGGCAAAACTCTTTCTGCAAGGAAATGTTATCGGGTGGGTACGCGCACACACTGGACACAGGAGCGTGATGCGAGCACGTACGTGCATGTTTGGAGCAGTGATGGTGTCAGCTGGCTTTCAGAGATCAAAGGGAGCTCTTCCCAATTACCATCTCCTACATGTTAATGATTCTTTAACCTACAGCACCACCATATCTTAAAAAAGGATTTAGTCTTGTAAAATAAATGCTGGCTACACTAGATTAAACACAATGACTGCACTCCAAGGGTTAATAAATTTAGAATTAACAGATCATCCCAGCTTGATACAGCTACTACAGATGATTTAATATGCAGCCTAAGCAGGTTGACAGTCAGCTCACAGATGCAGATAAGATCAAACAGTCTCTTGATTCCATAGGTTGAACGGTTGCACCCGGTGTCTGGCAGGTGAGTGGCGGTACCTATATGGCAGGGGTTCTGCTGAAGAAGGGCCCCAATTCCCAGCCACTGTGTGGTACACTGGTTTTCTTTTTCTGGCAGCCAACCTTTTCCCAGCAATTAAACCTGGAGTTAACATGAGAAAAAATATCTCAAGTCTAGTTCAGGAAAGTTATTCAAAGTTTTCAGTAATGAAAAAGTCTGAGCTTCAACAGTAATCCCCATCGCTGTCACTACTCTGCAGTTCAGGTTCCTTTTCCATGGGCAAAGCCATTGCCACCCTCTTGTTCCCACACAGAGGCGGATCTGCCCACAGCCTTTGTCTGTCTGTCTGCCCCTGTCCCCTTCCCCACCAGACCTAGGTACAGGGACAGAAGGAGGCTGGGAGGCAGTGGCAGCACTCACCCAGCTCATCCCCTGGCTGTCCTGACGTGAGCTGCCAGCCCAAGGCTGCAGGGAGCTGTGCTGGGCGAGGAGGGGTGGAGACACGTTCCCTGCTCCCCCCATCAGCTCTCTTGCTTTCCTGGCTTAAAGGTAACTCTTTGGTGGGTTATGTTTTCCTTCTCACTCTCCTGTTTGAACAGGAACTTAAAACAGTTCTTGGGGAGGCTGGCGAGCAATGAGATGACAGAGAGGTCTCTAATAAATTTTATTATTTGATCAAGAGTAAAAGCTCTGCCTGAGCCATCAGATTTTGCTGTATGAATGGATTCCTAGAGAAATTAAAAACTGCAAATTATGTATCCACTAGGCCATCACAGGTCTGAACTGTGGCTTATCGTGCTGTCCGGGGCCACCACCATGCTGACAGGAGTGTCTGTGTTACAGTGCCTGCACAGCTGCCCAGGTAGAAATGAGCTGTATTGTTTACTTGGGTGGTTTTTAATCACCCAGGTGCCCAGCCCATCAGTCTTGACAAACGTCCTGCGAAACGTCAGTGCAATAAGCAATGCTGTTTTAACAGCAGAACCAAACCACAATCCACAAAGGATCACATTTTTTTTCTCTGCGTCTTTTAAAGCAGTCTTGCCCATGCACCTCTGTAAGTGTTTCACCATGAACTAAACTTTCACTTTAACGTGTTTTTTATTTGGCAGCCAGTCATTCCTTTTAATCCCTTGAATGCTGAGTTAGAAAGGAGAGGGCCCAAGCACCTTCCAGGCTGCCACGCACAGGTATCATCGTATTTTGCCCCGTTACACCCGGCAGGAACAAGGCGAGACGCTCCTTCGGGACCCTGCACCCGCAGCCCCTCTTGCAGAAGAAATGAAGCGTGCAAGCACATGCAAAAAGAGCTGGAGCAGCGAGGGGGCGGAAGGGATGGAGCAAGCGTGGTGCACAGTGCTTGCTGCCTGGCGCTGGGTGCTCCGCAGGGGCCGCTGCTGCCGCACGGGGCAGGCATGGGGGGCCGGGGGCAGGCATCCCCCGTGGAGCTGCACTGTGGTTTCCCAAAGCGGAACCAGCGCAACCAGTTATCTGCTGGCAATTTGCATAGTTATGGAGCCTCCCGCCGTTCTCCCTGATTGCTTCACAGGCAGGAAAGGTAACAGAAAAAAATATATAAACCCCTCGAAAAAATGGGAAAAAAGGATCGTACGTGCACGGTGGCTCTGACACAAGAGTGATCCTTGTAAAGCCCAGGGCAGGAAATTTGTTTAGCAAACAGTTTTTTGTCTTAGGATTTGAAAGTTGTTGGTTCTTTCAAGTTCTAAGGCTGAAGATGCAAGGTCCGTGATTCGATGCAAGCTGCCAGAGAAACACAGCCATCATTTCAGGGGAAACAATTAGCCTCGTCATATTCCCTGAGTGCATACGTCTGAGGAGGAGGCAATCCTTGGAGAACGAGGAAGTGTTCAATAGGCACTTCAAAAGTAGAGTGTCATGGTACATATATTTTTCAGTCCCACTCATAAGCAGCGTACAAATGTGCAGCACGACTTTGAATATAAAAGCTAATTAGGTCTCAATAGTTTCGTGTTTATTGGCTCTGAGTACAAGGGCTGTCTGAGACACACCTTGGCTCCCAGGCACTCGTGGCCTTCCTCACTGGAACGGTCACAGCTGGGTCCCCATCCATCTCCATGCATCGGACACCTCCAGCTCTGGGCAGCAGCCGTACCGCAGCGCTGGGAGCAATGCAGCTCCTCAGCCCCTGAGCATCACTGGGGGGCTGGGGAGTGCATGCTGGCAGTGCACCATGCTGGGGGGTTGAGGGGTGCGTGATCACAGAGGATTGCATCACTGCAGCCGTGTTCAAACCCAACTTCTCACCTACCCTGGTGGGAAGCAGCCTGTCTGTCTGGTGCCACGACGCAGCCTGCCTTTACCCTGTGCTTACCCTGCACTTACCCACAGCACCCAGCGCTGCAGCAGAGCCGTGTGCTTCAGGGCACCCAGCCTATGGGTCCCCCTCTCTGCTTTTACTTCAGTTTCTCTATAGGTATGCAGATGATGTGAAACTCAATACAACAGGGCAAAGTGAAGTTTAAATTATGAATCCATTAATTGCAGTACGGTAATATCAAACGTTGGACATAGTTTTGATTTCTGTATTTAATTTCCCTTGCTTTTTTTTGACTGCTGGGAAATAGTTGCTGGCTGAACAATAGCATTAGCACAATGGCTCCCAGCATTCGTGCTTAATGCACAGCAGCTTTCTGTGTCGTACCATACGACAGAGTTGCGTGCTCCTCTAATTGAGTAAAATCTCATTCATACTGGCGGCAGAAGGCATTCTTTTCACTGCAGTCAGAATTCATACCGTACTGTAAAAATTATATGTGCTGACAATAACAAATGGTGGCAAAACTATCCAAACTGCTCTAAGAAGTGTGCTCCTATCATGTGTTATTCACCACCACTCCTGCTATGCCTCAGCACTGCATCTCTCCGTGCAGCTTCGGGCTATGTAGTCATGCATTATTTTGGCTACAGAGAGTTGCATTAAAATACTTCAATTAAGCTGAAATTTTGCACCTAGAGTTGCACAGGATAAATATGGCAAAGAAAAAAAAAAACCCATGGCAAAGCTGTTTTTATTTTTAAATGCAGAAGATCTCTGCTATCTCAACAATTCCTTCTTTTCATCTAGATGGATCCTCGCACAAACTGTGCTAAGTTCTACATAGCATGCACACTTCTTCTTTGCTGGAACTAACAGCTAAAACTAAGCGTCATCCGAAAGAGCAACACAAAATTAATACAGAGAATGATTGTCTATGTTAACTTTCAGTTAAATGCATTTCTAGTGACTAGAAGTTGAAGCTCCAAAAATCTGCGTAACAGAAGCTACTCCCAAGAGACAGCCAGGCACCAGTCGAGCAGAATACTTGACCACATGCTTCCTGTAGGCATGGAAGTACAGCTGATGTGCCCAAAGATAAATCTATGCTTAAGAATTTTTCAGGACCCAAGCCCAAGCAGATTCCTCTGGCAGGGGATGTATCGAGCGGCGTTAGACGAGGAGCAGCCTTTGCATCGCACTGCCCATCTCCGCTGTCACTCAAGCCAAGTGTGCTGGGGAGTAAGAAGAAAGGACTAAATCTATCCTCATCCTGGGCAGCAAAACCAATTTCTCAATGGGAATAACCTTTCTTTTCTTTTCTTTTTTTTTTTTTTTTTGATTGCTGATACTCACAGGGGTGACCCAGCTTTATGAATTATTTTTGTTATTCTGCAATTCTTATTCAATTTGATTGAGCTGTAGTTGAATTTATTTTTCGAGATGAAATGTTCGCAGTTCCACCTCTTCCTGCCTGCCACATCCAGAGTGGAGCTTTCCTCATTTCCTCTTGGCGATGATGAGACCTTGAGCCCCTTGGCTCTGTTCTTGCATGGAAGCATGAAAAGCTTCTCCTTATGGTCCTGAGAAAATCTTGTTCCTAACTGCCGTGTAAAAAGATTGGAGCTGCCCCACATATTTCACTTGGTCAGGAGCAGACCAGCTCTGCCCAGCTGCCCTGCCCTCTCTCACTGATTAGCAGCCACTTGGGAGTGACTGTGTGCCACTGCCTCCAGACCTCGGGATGCGCTCCTGCTACCTTGTGGGAGTGATACCTACGGGCACGCACACACACACACAGAATGGTGGCTGCTGGTGCCAGCGCCTGTCACGTATCAGGGAAGTGGCTCCGGTCGCAGTGAACTGGAACCAGGAAACAAATTTCTTGCTGGCATGCCCTAATGCCAAGTGCTGGCTACTCCTGCCCGTTCTTAAAGTTGCAGGAGGTCAGGCCCTGTGGCAGGGCTGCAAACAGTCAGACTCACAGCTTCCTCCTGCTTTGGGCCTCACCAGGAGCTTGCTGGGAGCTTGGCTCAGCCTTTCCTACCCATGCAGCTCATCATCCCCGAGCTCAGTGATTGCTGTGCTGACAGGTTCTGCCTGCCCATGATTCCTGGCCCTGGGCTAGCTAGGGCTCTCCCCAGACCTAGCAGCTAAATCAGAATCAGAAAGACACTTGGGTCAATGATGTGTCCTTACGGCTCGTAAGCTCAAAGATAGTCACCTGCTTAAGGAAATGGATGGCTTGGGATCTCAGCAGTGGCTCAAAGGACAGTGTCTGCACTTTGCAACCGTTTATGAGGTGGGCAGGGAAGCTTTGTGGGGTCTGGCTCCACTAGAGCAATCTGTTCACTGATCTTTCTAGCCCTGGGCTTGCCATCATTTTCTGCTAGGGTCAAGGAAAATTCTGAGTCTGCACCTTCACCAAACATGCATGCTACAGTCTAGTGTGATTTGAAGTGATAAAAAGCATCTGTGAGGAACAGAAGTTTAAAACTAGCAAAAAGTATTATGGAGAGCAGTTGTCAGTAAAATTCCTAGTAACAAAGAGCCATGCTTAACCTCAGCGTTCAAAGCCAAGTGGCTCATCCTTTTCAAAGCGCAGTGATGGCTGTTCTGATGCCAAGGCACGTGTGGGACTGACTCCCTTCCACATGTTCTGGAGGAAGAAAAAGCCCCAAGAGATGAAAAGATTCCCCAGACCCGTTAACAGAGATAACAGAGTGACCGATGCCGTGCCTGATGTTTCCCTGTCCCTTGCAATCCTCGCTGCATGTGTCGGCAGCCGAGGTGACCTGCTGGTCTGGGTGGGTCCCAGCGGGACTGGGGGAGCTCACTATGGATGAGCTTTAGTTCCCTCCTGCTTGAGGCGTTTATGTTCTCTTTATCTCACACATTTAGGACTCTGAGCTTTTGGAGATAGATGGCCACACTCCTCGCACACCGCCTCGCTGTCTGTGCGTGTGCACACGTGGATGTGCAGGTGTGGCATGCATGCCCCGTGAACTCCTCCGTGTTGCTGCATGGCTTTAGTGTACGGACCTCTATGCGTGCTGTTCAGTATGGAGCTTCAAAAGAGCTGGAAGTACCGAATTCATACCCTAGATGTCAGTAAAACAAAAAAACACTAAAACCCATTAAAAATCGTTTTACAAAGGTCTGTGAATCAAGCAATGGGTTAGCCAATTATTCATCAGATAATTCCCTATATGGACTGGCAGTTGGAGTCCCAAGTTTCAGCTCAATCAAATTTACACAGCCCAAGTTATAACCTCTTCAGGATGGGGATTGTAAGGGGAGCACAGGCAGACCTTCACCACTGCGCCTCGTTGGTAATGGAAGCTCCGCCGCTTCCCTCTCGCAGCGGCTGCTGGTGCTGCAATAATTAAGACTGTATGGATTCACACCGCAGGTCAAGTCCGAAACCCACAAAGTTTGAATTGGCTTGAAACTTAGGATACAAGCTGTCGGGGGCGTTACATGCTCCTGTATAAAAATATACAAATACTCATAAAATACAAAATAACAAATCAGTAAAGAACTTCCAGAGCAGTAAAAACTAAAACCTGGGTTTAGCCAAAATGAAGCATGTTGTGGAAGAGGAGATGTTTCTGGCAGGGTTTAAAGCTGTGCCCCCCTGCCTGCCTACGCACAAGGAAAACTGTCTGTGCCCATAAAGGAGGGCTTTGCTCTCTGGATTTTCCATCCCAAGTGCTTTGTGCCGTTTATTTTCTAGCTGTGCCCTGACAGCCCAGTGAAGGCTCAGGGCTCTGTCATGCTCAGGGCAGTGCAAGCAGGGGCGGGCTGGGATCCCAGACCTTGCTGGAACCTCTGGGAAAAGTCTCCTTGACTTTGGCATGTTGTTCTGGGTCCTGTCTAGAGCAGCTGGCAGCGAAATCGTTCTGTCACCTGGTGCTCGTGTGTGTGTGACCCTGCATGGGCTGAATGCTTGCGTGCTGTGCTTGCTAGTGAGTGCTTGCTGCATCAGGGTTTATTTTGAGCCTTTATTAAAAAAGAAAAAAAAATGAAAAAAAAAAGAGAAAAGGGAAAGCAGCATGTCCAAGTTCCTCATCCCGCAGTACTAATGTGTGTGCTATTTCTAGAACGCCCAAGTCCTCTGCTCATTCATGGGAGGCAGCCTGCTGCGATAAGAGTTCCACCCACGGTGCCTGTGCCCGATTGAGGCTATCGCCCGGCGGGGAGGGTGCCCCGTGCTATCGGCTGCTGGGTAACGCGCGGCTGGGGAGGGCTGCCAGCAGTTTGGGATTTGCCTTCGGTCCTCACGTTCTGTGTGAGCTGGCAAGTGGGATTCTGGCCACAGGTGAGCGGCAGTTGGAGCTCAGCAGCAGGAACGTTTGCCCACCAAAGCTGCTGAACTCCCCCACTGCCATGGCTGTCACTAACCCAGCAGCCGGGCAGGGATGCTGCGTCGTGCCCCTCTGCGCCTCCGGCCCAGTGCTGCGTGGGAGCTGTGTGCCCGTCTGCTTGGGAGCTGTGTGCCCATCTGCGTGGCAGCCCATGTGCCCATCTGCGTGCTGTGCTTCAGCTCTGGGCTGTCCCTCCCTGCAGCAGCCTCCAGCAATGCAGGGAGGACCACGCTGGTGTTCGGACAGGGCTGAGGCATCAGCAAGGGGACACAGACATTTTGGCAGGTGTCTCAGGGCTCTACGTCACACGGGGCAATGGGCGTGGGCCAAAAGGGGCAGCAGGCAAGGCAGCCCCCTCC
The DNA here is from genome assembly GCA_013396635.1 of Penelope pileata. Taxonomy (NCBI): domain Eukaryota; kingdom Metazoa; phylum Chordata; class Aves; order Galliformes; family Cracidae; genus Penelope; species Penelope pileata. Next base: position 443,983 of record WBMW01001628.1, read on the forward strand.
CCGTGGCAGGGGGGTACGGCCCCATGGCCCAGTTTTGGTGCCTACCTCTGAGCTTGCCCACGTGTGCCTGCGGCATTCGGCCATGCTTTCCCAACCCTGCTCGGGGCTGGGAGTGTGCAGCGAGGAGTGGTGGAGCTGGCTGGGGCTGGGCAGAGCGAGGCCGAGGTGGCACGCGAGTCAGCGCCCATCCTCGCAGCCCTGTTGCTGGGCTGCCTGCAGCGTGTGCCCGAGTTGGTTTCCACCCGCCCTCGTGCTCCACCTGCACTTCCAGGGCCAGCAGGCAGCACCGGGGAAGCTGTGGCTGCCTGTGGGTGCCGCGCTGCTGAGCCTGACTCTGAGCAGAGCTGCGGGCACGGAAGGGGCTCTCACGGCTCCGCGTGTCCGGGAGGTGCGGG
>WBMW01001629.1:0-13688 GCA_013396635.1 Penelope pileata
GGACAGCCTGCTCCCGTGCCTTTAAGATTTCCACCTTAAGGAGCGTCCAGGCTTCCTGGACCCCTTTATCCTTCAGGAGCGAGTCCCAAGGGACCCTTGCAACAAGCATCCTGAACAGGTCAAAGTCCGCCCTCCAGAAGTCCAAGATAGCAGTTTTGCTNGAAGTCCAAGATAGCAGTTTTGCTTGCCACCCTCCTGACATCACCAAGAATAGAGAACTCTACAGTTTCATGGTCACTCTGCCCGAGACAGTCCCCAACCTTCACATCTGCCACCAGTCCTTCTCTGTTAGTGAAGAGCAGGTCTAGCAGGGCCCCTCCCCTGGTAGGTTCTCGTACCAGCTGTGTCAGGAAACTATATCTTCCACACACTCTAGAAACCTCCTGGATGGTAAACGGTCTGGAGGGCAAGAACCATGATGAGTAGCTGAAGTCACCTGGTTTGTTCAGCCTAGAGAAGGGGAGGCTGAGGGCAGGTCTCATGGAGGCCTACAGCCCCCTCACAAGGAGCGGAGGAACAGCGCCGAGCTCTGCTCTCTGGTGACAGAACCTGAGGGAATGGCATGGAGCTGCAACAGGGGAGGGTCAGGTGGCGGTTAGGAAAAGGTTTTTCACCATAAGGTGGTCAGACACTGGAACAGGCTCCCCAGGGCAGTGGTCATGGCCCCAAGCCTCTGGAGCCCACAAAGCCAATGCTCTCAGAAATATGGTTTGCATTTAGGGTGGTTCTGTGTGGAGCTTGGAGCTGAACTTGATGATCCTTCTGGGTCCCTTCCAATTTGGGGCATTCTATCATTTCTATGACTCTGTAATTAAAGGAAGGCAAAAGTGTCCAAGACAGCAGGTTTTTTCCAAGCTTGTTTTCAGTTAAACAAGGTCACAAGTTAAAATCACAGAGGTGGTAGGGTTTACCATTTTAGAAAAGTTAATGTTGTGATATGCAATGAGTTTGGTGACACTGTGAGGATATTTGAAGAGGGCTGGGAACCTCACTCTGAGATGACTGGTGCCATTTCCCTTACGCAGAGCTACTACCTTTATTTGATTCTGTTGAAAAATAATCTGATTTCTTAAAAGAAAGAGTCATAGGCAGAACAAACCAAGACTTTTTTCCCTACAAACCAGTAATTTGTACCTAAAATGGAGTTTCAGAGAAATCTAGAGACCAGATCTTTCTGCATATTTCCACTGCCTTTGCTGAATACTCTGCAATTCTGTCATTTTGTCTTCTAGTACAGTTAGTTTTTTAGCATCATTGAAAAATGTCCTTCTAAATCCTGAGAAACATATTCCTATTTTCTGCTTGCAAATATCACAGTTTTTTCCACAGGTCAGAAAAGAGAAACCACTTTCAGTATGAAATCTTCTTTTGCAACAGTCTGCAGCTAATATTACCTGGTCACTTCTTTGTCTTCATTTTCTATAAAACCAGAGTATTTTTGAAGAGGATGAGAGAGGAGATGAGAAGATAACCTGTTTCCAATCTATCCTGACATTTGTCTTTTGCCTCAGTATTTCCCCTAGCAGTCTACGACGGAGCTGTAGTAAAAATCTAAAGACAGAAACACTGCAAGGCAGTGGCACTGCCACAGACTGTCTTCCTTCAGACCTCTTGCAACATGTGGGAAGTATCTCTGAAGCCAGATCACCATTAAGTAACCTACGTTACAGATGTTACGCATTTTCAGGTCATTTTCTTTCTCCTAATTATTCTCTCTTTTCTCTGTAAATACATTGCCACTGGCATTGCATAGAACTAGTTTTCAATTTACTCTAAGCAAAAAGAGTAAATACCCACAGAAATCTGCTGTTTTCATGACTCATCTTCATAAAAACAGCATAGCTCTACTCAGAGCAGCAAGAGATGTAAATCCACCTCCAATGGAAGACTTCAGCAGCATTCCCTTATAGGATTCTTGATTAGGGTTAGGGTGCATTAGGGTGATTAGGGTTAGGACTGTGTTAAGTCCTGGGATTCAAGAAGAAAACAAATATTCTTGGTCATTTATAAAGTAATAGTGATAATTAGTAGATTTGAGATTCTGGCACTACAGGGCCAACTTAAAAGTTCTTGGAGCCCCGGAATGCTTCAGTTTATTTGAGTTGATTGGGACCATGTGCAGCTTCAGGAACCAAGTGATAAACAGGGCAGAGATCAGATGGGGATTTTTTGTGCAGGAAAAAAAGAGCGGCTGAGATTCCTCATATAGTAGGGAACAGACCGTGAATGAAGGAAAATAGTCAAATCTTAGCTAATTAGTTCAGGTAACTCTGTAGCTAAAGGAGAGAAGCAGACGACACTGGTGGACGGTTCACCCAAGCTATGCCAGCTGACTGGCTTAGACAAAAGTCCTGAGGAGGTCTCGCCTCTGATGGTTTTTCTCATCTCTGCTGCCCTAACCAGCCAGCCACCAATACAGACCCAGTGATAAAGTGGGGAGGTTAGTTACAGGCCATCTATTAGCAGTTTCTCAAACGACAGTCACAGCTCTTGGGAAAGAATACAATGACAAAATATGAGAGAAGCGAGCCTGAAGCCAGCAGCGGTCAGTGTACTGGCTTTGTCTGGGATAGTGTTTGTTTTTTCATAGTAGATCATACAGTGCTATCATACAGTTTTGGATTTGTAATGAAAACAGTGCTGATAGCACACCAGTGCTTTAGGTGTCACAGAACAGTGCTTGCACAGTCTTAAGGTCTCTGTTTCTCACACTGCCTCACCAGTGACTAAGCTGGGAGTGCACCTGTCTTGCAAACAAAGCAGTGAGATTGCTTAAGAGAGATTTTTAGCAATCCCAAGTAAAGTATTTGAGGGTTTAATCGTCATAAACAGGAGCAACAGAACTGTTAAACTCACATAACAGTGATCCCCCACCAAGACAACAACACTTCCCCCAGGTGCAGGCAGTTCCCACAAAAGATACGCTCCCCTCAGTGGCTGGCTCTTAAATGAGCCCAGGGCAGCCCCACCCTGGGGGCACCCCTTGCAGTCATGTATGGGGGCACAGGTGCAAACAATTTGCCTGTGCTCCCCAGGCCAGCTGCTGCCCTTCACCAGGTGCTCCATCACAGATTCAGGCAGTGACCTAGTACTCCCCTTACAGCACCAGATAGTGGGAGGGGATACAGCCAAGACAGCTGAACCCAACTGACCAAAGAGATGCTCCACGCTACACAATGTCATGCTCAGCAATTAAACTGAGAAGGGAATTTTGCCCTAAGATTGCTGCTGTTGCTCTGGGATTGGCTGTACCTTGTTTGGCTGGTGGTTGTAACAGAAAAAGGCCCCAAAACTCTTATGACTACGCCATCTGATCTTCTCTTTCTTTCTCTGGCTCTCTTTCCATTCTTCTCACTCTCAGGCTTCTCACCAATCTTCTCTTTCTCTCAAGCTCCAGCTTCTCAAGCAGCCCAAGCTTCTCAAACTCCTCAAGCTGCTCCCTTCTCTGCCTGATTGGCCTTTATCTAAGCCTGGGGCAACTCCGCCCCAGGCCCACCCCTTCTGGTCACAGGTACAAGTGATTCCCCAGGCCAGCCACACCCCTCCACCATGTGTTCAATCATCAGTTCATACTGGGATCAACTGCTTCCCTACAGTGGTAAACAACTGTTCTTTGCATTGTTTTTTTTTCTTAGTTGTACTTTCCTTTGGTTTCCTTTTTTTTTAAAAAAAGAAAACTTAACTAAACTGTCTTTATCTCAATCCATGTTTTCTGATTTCTGCCCTTTGTACTCTCTCTCCCATCCTGCTGTGAGGGAAGTGAGCAAGTGGCTTTGTGGTGCTCACCTGCCTACAGGGGTTAAACTACAACGTATGTGAATGCTTTTAATTGCTCAGAGGTGTCCAGAGCAACATCACCTGCAGCAGCCTCAGCACAGGCACCTCCTGACCAAGTGCTGCAGCCCAGGCCGGTGCCCAGGAACCTGGGGATTCTGACCAGGTTGGGGACACAGCTGCTGCTTTCCTTTGGAAGGCTCAGCCAGAACTGAAGCTGAACATGGATCCCAGAGACCCAAAGAGACACAAAGGACATGGACACGTGAACACAGAAACTCACACAGATACAGACACACTGGAAAAGCTGCTTTGTAAAGAAGGACTTCGGGGTCCTGGAGGATGTCAAGTTGAATGTGAGTCAATAATATGCCTTTGTTGTGCAAAAGTGACAGTGCTTCCGCGTAAGGTTCACCGATTCCAAAGAGACCACCCGGAGGTGAGCTCAGATTCATCGGTTTAATAGCAGGGTACTCACGACACCGGGGCGGCCATTTGGTAGCCTGCTGATAGGGGTGCCGCTGGCAGCAAGCCAGCAAGCGTTCAGCAACAGGGTTTGGCCAGAGGGGCCTCCTGCGGTATCCTGGCCATTTCTATAGTAGCGGGGGACAAATACAGCATCGCTTATCAGGATAAACAAGGTCATTCACTGAAAGCAAGGGTACTCAGTTACAGAGCAGTTTCTCATGGACAAGCTTTTTGTGCAAGCTTTTGGACATCTAGTTTTGTGCAGAAGCTCAGGCTGAGGCAGTGTACTTGTGTTCAAGATAATATAAGCCCTTTCTCACAGGCTAGTCTCCTGTTCAGGCTGTGATCTGTAATTTTCTATGCAGCCTTCAAAGTAAAGAGGGCAAATGGTATCCATGGTTACATGAGGACAATTGTTGCCAGTAGTAGAAATGAGCATCACAACACAGAGCAGCCTACGTAGGCAAAAGAAGTTTAAAAGGGACTGGTCAGTGCACTTGTCTGACTAAGCCCTGCACTTGATCACCAGTGTGTCCTGTCCTCTTCTTAAATCTTAATTCTGTCTGCATCATCTCACTCTCTCTCCCATGTGCACATGTGCTGCAAGGATTCAGTGCCTGCTACAGAGGGAACTAGAGTGTGAGGATTTGGTGCCAGCTGCTGGTGTCAGACCAGGAGTGACCCTGGCCTCTGCTGTCAGCTGCTGGAGCCAAATGGGTCCCCGTGCAGCTACTGGAGGTACTGGCTTGGGTGAGGGGAATGTGGGACACCGAGTGGGTGGCTGGAGCAGTGCTGCCCATGTACCCGCTGCTGGAGGATGGGTATCAAGTGTCTAGATCTTCACCAAATGGGGTGTGTGGGATATACATATATACTTACCAACAAACTCCAAGTGGCAGCAGGCAACAAGCAGGCCCTGGGTCTGGGCAGGGTTATCAGGCACATGGAAGGTCCATGCAAGGTAATTGGGGGCACCTGCAAGTGTGGGATGCCCATGGCACAGGTGCACGAGTGCTGAGCTTCACTGCTGGTTAAACCTGCAAAAGGGGAAAGCAGCAGCTGCATCCCTCAGCCTGAGCAGAGAACTCAGGGTCCCAGGCTGGGCTCCAGCAGCTGGGCTTGACATCTCTTAACAATTGCAAGCATTCACTTACAACAGGACAGAGATTTGCCCAAAGTCAGAGCAGAAATTCAGAGCATACTTGGGACACTGTGTGCAGAAACTTTGGAGGAGTGCCAGCAGAGTTCCACAGGGCTGGCTGTGCCATCCTTGCAGTAGCACATGACCATTACTTAGGACCACAAAGCCGCGACCCTTAGAGGCCAGGGTTCACTTGTGAACAGCAGACAAAAGTATGCACTGGTCCAAAATGCAACCTAGGTCTCAGCTTGCTGTCACTCTAATATGCACGTTTTATGGCTGCATAGTAGACAAGGTGGCGTAGGGGAAGGTTCATCAGGATGAATAGTCCATATTGTACCCAGCAGCTGGTGTTTCCAGATCCCATATTGGGAGTTTGGTGTCATGGCACAAGACTTAAATGTGCTTCTATGTGTCCTGGTTTGACCTAGCAGACAGCTAAGTCCCCCCACAGTTGTTCGCTCACCCTCCCCCCTCCCAAGTGGGATGGGGGAGAGAATTAAGGAATAAATACGGTAGAACTCGTGGGTTGAGATAAAAGCTATTTACTAAGACAGCAGAGAGAATAAAAGAAATACCAGTACCTATATATATATAAGATAAGAAACAAGAAATAATACCCAAAGCAAGGGACCAACAACCGATACCCAACCGGCCAGCAGCCCCTCCCTCCGAGCGAGAGAAACGATTTCTCTTCCGTAAAAATCACATGATGTGATGTGGTATGGAATAGCTCTTTGGTCAGTTTGGGTTAGCTGCCCTAGTCCTGTCCCCTCCCAATTCACAGCTCCTTATGCCTTCTAACTGCTTCACTGAGGAACAAAAATGTGTCCTTGGCTGTGTTCAACACTGCCAGGTGTTATCAGTTGTTTTCTCTTCTGGGAACAAAAACACAGCTTCATACCAGACACTGTGAGAGAAGTAACTTCTGTTAGAAACTAAGACACTATGTTTAAGCCACATCATGCAGATGTAACCCCTCAAAATTCTCAGTTACACAACCAGGCACAGAGTTGTAGGCCTAAGAATCCTGCTGGATAGTGACCGTCTTGCATGGGATACACAACCCTCTTTCAGAAGAACTGTAGGTTGCCAGTGCTTCTCCAGCCTTACTTGCATTTATATACAATCACAAACCAAAGCTGTTGCAATCATCACAGTACACGCTGGCACAGCAGCAACCTAACGGGGCTGGCTAACCAGCTTGTTCACCAGAAGGATGCTGTAGCAGACTAAGCAAGCCACACTTTTGGGAGTCCCTCAGGTGATGTTGCTTCTTTCATAGATATCCCCAAATTTCAGGTTGTCCAGCTGTGCTTACAGTGACTATAAGGGTTACATGGAGTTCCTGTTTGAGGCAGTCCCACTCCAATTTTCCTGCCTGGAACTCAACAGATTGCCATTCTACCCACAATCTGGACTGAGCAAGCGGGCAGGTAATAGAGTAAGAGAGGTGTTGATGAGCACCAAATGAGTTGATGACCTGGCTCTAATAAGAAAAATATTTATAGGTGTCTGCTAGAACACTGACAGAAGAAAATGCCTGCCAGCCTGAGAACTGCTAGCCTGGGAACCAGGACTGTGAGCCAGAAGCATCCTTAAGAAACACGGCTGGCCTCTTTGAAGAGCAGCTCAGTACCTAAGAACTGGAAATACCCCAAAGATATCATTGTTAAAGGGGGGAGAAAAAAAAAAGCAACAGCAACATTATCATTTTGGGGGTTGGAACTTGATGATCCTTGAGGTCCCTTCCAACCCAGGCCATTTAATGATTACGATCCAAAAAGATCTGGAAAAATGGGGAAACATCCTGAGAAAGTAAGAATGGGCAAATGCTGAAGAAAACAGTATGGCAGAATTTCGTATGAGAAAACTGAAGCATCACATATCAGTTGTCTTACATGAAACAGAAATCAGCAGCATCTGTGAGCATCTGGCTTCTCTATGAGGCCATGTCCTATGCTCTTTTATGTCTCTATTACATAAAAATGACTCATTTTGTGTTTAAGTCTCTCCGTGAACTTTGATGCTGCATGAACTTTCCTTTCTCACGGGTTTTTCTAAACAAACTGAACATCTGCTGGGGACATCTGACTGACTTCAAACTGCATGACTTCAAAGATGACGTAGACCATCTTTGAAACAAGACTTCGTTATTTGGTGCCAGTTCTGGGGGTTGGTCTCTTCTAAGGCCAGGTTTATTGATTCTTTTCTGAAGTTGGTCTTCCTAGTTAGACCCTTTTCAGGTCAGTTTGACCCCCACTTCTGGGACTGCTTTAATAGCTAGTGGCACCAGTAATGTTTTGAATATATATGTGTAGATAAGTAAACAATCCTACGTATGTTTGCTACTTCAGTAGGAATGTTTCTAGTAACCTGTAATATTAGTATATATATTTGCTGCTTTATTACTGATTGCTGCTGCTATTGACTTTTTATACACACACACACAAATACACACACACTTGCTTTCCTAGTAATAATTCATAATAGCTTTATTAATCACACAGGTATACTTGCCAGTGGCAATGTGTATTAACATGCCCCATGTCCTTGTGTATTATGGAAGCCTGAAAACCCGTTTGCAATCTCTACACATCCGCAGACTTGGTAACCCTTTGGATTGTGACATTAATTGGTGTCAGAAGTGGGACTGTGTAAAACACTCAGGCTATGGATGCTTTTGTAGAGTTTGCAGAAGAACACTGAGGAGTGCACAAGGTGTTTTAAGCAGAATTTCAGAAGTGGCAGGAAGGCATTTGCTTCTCAGAGACATGTATGACTGCCTGTACTTGGCTAAGAGCTGTTAGGCAGGAAGCACAAGATGTTTTACAGCAAGTGAAAGCAGTCAGAGCAGTTGCCCTTGAATTGCATTATCATGGTGAGAACTTGCAGAACGGTGTTCTCCTTTACCCCCACCACAGCATCAGCCTTATTCAACCATGGAGTTGCACAACATCTGGGTCTAGACTCAGCTGGAGGTTCTGATACCTCTTCTCCAGCATGGAGACACCACAAAAAGAAGAAAGGTCTCCAGGTCTCCCTGCATCTGCTCAAGATGGATCTCCCCCCACAGCCTCAACTCTGTTCCCTATGAGAATGAGACAAGCAAAGCAAAACAACATAACTAGGTCTCCTGTGCCCATAGAGTGAAAGACATTAGGAAAAACAGGAAGAAGGACTTCTTGTAACATGAAGGAGAATCAAAACACCTGAACACCTTCCCTGAAGCCATCCCCTCTCTCTCAGGGAGGCAACAGCCCTCCCAGATGCTCTGTGAGCAGCTCAGGTGCATGCCATGAAGAAAAGATGGCAGATTTAGCACTCACAACCCTTAGAGGTGTTTGTGCCCTTTCCCAAAAGGAGGTCATGTGGAGACTGCAGTTTGAAATTGGAAGGAAGTCTCCTAAATTGGGGATTCATAAAAGGAGACAGAACGAGAAAAGGTTCTTTATCCTCTCAGTATGGCGATAGGCAGGAGTGCAAGAGGGGACAGAACTACTACTTTTCACTCGGGGGAAGGCCTATGAACTGGGGAGCTAATAAGAATCAGCCCCCAAACAGCCTGACTAAAGAGTACTCAAGCCACAATGTCCTTCAGAGCTGCAGAAAGGTCAGGGAAGGTGAAATGATAGCCACTTTCAAGGGTGTGCTTTGGTACCACCCTCTGGCCCTCCAAAAGCATGACAGCCCGCTCAGCCCCAAAGACAGCCTGCACAGCCCAGGCAGGCACTGGCAACAGGGCTGGGCGCCCCAGGGCTGCGGCAAGCTCCCGAGCAAAAGTGCCATTGGAGGTGGCAGAGGAGGATGGGGAGACACCGTTAAGGACCCCTTCCAGGCACTCATTCTCCAGGGCATGACGTATGATCCCAGCCAGGTCCTGAATGTGGATCCAAGGGAAGGGCTGGAGCCCTGAGCCCAAAGGGCCTCCCAGCCCCAGTCGGAAAGGCCAGAGCATGCGAGAGATTGCGCCACCACCTCGGCCTAGCACTACCCCTGTAGGAAGAACAGAGTGAGACAGGGACAAACCCCCAAAAAGGACAAAAAACCCCCTCACTCCCAGACCAACGACCAGGAGACAATCTTTAGCAGGATGGACTGCAACAGCATCTCAAGAAGAAGAGGCACATGGTCTCATGCCCTTCTCCCTCCCCTTCCCCTCTTGCCTCAGCTCCAAAGCAGAGCTACTCTGGAAAGGCACGAAGCCCCATCTCACCAGATCTCACCAGAACACGACGAGTTGGGCTCCCAGGAATAAGAGCTGCAGACTCCCAGGAGCTCACCAGGCGTGAGAAGAAGTCAAAATCCCCCCCAGCGCTGTCCTCAGTATACTCAGCTGTGGGGCTAGGGCGGTAATAGCCTGTGGGTTTAACAGCAGGAAGGAGGTTTAGGATTAAATAACAGCACCGGCCAGACCCAAATCCTCAAAATGGACCCTCTTCCCTATCTCCAGGAAGGGCATGATCTCTCTGATGGACAGGAAGACAAGGTCTGAACTACAAACGCACTCTACAGCTTCAACAGCCCACGCTAATATTCCAGTTGAGCTATCAGTGCCAAGAATCAAATGCACCAGCAAACAAGGCAATGAGCTGGCTGCATAGAAAGGAGCTTCCTCTGAAACTGCCTGTCAAAAAAGCTAACACTCAGCAGCTTCAAAGAATGTTGGAAGCAGAAATTCAAAGCTGGAGATTTATGGAGGAATTCAGCTGAATCCTTGTGTAGACAACCTGGTTCTACACATGCCTAAATGCTTCCACAGGGAAGCACAGAAAAAGTCCTGCCCTAATGCCACCAAGTGAAAGCACAAGGACCCAAATTCCTGTGCAGTAGTATGAAAAAAGCTGACCAAGCCTCGCTAGCATTTCAAAGCAAGTCATATTTTCTCGAGTAGCATGTTTCTGTCTGGAGGCACACCTCCTGATCAACATGATTTATGCTGGGCCCAAACAATACCTACGCCAGTGACAACAACCCAAGCACGAGGTGGCTGGTCAGCATTAGCAATGGCTTTGGCCAAGGTCTTGGTCGTCTCAACTCTGCTGCTGATGATTTCCCTGCAGAAAGTATCGCTCCATCTGGAAAACAGAGAGCCACTCATTAAACTCCCCACCGGGACAACCCAAGAAACAATAGCCCCAAGGGGAGCCCCAGTGAACACCTCACACACAGGAGATGTCATATGAATTCCCCTCAACCCAGAGCAGGAGAAAGACACAGGATCTTACTACCCTAACACATGGGAACTGTGGGAGAAAGTGGTTCACATTTCCCACAAAAGGTTGTGGCTTTTAGACAACCTCAGGGCAAATGCACCACAGAATCTGGAAACCAAAGCTGTGTAAATTCTTCTTAAGCATCTGGAGGAAGCAATTCCAAAAACAAACTCAGTGACAAAAGAACAACTTCCATGGTCTCTTTTAGTTCAGATTTTGTTTTATCTAAATGTAGGAATCCAGTGACATTATGGACATCTGCAACTACTTTGCCTGGCTTCCACCTGCCAGTCCAGATGGCAATCTGTCTTCCAGAAGCCTTCGAAAGACTTAACAGGCTTCAGAAATGTTTTGGGTACCCGAGGACCCAGATGCCAACAGTTAGGGAACCCAAGTCCCTTCCCAACACCCTGTTCCCTCTGTAGGCTCTCTCTACATTTTCTGACAACGCTGGCCTGTCTTGCTTTCACTTTGTCCCTGCAGCACTACGGGAGCTCAAGTTACCTGCGGAAAGGGTTGAGGACATTCTCTCCAGCCAAGTTCACCACAGCATCACATGGGGGTAGTCCACGGTGAGACAACTCTTCCTAGGCAGGTGCAACAGAGACATTACACACTCAGCCTCTGCTCTTCTCAAGCCTTCTCAACAACCAAGCAAAGTGGGCTCCTGACAGGAGCAGCCGCTTCCTTCCCAACCCTCGCAGGACACTGCCTGGAGCACAGTCATGAACGGAGAATGTTTTGCTTCTTGGAGCTGCAGCAGTCAGCACCCACCCCAATTGATTACAACCCATGGTGCACTCAGGAGCACAAGAGTGCGGCAGTGGTTAACAGTTTCCCCACTGCAGATTCCCTGTATGCAACATGAGGCCACGGCAGCAGACTCATTCCTCAGTCTGGACACAGTCTCCCTCCTGTAATCGCTCTCATCCCATACCCAGCGGATGCGATCATTGCCCCCGTGTCGAGAGATGTGGGTCACCTCGTGACCACAGCTCCGCAGCAGCCGGGTCAGGGCCGTGCCCACGAATCCAGTCCCACCACCTGGGAAGGACAGAAGGACAGAACGTTGGAGACTCGGAGCAGCACTCCAAGACTGCACAAGAGGCCCCGTGACCACGTCCGGTTTTGCCGGGGCGCGGCCGCCCCCGTGCCCGGGCTGCACCTCAGGCGCCTGGTTCCCAACGGCGCACGCAGGATCCAGGCCCAGCCCTCCATTTCCACAGCCACATCCCCTCAGCAGCCCGCCCGGACCCGCCCCGCCATGGCTCCTCAGGGGCCCCACTCGGGACCTCCCCACCACAGCTCCCCGCAGCCGGGCAGCGCCCCGCCCTGCGCCGCGGCCCCCACGCCGGGCCGGGCCACCGCGCTCACCCACGAGCACCCGCATGGCCGAACACTCCGAGCATGCGCCGCGCCGCGCCGCGCTGCCCGGCTGGTGCGCAGCGCTGACGGAGCTCCACCCCGGGGGAGGGTCCTTAAAGGGCGAGCGCGCCCCGCGCTCTCAATTCTCTGGCGGGGGGATGGGGCGGAGGGAGGGGGTTGTGTTGCGTTTTGGAGGTGGACGGCTCTCGCTGCAGAACACCAGCTGGCCTCGGGCAAGGCAGGGGCAGTGAGGCCCGAGGAGACACAGCGCGATGGTAACAACTATTGGGGAATGCTGCTTATAAGCGGTGGATGAGACAGAAGTTACTCGTTTCATGGAGAAGTGAGAATGCAGCCCAGGTACCAACAGCTGATCTCTGGGATCACAGAACCACAGCGTGGTTGGGCTGGAAGGGACCTCACAGCCCCCCCAGCCTCACCCCTGCCGTGAGCTGGCTGCCCCCAGCTCAGGCTGCCATGGCCCATCCGACCTGGAACCACCTCCGGGGATGGGGCACCCACAGTTCTGGGCGCTGTGCCAGGGCCTCAGCCCCTCTGGGTGAAGTGTTGACTCCTCACATCTAATCTCCGTCTCCCCTTCTTTAGTTTAAAGCCATTCCGCTTGTCCTGTTGTCTGAAAAGTGGATTCGTGGCCCATTGAGCAGTGAGTCAGTCATCACACACATTGCTGATTTGCGTCAGGACTGCTCAGGCGTGAGTGCTCAGTGGCTTCCCGTGGATCAAGCACACACACTGAACTATCTGCACAGTATTTTTACACAAAAGTTACAAAGTTAGTAATTTTCCAGTCCAGTCTCCTCACAACAGTTGGTTAGTAATTTTCATACAATTACAATATTGCTGAGTCTATATTTGCACTACTATGCATGCTCAGGGGAAGGGTCTTCACCTGGGCAGGGGTCTTTTTCTTCTAAAGGTGTGATTTTTAGTATTATAATGAACTACCTAGTTCAGGTAAGGTTTCATAGACCTTGGGTTTTCTTGCCAAGTTGGCAACATCCCTGCTGTGGTTTGACCCAGCAGGTAGCTAAGTATCACACAGTTGGGCACTCACCCCCTCCTCCCCCAGTGGAATAAGAGAGAGAAGTAGGAGAAAATAAAGCAGAATTTGTGGGTTGAGATAAAAACTATTTACTGAGACAGAAAAAGAAATAACAGTAATGATAATTATGTATATATCACACAGAAACAAGTGATACACAAAGCAAGGGCTCACCACCCGCTGACTGATGCCCAGCCAGTCCCCGAGCAGCAGCAGCCCCCCTGCCCAACTCCCCTAAATTGTATAGTTTTTTCACTTGGTATCATATGGTATGGAATATCGCTTTGGTCAGTTTAGGTCAGCTGCCCTCATCCTGTCCCCTCCCANCACAGAGGACCTTGATTAATGCTCCCTTCAGGGCCTACTGGCTCTGGTAAGTCCCTGGTTAAAGATACTAAGTAATTATTCTTCTGATTCCTAACACAATGGTAGCTCTGTTTACTGGCTTTGGAATGGATGTCAGGTATTGAGGATACTAAGTATTCTTCCAATACCTAATACAATGGTAGCTCAGTTTGTTTAGAATTAGCTTTCAACACTATTGCTACATTCACTCATAAGGAGTCATAGAATTATAGAATGGTTCAGGTTGGAAGGGACCTTAGAGATCATCTTGTTCCAACCCCCCTGCCATGGGCAAGGACACCTCCCACCAGACCAG
>WBMW01001629.1:14462-36746 GCA_013396635.1 Penelope pileata
TTCATGAGGTTGGCATGGGCCCACCTCTCAAGCCTGTCCAGGTCCCTCTGGATGGCATCCCTTCCCTCTGGCGTGTCGACTGCGCCACACAGCTTGGCATCATCTGCGAACTTGCTGAGGGTGCACTCGATCCTGCTGTCCATGTTGCCAACAAAGATGTTAAACAGCACTGGTCCCAGTACCGATCCCTGAGGAACACCACTCGTCACTGGTCTCCATTGGGACATTGAGCCATTGACCGCCACTCTCTGAGTGCGGCCATCCAGCCAGCTCCTTATCCAGCAAGTGCTTCGTCCATCAAACCCATATTTATCCAGTTTATCAACCAGAATGTCCTGCGGGACAGTGTCAAACGCCTTGCACAAGTCCAGGTAGATGACGTCAGTTGCTCTCCCTTTATCCACTGATGCTGTGACTCCATCAGAAAAGGCCACCAGGTTTGTCAGGCACCATTTGCCCTTGGTGAACGTGGAGTTTCATTAACAGTGATGTACAGTGGAGTTAATTGTCATTGTTTATCATACTGACGTAACTGAAGAGTCCTGACTCCTTGGACTGGAGAATAAGGAGAAAGCCAGTAAAGGTGATGTAAAGGGAGTCTAAATAACTAAGCCAGATGGATATACGTACTCTGTGTAAACGGAGATGATATGAATCTGCGAGGAATGAAGGGAGGATATGGTGTTCATGCAAAACAAGGTAAGCTGAAGAAAAAGCAGTGAAGAAAAAAGTTTTGCTCACAAGGAACTGGTTAAATAAACTTGCGAAACATGCTTGCTTAGCGACTGCTTGCAAACTCTTGCTGGCTTTACAAAGGGGAAATGGGCTTTGCCAAGCAGGATTCAAAGATAGTTCAGACTGGGCAAAACAAAGAACTCTAACTCCGGTTTGCAAGACATATATAAACAAAAAGAAATGAAGGGGTACATATTGATATGGGCATAACAAGCGCATGATAGGTGGATCAGAAAGTCTGTAAATTCCGAGTACCTCAGCCAGTTGGGATAGGAGGAGGAACAAAGCAGATGGGAAAGCAGGATAAGAAGGAGTCTGCAAACCCCTAAATTCAAGAGACCCTACAGGGAAATCCCCCAGTAGACTCTCCATTTATTTGAATAAAGTTACTTTTCAGGACTACTCTGTCTCCGTTTTGAACGTTCTTGGATGCAGGAATCTGCCAAGGGTAGTTTACTCCTTTAGAAGATGAATGTCCAAGGTAAATGGAAGAGCAGGATTCAATTCACCTAACTGAAGATGTCCTGAGTATGGGCATCTCCAGTTGAATTAGTCATCCTTCTCTCTCCTTAGAGTGAAGTAGGCACTTCTAGGGTGAGATTCAACTATCTATTTATGGCTAGAAGAAAATGAGTTTCCTCTATTTGTTGAATGCTCAAGTCTGCCTTTTGTGATGACTGCTGACCAATTACATGGCTGCCTACAAACTCTTGACGTACTGCACTACCCATGAAACAAGGAGAGTGTAGGCTGGTAGAAGGATCATGGCCAGAAGGATTGTGTCACTGATGTACAGACTGGGCTGCTTCTTCCACTTTTTCAGTTCCAATACGGTAGATAATTTCTTATGTGATATCCTACAAGCTGTCAAACTGATCTGCACTGATACATATTTAATTGTGCTGCTGGCATTCTCTGATGGGGGACTGCTACTCATTGCAGTATTTGTCATACAGCTTATTTCCTAAACTGTTATTTTCATCAAGGTAAGAGGATGTGGTAGTGAAGGGAAGCACGAAGCTTTGTCAGCCTCTTCACTTCAGATAGCAGTGACAAGCTTAGTCTTCTTTTCTGCCATCTTCATTTACTAACAGTATCACGGAATCACACAGTCGTAGTAGTTGGAAGGGACCTCTGGAGACCATCAAGTCTAACTCCTCTGCTAAAGCAGTAGGTTGCACAGGAAAGCATCCAGAGAAGTCTTGAATTTCTCTGGAGAAGGAGACTCCACAACCTCCCTGGGCAGCCTGTTCAGTGCTTTGTCACCCTCACAGTAAAGAAGTTCATCCTCATGTTTGTGTGGAACTTCCTAACTTGTGATCTAAATCTCTGCTCTTTCAGTTTAAATCTGTTCTGCTTTGTCCTATCAGTATCCACCTATATAAAAAGTCGGTCCCCCTCCTGCTTGTAAGCTCCTTTCAAGTATTGGAAGGCCACAGTGAGGTCTCCCAAAAGCCTTCCCTTCTCCAAGCTAAACAATCCCAACTCCCGCAACCTTTCTTCATTAGGAGAGGTGCTCCAGCCCTCTGATAATCTTCATGGCCCTCCTCTGGACCCGCTCCAACAGCTCCACATTCTTCATGTACTGGGGGGCCCCAGGCCTGAATGCAGTACTCCAGATGGGGCCTCACAAGGGCAGAGTAGAAAGGAACAATCACCTCCCTCTCCCTGCTGGCCACCCCTCTTTTCATGCAGACCAGGATACTGTTGGCCTTTCAGGCTGCAAGCACACACTGCTGGCTTATCTCCAGCTTTTCATCCACCAGGACCCCAAGTCCTTTTTGGCAGAGCTACTTTTAATGAGTTCTTCTCTCTGTCTGTACACATATCTGGGATTGCTGTGACCCAAGTGCAATACCTTGCACTTGGCCTTGTTGAACCTCATTAGGTTCTCGTGGGCCCACTTTTCAAGCCTGTCCAAGTCCCTCTGGATGACATCTCTTCCTTCTATTTTATCAACTGCTCCACTCAGCTTGGTGCCATCCGCAAACTTTCTGAGGGTACATTCAATCCCACAGTCTGTGTTGTTGCTAAAGATGTTGAAGAGTATCAGAATATACAAAATGAATGAGAGTTATTCACAATGCAGTTGTTCACAATCCACTGACTGATGCTCAGCTAGTCCGCAAGCAGCAGCAGCCTCCCTGGCAAACTCCCCCAGTTTTATTGTTTAGTTTGACTTCATACGGTATGGAATATTCCTATGGCCAGTTTAGGTCAGCTGTCCTGGCTTTGTCCCCTACCAGCTTCTTCATAGAATCATACAACGGCTTGAGTTGGAAGGGACATTTAAGATCGTTGAGTTTCAGTCCCCTTGAAATGGGCAGTGATGCCACTCACTAGGTCAGATTGCTCACGGCCCTATCCAATCTGACCTTAAACATCTTCAGGGATGGGACATCCTTAACTTCTGTGGTCAACCTGTTCCAGTACCTTATCACTCTCTGAATAAAGAATTTCCTCCTAACATCTAATCTAGGTATCCCCTCTTTTAGTTTAAAACCATTCCCCCTTATTCTATTGCTCTCTGCCCATGTAAAAAGTTGATCTTCCTCCTGTTTATAAGCTTGCTTTAAGTAGTAGAAGGTTGTGATGAGGCATCCACAGCCTTCTCTTCCCCACACAAGCCAGCTCCATCAACCTTTCCTCATAGGAAAGGTGCTCTAGCCCTCTGAGCATCTTTGTGACCCTCCTCTGGATCCTTGGGGAACACCACTAGAGACTGGTCTCCAGCTGGAATTTGTGCCCCTGATAACAATTCTTTAAGCCTGGCAGTGCAGCCAGTTTTCTAACCACTACACAATTCACTTATATAATGCACAGTTCATGAATTTACCTATGAGGATATTATTCCGGCCCCCTTGCCTTGGGCTGGTTGCCATTCACCAGATCAGCCTGCTCAGGGCCCCATCCAACCCGACCCTGAACACCTCCAGGAATGGGAGATCTACAACTTCTTTGGGCAATCTGTTCCAGCATCTCACTTCCCTCTGAACTCTCTCTGCTTTTCCTTTAGGATCTTCGAAATCACTCAGATCTCAGAGATGAATGCCAGTAAATTTAATATGACCTATTACATATTACTCTTCCATAGTGGAATGGGAGTTATGATGGGATTTTATAGTAAATAAAGAATGCCCTTGCATATCTTCTACTGAAATTTCTAGGAGATGTCCCTCCAGCATGCTGTTTTCCTAAGAGCAATCTTGAATTCCTGATTCCTCAGACAGTAGATGATCGGGTTGACTAGTGGTGTTAAGACAGTGTATATCACAGAAATCAGTTTGTTGGAGCTGAAGGAATCAATAGGCTGGGGCCTGGCATAGATAAACAGGGAGGCTGTGTAGAACACTGTAACCACTAAAAGATGCGATGCACAGGTAGAGAAGGCCTTGTGGCGCCCCTGGGCTGTAGGGATGCCCAAGACAGCAGAGATGATGCACACATATGAGGCCACAATCACAGTGAGTGGTGCTAGAAGGATGAGTAGGGCCAGTAAGAAATCCATAAGCTCAGCTAGTGATGTGTTGGTGCAGGATAGCTTCAATAAGGGGGAGACATCACAGAAGAAGTGGTTGATGATGTTGGGCCCACAGTAGATCTGATGTGAAATGAGGTAAACCTTCCCTGAGGAAATCAGGAAGCCGCTCACCCAGGAGCCTATAGACAGATGGGCACAAAGAGTGCTATTCATGATCACTGGGTAATGCAAGGGCTTGCAGACAGCCACATAGCGATCATAGGCAATGACAGCCAAAAGAGCGCACTCTGTGCAGGCCAGTGCCAGGAAGAAGAATAGCTGGGCCATGCAGCCCTTGAAGGAGATGTCTTGGCTCTTAATCACCAAGCTCACAAGCACTTTGGGCACTGTGACAGACACATACCAGATCTCCAGAAAGGAAAGGTTGCCCAGAAAAATATACATTGGCTTGTGAAGCTGGATATTCATCCAGACAAGTATAACAATCATTGCATTTTCTGTCACTGTCAGCACATAAGCCAGGAAGAACACAAAAAAGAGCATAAGCTGGCTCACTGGTTTACCTGGAAAACCAACCAAAATGAATCCAACCACATGTGTCTGGTTATCTGAGGGCATGCTGGTAATCTTACAGAAGCTGCTGTGAACTTTTCAGGAGAAGCAGATGTAGCAGCAATTTGAACATCCACTCAGGCTAGCTTATATGCACAGACTGGGAGCTGAAAATCTGTTTGTATAGTAAGAGAGGGCTGGATTAAAAAAAAAAAATGAAAGAATATATTAGTTGCAATTAGTGATACACATTGAAAACCAGAATTAAACCAAAAAAATCCCAACCACCAACGGTAACAATATAGGAGCTTCAAAAACTGTCACTGAGAATTATAAGAATCTTGTTGTCCAGTCAATAATGTGTAAGCACATAGAAGTATTAGAGAGATCTTCCAAAGTGGATAGGATTTTTCAAGGGCCCTTTTTGGAAACGCAGTTAGGATCATGCTCACACAGCTGTCAGTTACATTGCTGATCCAGGCCTCAAGCATCTCATGATATCAAGACAACACGACCTCCTACATGCTAGGTGCAAGGAGGAGCACAATGCTCAGGATATATTGTATATCTTTCATGTTCTGTTGGTTTACACAACTGTTTCACCCAGTCTTCATATTTCTCCTCATTCAGAGCTCAACCAGCTATTGCAGCACTGTTCAGGACGCTGAATTTTAGTATGTCTGAGCTATTAAGAACAAATGTAATTAAGCCATCTCACTAAATATTAAAGTTAGTCATCCTCACGTAAATTATCAAGGCACCTTCACAGAGTGATTAATGTTTCGTGTAAATGGCTTTAATATCATTTTTAAATGTGCTTGCTCCTTTTGCTAGTCTTTAAGATTGAGATAGGATCTATATCTGCTTAAGTTAGGGCAGTTAGTAATAATTAATGAGTAATAATTAATACAGCCCATGGCCTCTGAGCCGTGATTCATCTGGCCCTGACTACAGTTCTAGTTAGGAGTGGATTAAATATTTCTGGACAAGTTTGTCTGTATGGCTTACACTTCCACTACTTTATATATAATTGCACAATTATAATCAGAGCTTAGACACCTAGCATTAAATATGTTACCGCACTGTAGGGACTCATGGCGATATTCAGGCACCTATACAGAGTGAGTGCAATTTTAGCTGCCAAGGATATCTTAAACACTTGCTTAGAGTTGACAGATATGACAAAGGACCTGCAGAAGACCTATGCCTTTCCAGAGCAGAGCTGAAGGCCTTGCAGAGTACTTCAAGAGATTTAAAATAGCACTAGGGACCTGTCTGACTAAACACCTGTCTGTGTTTAGGGACCTGAATTCTTTGTTCATTGTTACACATAATTAATAAGTAGGTGAGATAGCAGCGATTCACTAAAATCATGTTGTTCTTGCCACTTGGGAAGCTGATGGTTTTGCCACCCGGCTTTCAGACGATGCAGGTTTCTTAAGAGCACTGTGAAAATATCTTGGGTGAGCTGCAAAATGTCATTGGGCATTTATTTTTAATAATTGTGTTCAAGATGCTAAGATTAGCTACAATGAATGGGATCTGTCTTCTGGATGGTTTACATAAGGTGACAGGATTACCATGATTAGACAAAACTGACATAAATGCACAAACTCACTGTTTCATATGCAGATAGCTTGTTAAATCTTACGTACATGCATTATTTTCTATTAGTAGTGAACTGTGAGGTTAATCCCTTCTTCAAATGTGCTATAAGATCATACGCACACACAAAGACATACATGTTTACCTGTTGCGACGCGAAGGCTCGAACAAACACTTATACGATCAATATGATCAAGTGAATGCCAATTTATTGAGCTCACACAGATTCTTTTATAACTATTTGCTATCTTACCAGAGACACACGGCTATTAGTGATTGGTTAAAGACAGTAAAACACACGTTAGCAGTCTAATTCTAATTGGTTATTAACAGCTGTTGGGAAATGAAATGTTATTAAGAAAACAGTTCTTGTGTTCACACGGGAGCCGTTCTTTTCTCAGGATGTTCTTGTTGTTTTGGCTGTCTTCTGTCCTTGTTTTCGACTCGTGCAACGGAACTAAGCTTGATCTTCACACGGACCCCAGCACTGTTTAGACTTGTACAATATCCACCGTTGCTGGATTGCTCACATGTCCGTTGTTGTGCAGAAATTCTCCCACATTTACCTACCCATTCATCTGTGCTTACACCAACATATCAGCAGTGTAGCTGATGATAGTCTTTCTTTCTCTATATACATTTGGTAAGTGTTTCTAATGTCAGATTTGGCCAGGCAGAAAAGGATATGCTGCAACAAAAGCATAATAAAGTATGCCTGCATTATTTCTGTGGTGGGAATATTGTCTTTTTCCCATGAGTTCCTAATTGTTCATTTTAATATTCTGCTGTTCCTACACAGCTCTATCCCTCTATCTATATCTTCAGCTCTAAATAGAAATAAAAGTATCTTATTATAGTTTACATGTGAATATAGAAACATGTATGTGTTGGTGAGTCTGTTTTAGAATTAAATATGTCTCTACAAAATTTCTTAAACAGTGACATTTGCTTACTTAATTAAATACAGTGGTGGGGGGTTAACCTTGGCTGGCTGCCAAATGCCCACCAAGTTTGTCTCTCCTCCTCAGCAAGGTGGGGAAAAAAGAGATGGGAAAGTTCGTGTGTCAAGATAATGACCAGCAGATCTCTTAATTACTGTCATCAATTACTGACGAAAGAGACTTCACTAAGTGAGATTAATTTATTGTCAATTAAAAAGAAAGAGGATAGAGAGGAAGAAAAAATTTAAACCTTTTCCCCCCATCTCCTTCTACCCAGGTTCAACTTTACTCCTTTGTTTCCAGCTCTTCTACCACCTCCCCCCTGCTCAAGCTCCACAGTTCGTATGGGGAATGGGGATTTGCAATCACAGAACA
The DNA here is from genome assembly GCA_013396635.1 of Penelope pileata. Lineage (NCBI taxonomy): Eukaryota > Metazoa > Chordata > Aves > Galliformes > Cracidae > Penelope > Penelope pileata. The sequence continues at coordinate 22,152 of WBMW01001629.1, forward strand.
TGTTCTCTGTTCTGCTTCTTTCTCACATTCTTCCCCTGATCCACTGTGGAATCCCTCCCATTGGATGCCATCCTTCACAAACTGCTCCAGCATGGGTCCTTTCCACAGGTTTCGATCCTTCAGGAGCTGACTGTTCCAGCTTGAGTCACCATAGTGCCGCAATTCCTCCTGGATGCCTTGCTCCAGTGGAGGATCTCCACTGGCTGCAGTTTCATTCAAGGCTTATCCACTCTCCGCTCACTCCAGTGGACTCCTCCATGGGCTGCAGTGAGAACATCTGCTCTGACAATGTCCTCCACAGGCTGCAGGGGAACTCCAATGCTTCCAGTACCTCCTCCTCCTCCTTCTTCACTAACTTCAGTGTCTGCAGAGTTGTTCTCTCTCACATTTTTCTCTCTCCTCTTTCTCACAGCTCCAACACAGTTGGGCTTTTGCCCTTTATAGAATATGTTTTCACAGAGATGCTGCCATCACTGATGGGCTCAGCTTTGACGAGGAGTGTGTCCATTTCAGATTCGGCTGAAATTGTCTGTTTCCAACAAGGCAGCAGCTCCCGGTCTCTTTGCACAGAGGCCATCCTTGGAGTCCTCCACTTACAAAACCTTGCCACATAAACCCAATACAAATACACTTACACAAAATCAGGTTATCAGAAAATGACAAGAAATTCTCTTCAAATTAGTTCAATTTGGGATCTGAAAGTCTGATTCCATCCATTAATTGGACCAAATCTTTTGCCTACTGTATTAAAATCACGGTGGCGTCCGTAGACAATAAACCTCTTTACACAAGAGAAACTGCCAGAGAGATCTGATAGCAGCCTGCTCACAGGCAGAGAAAATCTCATGTATGTTCCATTTTAAGGTGTGTTAACTTTACTCCTAAGAGGAGCCTCACCAATCCATATATTAAGTATAAATTTTAATCAAATAATTCTGTATAGAATTCCCACTATATAACATTAATCACTTGAGATAGACTTTAAAATAATTTGGGTGAATTGTATTCAAAAAGTGGTTGACAACAGAAACATTGACAACAGAGATAAACTGTGGAAAGAAGCCATGTTGGTGGTATTTATTTCGATAGCCATAATTAGGTGAAATTAATGTCATAGTTCTCAGCTGTGAGGAATAAGGAAGATTAGAAATAAGAGAAATGATGAAAAGATGAAAAAACAAATAACAATGATAAAAGCTGTTTCAATAATAAATTTGCATTAAAATAATCTCTAAATAAGTACTACTTATGTAGAGAAGGGTGAAGATATGTCTATTATTTATTTCTTGATTCTTGATCTCAACAGCTGATAAAAAAGAATATTGAAGGGAAAAATATATTTTAAAGTATGAAAATGGAAATTTTCAAGAAAAAGTGAAGTGTCACGCAACAAAAGTATGCTGAGATAGTTTTGTAGTGAAGTTAAAGAATAAGAATTATACAAGACTAAGAGAGAGCTGTTTCCTCTTCTGTTGCATGAAAAGGATGAACTGTTATCTCTTTAATGAGAAATTTAAGTTCCATACACTTTTTTCCTCATTCTCCAACATATCAGGTTAAAAAAATAAAAAACAGTCCCCCTGTGGTTCAGTGATGCTGCTTTTATTTTTTTCAGCTAGATGAAAGTTTCAGCATAAGAGCCTTTACTTTTAGAACTCACAAGTTTTTGAGCAAGTCAAATCCACACAGAATCTGTGCCACGGGGAAAATATTTCTTTACATGCATGATTGTGTTCTGGGTCAACACAGGTAGGCAGCTATGCACCAAACAACCATTCACTCACTAGCCTCCCCTGTCAATTCCCAGGTGGCTGTGGAAAGAGGAAAGGAAGAGCAAAAGTAAGGAAACTTGTGGGTCAAGATAAAAATTGTTTAATAAGTGAAGAAGAGGCAGAAGAAAAGAGGAACAAAATAAAGCCAAAAAAGTGATGTGAAGTCAGTTACACAGCTCATCCCACGGGTAGATTAATGCCCAGCCAGTTCCTTGGCAAAAGATGGCTAACCTCCCTAAATCCCATATTTTCCCTTTGTCTTGTTGAACATGACATTATATGGCAAGGAATATTTCTTAGTTAGATCAAGTCATCTCCCCTGATGCTGTGCAAACACTGTTCAAAAGTAGCTAAAACTTGAGAGTGTTGTCTGCATTGTTTTGATCACAGGTCTAAAACAAAGTACTACACCAGCTGCTATGACAGCCAGACCCAGGTAGGTAGTAGAATTTGGCTTTGGTAGGTACACATAGGTAGGATTTGTCTCCCCTATTTAAATGACCTAGTGATCTTGAGTCCACCTTTTCTATTTTGTGTCACATGGGTGCATTACAATGAGATGATTGATTACATCCTAGAATCTATGGATTATTTTTAGTGATTCTCCCTTGACGAGAAAGAAAGCTAGTGTGAATAGCTCTGTATGTACCAAATGTGCAAGCTAGGTTTCTAAAATTAAGCATGCAATAGTATCTTACATGTCCTAGGGTGTCTGACACATAGCTAGAAGACCTATGTTAAAAGATACTCCTCCCTAGTGGGAGCAGGAGGCCAATTAATGGTCAGGGGCACCTGAAATATCAATATATAATGACATATAGGCGCATGAACCCCGTCCTTACCTTGTGTAGAATCATACAAGAAAAATATGCTGGATGCGACGTTAGGAGAGCTGAAGTACAATCTCTCATTGAAAGCAGATGCGATCTAATGAATGCTAAGCTGAGTGTGATGAACACTTCCCTTGATTTATTGTCTATGGTGTTGTTTATGCAGTCCAGGATACTGACGAGCTTCTCTGCTGCCAGGGCACTCTGATGTCTGATGTTCACCTTGTTATCTAAAAGACATCCCCAGAGATCTTCTCCCCAGCCAGTCAGTCCTCAGTCTGGGTTGTTGCCAGGGGTTATGCCTTGCCAGGTGCAGGAATGTGCTTTTGTCTTTGTTGAATTTCAAGCAGTTTCTTATGGCCGATTCTTTCAGCCTGACTATGCCTTCAAGTGTTGCTCCTGTGCCTTAATTATAAGTCATCTTTAAGTTAGATGGGTCAGCCCTCCCTCAGCTCTTCCAGATCCTTGAAAAAGATGTCAGGCAGGGCAGGTGCCCAAGCAGACCCTGCTGTATTTCACACATTACCAGCCTCCAGTAGAGTACAACCTGCTAACCAAAACCCTCCGAGCCTGATAATCCAGCCAGTCTTCTAGTTGTCCATCCATCCAGAATGTAAAGTTCGAATGCAGATACAATACAATGAAAGTCGAGTTGCTAAAGTTCACCTAGATAACATCTGCTGCTCTTTCTTCATCCATAAATCCAGTGATTTCATCGCAGAATTAGGTTGGCCAGGAATCACTTATCTTTGGTAAAACTATGCTGACTACTTGCGGTCACCTTCTTTTTATGTGACCAGAAGTGTTCTAGGAAGACTTGCTCCATGATATTCCCAGGAACTGAAGTAACAAGGTTGAGTATTCTGTATTTTATCACTTCTTCTTTTGAACTTGTTTACATTACACTGAAGATATGCTGCAGCAAAGGAAGGAGCTTTATTTTACTTTTTTCTTGTCACCTCATCTGTTTGTCACAGTTGCACTTACTTGCTTTAGAACCAGAAAGTTTATCTTGCAGTAAGTCTATGTATCCGAAGTGTTGTGGTTTAACCTGGCAGGCAGCTACCTACTACATAGCCATTTGCTTACTTCCCCTGCAGTGAGATGGGGAAGAGAATTTGGGGAAAAAAAAAAAAAGGTAAAACTCATGGATGCAGATAAATAAAATATAATAGGACAGAAAAGAAAGGGAAAATAATATAGAAAAATATAAAAAAAATCTAAACCCAGTTGAAACCAGAACACATAGTCAGAAAAAAATCTTGCTAGCAAAATTAATGCATAAAATCATAGAATGGCCTGGGTTGGAAGGGACCCCAAGGATCATCAGGTTCCAACCCCCTGCCACAGGCAGGGCCACCAACCTCCAGATTAGGTACTAGATCAGGTTACCCATGTTTACCTGTGTAATAGGTATCTACGCTCTTGTTATGCTTAGTGGAAATCCGTCTGGATGCAGCTGCTCCATAAATAAGTACATCAGAGATGTCCTAGGGCATGCTAGACAGTTGTATGAAGCTGTTAGAGGGGCCTTCAGCAGTTTGCAGATGACACCAAGCTGTGTAGTGCAGTTGACATACCTGAAGGACTGGATGCTATCCAGAGAGACCTAGACAGGCTTGAGCAGTGGGCCCAGGAAAACTTCACGAGGTTCAACAAACCTAAATGCAAGGTCTTGCACCTGGGTCACAGCAACCCCTGCTATCAATACAAGCCAGGGGATGAAAGGACAGAGCACAGCCTTAATGAAAATCACTTGGGAGTACTGATGGATGGTAAGCTGCACATGAGCCAGAAATGTGCCCTCATAGCCAGAAAGCCCAGAAATCCTGGACTGCATCAAAAGAAGTGTGGTCAGCACGTTGAGAGAGGGGATCCTGCCCTTCTACTCTGCGCTGTGAAGCCTCACCTGGAGTGCTGTGTCCAGATGTGAAGTCTTCAGTACAGAAGAAACATGGACCTGTTGGAGCACGTCCAGAGAAGGGCTACAAAAATGATCCAAGGGATGGAATACTTCTACGAGGACAGGCTGAAAGAGCTGGAGTTCTTCAGCCTGGAGAAGGCTCCTTGGAGTTTATTTTCCCACATTTCAGTGTCAGTTTCATGCAACCCCAGTGGGACCTCACACTTGATTTCAACAGGACTGGGGATCATGGGAACTACAGTCAGCACCGAGGGATACTCCTGTGCGGTGATGTGCTCCCCCCTGCCCCCAACTTCCTCCTTCAGCCTGGCCCTTATGCTCAAGGCCTTGCCCCTACAGGTGATTTTCTTTTCTCCTCCATTGGAAAGCCAATCTATGAAGGAGACAAGAAATGACACCTTCCTCTTCTCCTTCTCAGTCCCCTTCCCCTTCTTCTCCTGGCCAGTTACAATAGCTTCTGAATATTTTGAATATCCATGGATGATGTCTGAAACATCAGCATGGGGAGGCCTGGCCCACTGATTATATCACAATACTATACACCCACCAAGGCAAGTGCCGTGTTGCTACAATGGTGGAAGAAACCACTGGGTGGTTGGAAACATATTCCATACCTCATGCCACCACCCAGAATATCTTCCTGGGCCTTGAAATACAAGTCTTATGGCAACATGACACTCAAGAAAGAATTGAATCAAAAAATGAGACCCATTTCCAAAGAAACCTCATAGACGCTTGGGCCAAAGAGTGGTATTTGAGTGGTATATCCCATCCCCTATCATGCAACAGTCTCCAGGAAAATTGAAAGATACAATGGGCTGTTAAAGACTTCACTGAGTGCTATGGGTGTTGGGACATTCCAGCATGGATATATACATTCAGCAAAAGTAACTTCGTTAGTTAACACTCAGGGATCTGCCAATCGGGCTGGCCCTGCCCATTCAAAAATCTTATGCACCATAGAAAGGGAAAAATTGCCTATAGTGCATGTAAAAAACATGCTAGACAAGACAGTCTGGGTTATTGCTGCCTCAAGCAAAGGCAAACCCATCCATGGGATTGCTCTTGCTCGAGAACCTGGGTCTACTTGGTGGGTAATGCAGGATGATTGGCAAATTTAATGTGTGCCCCAAAGGGATTTGATTTTGGGTGAGAATAGCCCATGATTTGTATTGTATCATGCTAATTGTTATATGATGCTGTATGTCATCAGTGCTGTGGCTGCCGTATGTCATATCGATGATATTTCAGTACGAGTCACCCAAACTAATTTGGCAAACGCACCGGTGAGAGAACCTGAGCTTTTTTTCAGCATGGAAAAATCCAGTTTTACACGCTTGCTCTGAAGTACAGATGACAGATGGAGTGCAAAGTCATGGAGTAAATGAACTCAACAGACATTTTAGAGGGATGGTCAATAGACAAAGGGAAAGATGTCTGCGTGTATATGTCAAAGAAGATGAAGGGTGGTAGTGATAAATGACAATGTATTGGGAAGTGTGGGACTTCAGCATGACTTAAGTGGGATAGAAGAAGAAATGAATATTCTCCTGATGTTGAACGGGATAGTTTTCTTCAGAGTAGATGGAATGGTGCTGTGTTTTGGATTTGGGATGCTGTTGATAACATACTAATATTTTAGGTTTTGTTGAGTAGTGCTTAGATTCAGTCAAGGGCTTTTCTACTTCTCATGCTGCCCTGCTAGCGGGGAGGCTGGGGGTACATGCGAATCTGGAAGGGGACACAACTAGGACAAGTGACTCAAACTGTCCAAAGGAATATTACATACCATATGACTTCATGTTGAACAATAGAACTGCAGGGAGCTGGCCAGGGGACCCACCATTGCTCAGGGACTAGCTGGGTATCAGTTGGCTGGAGACGAGCAATTGCTTTGTGAATCACTTACTTTGTTCACTCTTTTCTGTGTTTTTTTTTTTCCCTTTCTTTCTTTATTCTTGCACTTCTACCTTTTTTGATTCACTCCTCCATCTTACTAGAGGGTAGTCAATGAATGGATGTCTGGTACTTAGCTGCCTGCTGAGTTGCAACACAACAATTGAATATTATATAGGAGAATTTACTGCAAAAGCAAGAGTCTTCCCCTGCCCTGAACACCACATTTACCTTTGACTGTTACTGTTACTTCTCCTTAAAACAATCTATGTTGGGTTTCATAGTGACAGAAAATCATGAATATACGGTGTTTCACTAAAACTGCTCTCTGTGATTCCCAAATTTAAAAAAAAAAAAAAAAAAAAAAAGAAAAAGGTTTGAGACCACCCTGCTTCAGCTTCTGAAGTAAAATCCAGAGTTTTTCATAACTTGATTTAATCATAAAATTCAATGTTTTTTATATAGTTTTCTTATCTATCCAATCTCACATTAAACCTGCTGGTGTTTCTGCAAGGAAACTGTTCTGCTGAAGAAGGCCCTTTTGACAGCATCATTTATTTCCTTGTTTCTTAGGCAGTAGATGATGGGATTTAAGAAAGGAACAACAACAGCATAGAAAGCAGACAGAATTTTGTTTGCGTCATGAACCGCTAGTGCTCTGGGCCTCACATAGATGAAAATGCTTGTTGCATAGAAGACGATGATCACTATAAGGTGGGAGGCACAGGTGGAGAAGGCCTTTTGACAACCTGGTACTGATGAAATATGAAGGACAGTGAAGATAATATAGGCATAGGATAGCATTACTACGGAGAGAGGCATCAAGAGAATAAATAAGGCAGCTACAAAATCCGTAAGAGCAGCTCTTTCCATATCTGTGCAGGCTAAGTTCAAGAGAGGAGAAACATCACAGAAGAAATGATTAATTATATTGGGTCCACAGAAAGTTAACTGAGAGATAAAAAATACTTTGCATCCAGAAATGAAGAAGCCAGTCAGCCAGGATCCCATAGTAAGGTAGACACAGAAAGCATATCTCATTGTGGTGCAGTAATGAAATGGCTTACAAATGGCAACGTAGCGGTCATATGCCATAACAGCGAGGAGAAGGCACTCAGTGTTCCCCAGGCTGAGGAAGAAGTACAACTGTGTCATGCATCCCATGAAGGTGATTTGCTTTGCTTCTGACACAAAGCTCATCATTGTCTTGGGAAGTGTGACTGTCACATACCAGATCTCCAGGAAGGACAGGTTGCTCAGAAAGAAGTACATGGGACAGTGAAGGTTATTGTTTGTGCAGACAGTTAGAATGATGATAAGATTTTCTGCTAAAACTATGATATATGCAACTAGAAATATTGCAAAGAAGAAAATCTGCAAGTGAGGTGCAGTGGGAAATCCAAGGAGAATGAATTCTTTGACCATGGTGTGATTGCTCATCTCCATGTCTCCGTCTACCTCTGTAAAGACAACAACAGCAATGACTTTCTGTTAGTGAACAGAATACACTAGAATCTCTGTCTCTCCATCCCTCTCTCATTTTATGGTTGTTTTACATTTTTTTTCACACTACATTAATGTTGATACCACTATACGTACTAGTTCTGTTAATCACTAAGGTATTCAAAGACGTTATTTAGAATAAAATGACAGTAATTCAAGAGGATTCTGAATTCTTTGAGCTACATAATGTCTAACTCCCACTTGACCTTCTATAGAGAACTACCTGTTACTCTGTCTTATCCTTTTCTAAATTTTACAGTGCAATTATCTGTGCATTTGTGAACAGAGTTGCCAGAAAATCAGATCCCAGAGGTACTTCTGAAAATCAGTAATCAAAACCAATAGCAGCATCTACATAGTTATTACTATGCATCATTACTTTATAAAGCTGAAATGTTTATAAAGGTCAGACTTTAAGCTGTAACTTCAATGAAATTTAAATAACAATAATAAACAAAGCTTTTCTGCTCCATAGACCATGAGTCCAGAAATTGTGGTCTTAATACAAAATCTAATTTGAAAACTCTTTAAATTGTCTCACACTTTCAGAAGGTTATGAAAAATGTGCAAAGTTGTTCTCATTTTGTATAATATATTCAAAATCTTTTATAAATATGGTGCAAACTCGAATAACTACTGAGTTTTTGGGTCGTGTTTCTCCAAAGATAAGATTCAGTTGGACACACACAGCTATGTAGAAGCAGCTACTTAAGAAACTCCAGGAATCTGAGATGTCCCAGTTGGTATGAAGGATATAAGTTAGTACTGTGACTTGTAGAACAGTACCTGCAGGCTATATGAGATAAGAGCATTCTGAAAGTCTTGTTTCGGGTGACTGAATCATGTTTTGAGGGACTGACTTATTTGTCCGTGAACAGTTGCCTACTATCAGTTGAGATACAACATGATACTGCAGTTATTAATTCATTTCAAGTATATGTAACACAGCACCTATGGAGGACTTCTAACCTTCTGAAATGAGAGCTGGAGGTTGTGCAAGATATTTCTGAGCATGTCAATATTGGACAACTTACTCAAGTTTATTTTGTTAAGTTAAATTATCTTAACTTTCTTTATGCTGATGTAACTGCTCAGTAACATAGAATCATAGAATATCATAAGTTGGAAGGGTCACACAAGGGTCATCAAGTACAACTTCTGGCTCCACACAGGGCAACCTAAGAGTTAAATCATATACCTATGAGCACTGTCCAAACACTTGTGAAACACTGACAGGCTACTGCAATAGAAGTTTTGACACTGGTTACAGACTGATTCAGTTGCCTACATATATGTACTTAGTGTTGTCCGAGATAGTCTGAGCCATACGCCCCATGAGTTGACACATGCCCATCTAAACAATAGTTGAAAGATACATCATCTAGGATCTCTCAAGGGGTGCTAGACAGTAGTGCTCAGGCAATTGAATCTTAGTTCCTATCTCACCCGAGAACATCTATGTGTAGACCCAAAAGCTAAGAACTGTTAAGGTAACAACTGAGTCACGCCACCGCTAATCAGTTATTGGGGAAAAAGAGAAACAAGACAAGTGAAATTCAGACAACATATTATGAACCAAAATGAGCAATGTTGAATTTTTTTCTTGTTTACCTTCATTAACTTTAAGAAAGTCAGGGTCGGCTTTCACAAATTTAGATATCTACTTCCTAAAGGATTCAAAGCACAGTATTTTTCACAATACAAACATATCATATGGATAATACTTTGAAGAATTTATTGAAAAAAGTTTCAGATCTCTTGCAGTCCATTACATTAGCATTAACAATCCAGTTAAATCTTAATTACCTAACTATTGAGGTCTGCATAGTGTCTTTATAACTATAGATTTTTTCTCAAATTTTTTTGAATGAATCTTTAGACTTCAGGGATGGGAAGTGAAGGGAAAGAATGCTCACAAGTTAAAACATTCTTAAGTTTAAAGATACTGTGTGAGGGCTGCTTTTTTTTTTCTTTGCATAAAAACTCACGCTATATGACAAATATGATTTGTCTTGTCTGTGTGACTTTTCAAGAAAAAGATTTAGTTTCAAACACATCCTTTTTGTCATAATATTTTTACCAGCTTCTTTACCAAATATTATTCTCAGCAGACTTAAAGTGTTATTTTTATTCATGGTAAGACATATTTGAATAGCAAATACTTATATTTCACTTACAAATTTGAATCCTTCTACCAACGTTGAAATAGATTGTTTGAAGTACAAAGAGAAGGTGAGAAGTTCAGAGAATGGGCTGTGACATCTGTTTATGATTTCTCCTGTTACCTGAGGACTTCATCTGTGTATTTGATTTGTTCTTCCAAAGGGACCAATCAAATAAATCGTTTCTTCTCTTGTCTAGCCTGGCAATAGTGTTTGTCACTGAACTTAAAAAAATACCTGTTGTAGTTTAAATCATCAGGAAGCTAAACACCATGCAGCCATTCAGTCACTTCCCTTACTCCCCAGTGGGATGGGGGAGAAAATAGGAAAAAAAAAAGGGGGGGGGGTAAGAACACATAGGTTGAAATAGGACAGTTTAAAAGGAAAGGGGGAAAAAAAAAAAAAAAAAAAAGGGGGGGGGGGTAAGAACACATAGGTTGAAATAGGACAGTTTAAAAGGAAAGGGGGAAAAGAAACATAGAAAAGAAAAAACAACAACAAAAAGAATAAATAAAGCAAGTAATGCGCAACACAATTGCTTACTACCAGACAGCCGATACTCACAAGCTGGTGTACGGTGACGGTGCACTCGGCACAAACTGCCACCGTGTGGACCACACGTGCTGGACTTCAGCTGAGTCTTGGACACCTGCTCATTTTCCAAGTCACTGCAAATCACCTCTAGCATGGTTAATTCTCTAAGACACTGAATGTCTCTGTTCATGGTGGTCCACCAGCCTGGGTGGCATGTAGCAGCTTCCTTGAAGGTATACTATTCCTTCACGTCTGAAAGATGTTGTCTTCAGAGGCTGAGGACTTGTGCTTCTTTTTTAATTGCTTTGTCAATTCCCCCTTCCCTAGAGATGTATCCCAGCTGGATGCAGTACTGCAGGTAAGGCTTTGCAAGGGCAGAGTAGAGGGGGACAATTCTTGCTTTCAAGGAAATGATCTGAGTTACAAATAAACCACACCCAGAAATATCATTAGCTTGCAATTATACTTCATCTATGATTCTACATCGTACCATTGCAGCTCAGCAAGATTTACATAGATGTAAACCCCTTATGGCATGGATGCTAAACCTTCTGGCTTGCCTGTGCTGCACTGAGTGGAGAGGAACTGCCCCATCCCCAAATTTTCCCCAGACCTCAAATCTCCCAACTCCATATCCACTCATCTCCAATTCCCCCAATCCCAAATCCTCCTGACACCAAGTCCCCTAATCCCCAATTCTCAAAATCCTCAAATCCCCGTAGCCCCAAATCCTCCCACCCCAAATCCCCCAACCCCAAATTTCCCATCCCAAAATATGTCCCAATCCCAAATCCCTGACCCCAAATCCCCCCAACCACAAATCACCCATCCCCAGATTCCCTGACCTGAAATCTGCCAAGGGGAAGAAGATGACAGGCTTCCAACGTGACAGAGAGTGAACATGTTCAGAGTGAGGGAGACTGGACACTCATCTCTGTTCAGGGCAAGAAGAGAAGCCTCCCCCTCATTTCTGAAGTCCCACTAACCAATAGATATCAAGCTCTGGTCTGCGAAAGAGTAGGTATGGATAGCACCTCACAACTGGAAGGGGGTGATCACGTTAAGAAGGTTCAACCAAGGACCTGAGTCACAACTGGTGCCGCTTAAAAAAGGCAAAGGGTCTCAGTAATTAGAGACTTTGTGCTGAGGGGCACTGAGGCACGTATCTGCCACCTGGATAACCTCTCTGGAGAGGTTTGCTGCCTGCCAGGAGCCCACATTTGGGACATCAGGAAGAGGGTACTGGGTATGATAAATCTGGCAGACTACTATCCCCTCCTGGTCTTTCAAGCTGGGCCACACAAAGCTGTGACTAGGAAATAAAAAAATATCAAGAAGGACTTTATATTCCTTGGGAAGATGTTGAAGGGATCAGGAGTGCGGGTAGTGTTTTCCTCAATCTTCCAAGCTGGAGACTGGGATCCAGACAGGAGGAGGAAAATGGAACAGTTGAATGACTGGCTGCATGGGTGGTGCCACACAGAAGGCTATGGGTTCTATGATCTAGGACGCACCTTCAACAAAATGGAAATATTGACATGGGATGGGATGCAACTGACCAGGAGGGGCAAGAATATATTAGGCAGCAAGCTGGCTGGGCTCATCACCAGGGATTTAAACTAGAGCTGCAGGGGGAAGAAGGTGTACTGCTGAGTGACTAGAGAAGAGCCGGGGAATGCTGTCACTCTAGGAAGAAGCAGGGGAAAACCTCAGATTTATCCCAGCGGTTTGTGGGAGGGCTCCTCTAGGAAGGTAATGCATCAGAAAGGCCAGCTGAAATGCCTCTATACCAACGCATGCAGCATGGGAAATAAGCAGAAGGAGCTGGAAACCACGGTGCAATTGGAGAACTGTGATCTTATTACCATCACAGAAACATGGTGGGATGATTTGCATAACTAGAATACCACCATTGAGAGCTATAAACATCTTAGAAGATGTCTCGTCTCACTGAGTGGGTTGCAAGGAAGGTGAATCTTTGATATCCCACTGAATAAGGCACACCCTGGTCAGCAGGAGTCATGGGAGCAATGGAGTTGGACAACGACTCAGAGGAACGATACAAAACAATTTATTGACTTCAACGACCACAGTCGGTCCACAGTCTCGAGGCAGAATTGGGCAACATTCTAACAACAACAAGAAGCACTACGGATAAACAGGCACTTTGGCACAGGCATCTTTTCTTACAGGCAAATTTAGGCAATTGCTAGTAAACAAAATGAATGAAAAGAGATCAAGAGGAAAGAAGAAGTAAGAGCGAAACAAAAATAAAAGCGAAAGAAACAGATTTTCACCACATCCTCGGTCCCAGTGTAGCCTTGAGCTGGAGTCTTCATCCATGGGTGGTGGGTCGGCAGAGGCCTCATTCACGGGTGGCGGGTCGACCACTGCGGGTGGCGGGGCGACAAAGGCAGAACGTGCGAGTTCGCCTTTATATAGACCAGATGGTCAGAGACCGCCCTCGGGGTGGCAACTCCCCTGCATCTGCCCACCTGGGGGTTACAGAAGATTCAGGAGTTTTTGGGAAAGTCATGCACCCCCCTCCACTGTAAGCTGCCATAAAAGGAAACGGGTAGAACAGCTTGCTGCCCTGCCTCCACCAGACCCAGTCTGCTCCCTCACCTTCCCTCTCTAGCCCGAGTTGCTGAGTCAAGTTTCCCACTGGTCTCTTACAGAAGGGATAGGCAAGGTAGGAAGGGTGGGGGAGTTGGCTGCCCTGTGTGTTAAGAAGGGGATAAACTGCGAAGAGCTGCCCCTGAGAAACAGGAACAGGGTGAGAGCCGGTGGCTAAAAAATAGGGACAGGACCAATAAAGGACAGCTGGTGATTGGGGTATACTACAGGCCACCTGATCAAGGGGAGCCTGTTGATGAGGCTTTCTTGCATCATTCAGCTGCAAGAGGCATTACACTCACACTCTCCTCCTGATGGGGAATTTCGATCATCCAGATATCTGCTGAGAAAACAACACTGCGAGCTGCAAGCAATCCAGGAGACTTCTGAAGTCCATCAGGCTCGAGAAGGTTCGGGTATTGGACAGACCGACCAGAGGTGCAATGTTACTGGACCTGATGCTCACCAATGCGGAGAAGATCATTAAAGATGTTAAGATCGGAGGCAGCCTGGGCTGCAGTGACCATGGACTGGTCAAGTTAGTGATATTGAGGAACGTGGGCCTGGCAGAGTGGGGTCACGACCCTGAACTTCAGGAGAGTGAACTTCAGGAGAGCGAACTTCAGGCAGTTTAAGGAATTGTTGGATAAGATCTCCTGAGAAGCTGTCCTTAGGGACAAAGGAATGGAACAGAGCTGGCTGCTGTTTAAGGATGTTTTTCTGAGAGCACAAGAGCTCTCTGTCCCTCTGAATAAGAAAACAGGCAGAGGAAGCAGGAAACCAGCACGGCTTGGCAAGGACCTGCTGGTCAAACTGAGGGAAAAGAAGGAAAAGCATAAGCAGCAGAAGTGGGGATGGGTGGCCTAGGAGAAATGCAGAGATGTTGTCCGGATGTGCAGGGATGGGATCAGGAAAGCTAAGGTGCAGATGGCATTAAGCTTAGTGAGGGATGTAAAAAACGACAAGAAGGGTTTCTTTAGGTACATTGGACCTCGAGTCTCTCCTGGTGCTTTCTGCCAGAGGCTCCAGCTGGGGCCATTTTCCCCGGCTGCAGTGTAGAGCACATTTTTGACATCTTGCCCTGTCTGGACTGGTCCAAGGGCCACTGCGTGAACTATCTCCTGTTTGATTTGTTTAAAGGCTTGTTGTTGCTTGGGGCCCCATGTAAAACCGTTCTTCTTTCGGGTCACTTGGTAGAGAGTTTACAATCAGACTGTAATCTGGAATATGCATTCTCCAAAAACCCACAACACCTAAGAAAGCTTGTGTTTCCTTTTTGCTAGTTGGTGGGGACATAGGGCATCCATAGGGATCTGAGGACGTCCATCTTATCACTTTATTCCTAGGATCTGAATTTC
>WBMW01001630.1:0-60992 GCA_013396635.1 Penelope pileata
GTCCTTTCCAACCTAGTGTTTATTTGATTCTATGATTTCCAGTCCTATCAATCTCAGGTATAATATGAGCAGTTTAACCAGACCCTTATAGCTTTTCAGATCTAATGTAGAATATTACGTGTCAGGCATCCTCGGTGTGCATATTTTGCAGTTTGTACCATTAGCTCTTCTGCAGCCTTACTCAGAATTTAATGGCAATAGGTGGTATAGGCATTTTGACACAAAGGACACAGCTGTCTGTGTGGTAGGATGATGGAAGAACAGGAGCAGATAACACACAAGCTCTAACTCTGTGAACGTTTGCACCTCATTAGATGGCGTAAACTAAACTCTCCCAGATGGCCTAAAGCAAACTGCGTATGACCAACATACTTCATTGTGATTATTGCATCCAGGCATGCATGTAATTCAGGAGTAGCGTTGGAGGGCACGATGCTATTTGCAGTATGATGGTTTCGTTAACAAGCTGCAGCAAGTGCCCCCAGCCAAACACTGAAACTGATCTTCGGGTGTTTTTAATTTCAAACTTAATGGATTTCTTCAGAGGGAAAGGGAAACCTTTTATTGAACTGTCATAAAAATAAAAAATATTAGAGTTACGGCCTCTCATTATGCTTGCTCTATTGCAGTGATACATTAAAACAATGCATTGAGTTCAAGATGCTATACTAACAACAGATACAGCAATTTGCTTCTTTCTTAAATGTTGTATTTGATTATGTTTCCAACATTCAGCTTCACATCAGCTACACCAGGAAGCAGACACGTCCAACAGACTGCTTATTAACTTGCCTCTTTTACAGACTGTTTGAAAAAGAATAAACAAAAACTTATAGGTGGGTCGAAGCATCAGCCTCCAAAATTGATCTCCATCTGATCTGCTCTTCCCCTTCCTTTTTGCCTCAGCCCCAATTAAACCAAACCCCATGCAGAGATAAACCACATAAAATAGTAAAAACAAAGGTGACAAAAAATAACCTCAGGCTGGCATCTTGGATGCCTGACAGCATACATCACAGCTTTGTTCAGGCAGCGGACCCATGCTTGTGCATTTCGCTGCGAGTGGACACATAGTCCCCTGCCTTCCTGCGCCTCCGGGCAGAGACCTGGCACCAGCTCATCACACGGATACCCACCTGTGCCCGGCACCACCCCGCGCGGGTTACCTGCTGCTGCCGCTGCTGCCGCTGCCGCTGCTGCCGCTGCCCTGCCGTCTCGTCTCCGTCCCGTCCCGTTCCTCTGGCCCTTGAGGCGGCCCAGGGGTACGGGGAGCTGCGCGGCACCGCGCGGCGCCTGCAGGCAGGTGGGGGGCGGGCGGAAAACCGGAGAGGAGCGCAGGGGTGGAGGAGGGAATACACGGACCGGATTCTGCGAGGGAGCGGGAGTGGGGCGGGGCCGGGGGCGGGGCCGGAGGCAGGCGTGCCGGCCCTGGACTGGCAGCCTTCGGGTCCTGGGTTGGTGCGGTGCCTGCCGTTCAGTAAGGCCTGGGAGCGGCTTGGGTGCTGTGGGGGTTCTACACAGAAGCCATCTGAGCAGGGCTTCTGACCAGCCCACATAAGCCAGGGGATGGGCAATAGCACAGACATGGCTCGATCACCCTGTTTGTATTTCTGTCAGCAGAACTATTTTAGCACTAAAGGATCATTAAAGCTTTGAAATCATCTTTGTAGGATGTGCCTCTCAACATCCAGAGCTGAGGCTGATGAGCAGCCATTCTCAGGGATAAAGTGACCTTTGGAGGGCTGGAGATTGTTCTGGTGTTTGATAGGTTTTGAAAGACATAGTTCAAATACTTCTAATTTACAGGGATGAGGGAAGCCAAATAAGAACCTGAATAGGATGGCTTTGAAAAGTTAAAATTAATAAGAAAACTTCACACACTCAATTTGAGGATGACAGAATGGGAGCCTAGGAGCCTGCTTCAGGGCACTGGAGAATGATGAGGGGGCCTGAGGGAATTACAGCTGGCAGTTAACAACACAGCACCCATCTGTTAATGCAAAGATTGTGAGACAACATTTTCCTTTTCTTCCACCTTGGACTGAAAAGGGTCTCTTCCTTTCTGACTGCACCACTGCTTTCCTCCCTTTGACCCTGCTCCATCGCCTGTGCTGACAAATAGGAGAGGGTTCTCAGTGTTGGACAGGAGGGGGAGGAGGCTGCAGGAGCAGAGAACAGACACAGTTTGGCAAAAGACTGAAGAGCCCACAGTAAAGTGGGAAGCAGACCAAGGGGTGACCAGCCTTGGCCATTGCCACTGGCCCCTTTGTCACTGCAGCTCGCGCTGTGCAGCTCTGAGGCAAGGAAAGAGGCTGCCAATGCTGACTCACACCAAAAGTACCTCTACAGGCAATGGAATCCACTGGACAGGGGACAGAGCATTTTATGGGCCTGCATGGCTTGTCCTTCAGCAGGAAGGAGCCAGAAGTGAGCAAGTAAAGCCAACACCACCAGAAATGTGCTTAGGCCTAATTGCCATAATGGGAATAATTGATGTTGGAGGAACAAGGATGGAGGCAATGTGGGACCAGATTCTCAGATTGCAAAGCCTACCAGCTGTGTCTCCAGAAGTCAAGCAAGAGATAATGGCACTGATCAGCAGGACCTGACCTAAGATCTCCATTCAGCTAGCAGGGTACCACATTTAGGGCGCATAGGCTCACATTTTAGTTTTAGTCCCCCATCCCCATCATGGATGTTTCTATACTGTACAGAATGGAAAAACCTGTGGTCCCTGCTGAATCATCCGGCTATTACTGCTATAGAAACAGCCACTACTACCATCTCTGCAACAGTTTAGACAGAATATTTTTAGATGAATTCCAGAAGAAAAGCAGTATTTTCAATGTATTTGTAGAGCAACAGTTTCCTCACAGTATTGCTTATATATTTGTAGATTTTTTTTTGAGGGTGTGTGTGTGTGTGTGTGTTAAGAGGAAACTACCCACTGGAAACACTGTTGAAAGTGTGAATTACAAGTATTTTGTACAGCAAGTGTTTGCACTTTTCTTGAAGGATGTTTACCACAGCATTTCAGTAACTAGCAGGTACTTTCCTCACTAACTCACCATAAAATGATCATATATTTAAAATTCTATGATGACCATGTCTTGATTAGAAACTCAGCCTGAGTGGTCTTTTCTGAGAGAAAATACCAGCCGCAGTGAATGCTTGACTGAAGGGCACTTTCTTGTTTGGATTTTCTGAGCAAGACTGTAAACTGTTTGACTTTTTTAAACAAAGCTGACAGGTCTTTAGATTTGAACAGCATAGCTAAGTATTTCTGAGTTGGCTGACATCGGAGACATGTGAACCACCGGCCATCATAATTTGACTGAGGTCTATTGTCTTTGGTTTTTCTGAAAGAAGTCAGGTTTGATGTAATAAAATTAATTAAATTTCTGAACAGACACACATTGTCCCAATCTTTCTGAGCATTTGACAGAAAGGCCGAATGCATTCTTAGACTCACAGGGAGTTTCCTCAGTCTCCACAAGCAATGCATTATCCTTCTCATACTAATAATTAAACACCAAACAGCAACAACAAAGAAAACAGTAAATGAGGAATCTCTGTTGAGTGGTTATTTTTAAAAATTCTAGCAGAGACAATATGCAAGATTTTCAAGCAGCAGTTCAGCTGTAGGTAGTAGAGGCAGCCAGAGATTAACAGAAAATTGGAAGGTCCATCAGCATGGCAATCTGCTAGAGACACTCAAGAGTAAATTTTAATGATTAGACCCAACCTCTGGAAGGAGATCAGCTGGACACTTGCTCTGTGCAGGGTATTTATTGCACCTCTTGGAAGTATAAAATAAAAATTTAGTAGAAAAAACACTGCCAGAATTAATTTTTAACTGCCTACATTCATCAGTTCTGAATCTGAGATATAAACAAAGGGAATGGAAAATTCTCATTTATAATTACATTCTTGAAAGACAATTTGCTTGATAGGAATATTAATTTCTGGCTACGGGATGCTGAGGACAACTTGGGAAATAAAGTGGAAAAGGAACACTGTTTGGAAATGCATCATTGATGGGCTTCTGTTTGAGAAGATCTCAAACCAGTATGATCTTAAATATGGAAATCTCAACGTGTGCTGATAATGTCTATGAAAAGAGGATACATGTTGAAAAAAACCTCTCATTCTCGCTTCCTAAAGGCTTCCATTGGGCTTCTTATGCTGGGATCCCATGCAGCCAGTAGTAAAACATCATTAAGTTTTTGAAAAATATATTCCTTTTCCTAAAAAATTTACTGACTGAGATATAAGGTAATTAGTTTGCATTTCATTATGATAGTTAAAGACGATTAATCACTGGTCTGGAAGATGGTAGATGCCTAGGGACAAACAATCATAACCTGATTACGTTCAAAGTGTGATGTATGTGCTTTAAAAACCTATCATCTGTCCAAGGCTGAGACAAATAATGAACAGCAGAGAAAGGGAGGAGAGACAGGAAGAAATCAGTGAATTGAAGTGGATGTTTCAGAAAGCTTGTCTGTCAAAAAGCAAGCCTCCACAGCTTCAAACCTTTATGCTTATATCATATGAGAATGTGAATGTTTCTCTTGGAGGAAAACTCCAACGAAAATCTAAAATATATAACTTTGCTTGGATCTATTTATTAGTGTTCTGTAAAAACTCCTGGATGTAAATTGAAAAGATTAGTGTCTCTACGGTGTTTGATTTACTTTTATGCATTAGAGAAGATCAGAAGACACTTTTGTTAAAAAAATGTAAAAAAAATACAAATGGCATGAGATGATTAAGTATTGAATCATCATCTCGATACTACATTTCCAAGCAATGGAAGAAATAATGTAGAATGCCATTATTAACTCAGACATTAAAAAAAGAATAAATAAATAATGAAATATTCAAACAAATTAATAAATAAAAAAAATTCCTTAAGTAAATTTCAGATTTCAGACTCTGATTAGAGGTTTGATCAAGCTAAATAACTGTGTAGGTTAAATACATATTTGAATATCCCTTCATGCGGTTGATGAAAACAAAAGTTTAAGAAAGAAAAATTCTAAGTGTAGAAACAGCTAAAGACCTCTTAATTTTTTAAGAGTTTAAGGAAAGCACAAGACATTGTCTGTCAATAAAAGCCAAATACATAATGGAAATGAAGTGCAATTTTTAAAGGCGTAGTATACTAACTGTTGAAACATGCTACTCAAGGAGGAAATTTCATCAAACAAAAAATGGGTGCCCTTACTGGATGGTGTATTTTACGCAAGCAAGGTTTTGAAACAACAGAGAGGATGTGAAATTGCTGTAAATCTGTGAGTTCATCCAGATGTAAACATTAGACTGAGCATTTTTAGTAGTTCTGATTGTGAGTGCTCCAGATCTGCTCCTGAAATGAAATGTAAGTTTCTATACACAACTCTCTCACTCTTTCCTAAGATTTATAAATAAGGTATTACCAAGGTATACATGTACAAATAGCATTATAACACTAACATTTTAATGAACGCATTGAACAAAGAACAGGTAAAGAAAATTCCCAGCTGTGCATTTTCATTTTGTGTGTTTTATGTATCACTTTGACAGCAAAGTGGAATCTGAAAACAAACTAAACATTTTTTTTTAATTAACATTTTTTTAATACTTTGAGCTGCCCAAATGTCTTATGACATTTGAGAGGGCATGGTCTCTTTGAACTGCTTGAAGCGAGGAGAGTTGCTTATTTCAGCAGTGTTTCAGGTCAAAAGAACTTCACAGCTGCAACCTGTTTCTCTCAGACTTCCCACAAGTGAAAAAAACTGGAAAACCCTTGAGCAGCCCTTCTGGAAGCTTTTCGTGAAAGCAAACCGTTTTCACTGCAAGTGTTAGAGAAGGAGGTTAAGTAGAAGGATACCGTTCAAATGTAGCAATCTGCTTCCTGAAAGTGTGGAAGTTATACATATGGAAATCTTATCATAGAATGGCTTATGTTGGAAGGGACCTCATGGATCATCTAGTTCTAGCACCCCTGCCATGGGCACGGTTGCCACCCATTAGATCACGCTGCCCAGGGCCCCATTCAGCCTGTTCTTGAATGCCTTCTGGGATGAGGCATCCAAATGACCTCTGGACCCCCTTGTCCTATCACTATCAGACCACGTAAAAAGTCAGTCTCCCTTCTGCTTATAAGTTCCCTTTAATTACTGAAGAGCCACAATGAATTTTCCCTGTAGCCTTCTCTTCTCCAATCTAAACAAGCCCAACTCCCTCAAACTTTCTTCACAGGAGAGGTGGTCCAGCCCTCCAATCATCTTTGTGGCCCTCATCAGGACCTGCTTCAATAGCTCCACATCCTTCTTGTGCTGGGTTCCCCTGGTCTGGACACAGTACTCCAGATGGGGCCTCAAAAGGGTGGAGTAGAAGGGCACAATCATCTCCCTTGCCCTGCTGGCCACCCCTCTTTTGATGCAGCCTAGGATACAGTTGGTCTTACAGAATGCAAGAGCACGTTGTTGGCTCCTGTCCATCTTATCATCCACCAGGATCCTCAAATCTCTCTCCACAGGGCTGCTCTCAAGCAGTTCTTTTCCCAGTCTGTAAATCTGGGATTGCTCCAACCCAAGTGCAACACCTTTCACTTTGCCTTGTCGAACCTCTCTAGGTTCACATCGGTGCAGTTTTCAAGCTTGTCAAGGTCTCTCAGGATGGCATTGGTTCTATTGTGTCAACTGCCCCACTCAGCTTGACGACATCAGTAAACTTGCTAAGAGTACACTTGATCTCACTGTCTCTGTTGTTGATAAAGATGTGGAAGAGCACCAGTCCCAAGACAGACCCTAGGGGAACACCACTCATGACCAGCTGCTACCTGGACATATAGCCATTGACCACAACCCTCTGTCTGTGCCCATCCAACCAGCTTTTTATCCACTGACTAGTCCAGCCTTGAAATCCATATTTATCCAATTTAGAGATAAGGATGTGGTGCAGGACCATGTCAAAGGCCAGGTATGTGACATCACTTGCCCTTTCTTTGTCCAACGATGCTGTCACGCCGTCATAGAAGGCCACCATAGATTGGTTAGGAACAATCTGCCGTGCTGGTGAAGCCGTGCTGGCTGTCTTGGATCACCTCCTCGTCTGACATGCACCTTAACATGTCTTCCAGGAGGATCTGCTCCATGATCTTCCCAGGCACAGAGATGAGGTTCACCAGCCTGTAGTTCCCTGGGTCTTCCTTTCTTGCCTTCTTAAAAATGAGAAGGATGTTTCCCGTTTTCCAGTTAAGGGGGACTTTGCCTGACAGGCATGACCTTTCAATTATGATGGAGAGTGGCTTGGCAACCATATCAGCCAGTTCCTTCAGAACTCTGGGATGCGTGTTGTCTGGCTCCAAAGACACATTCAGCCTCATGAGGCAGTCTTGCACTTGCTCTGCTCTTACAGTAGGAAGGATTTTGCTCTCCTAAACCTCCTAGAGGTCCAGGGATATGAGAGGTGTGGGAAGCCTTATTGCCAGTGAAGAATGAGGCAAAGAACTCGTTGAGTATCTCAGCCTTCTCCATGTCTGTTGAAGCTGATTATCCCCTCTCATTTATCAGAGGGGTACACTGTCCTTGGCCTTTCTCTTTTGACTAACATATCTAAAGAAATCCTTGTTATTTTTCACATCCCTCACCAAGTTGAGTTCCATCTGTGGCTTGGCTTCCCTGATCTCATCTCTGCAAATCCAGACAGCATCTCTATATTCTTCCCAGGCCACTCATTCCTGCTTCCATTGCCTATACTTTTTCTTCTTTTCCCTCAGTTTGACAAGCATGTCCTTGCCCAACCATGCCAGTTTCCTGCCTTCTCTGCTGGATTTCAAATACTAGGTAAGGGAGAGCTTTTGTGCTTTCAGAAAGGTTTTCTTAAAGAGCTGCCAGCTCTCTTTTGTTCCGATGTCCCCATGGACAGCTTCCTAGTGAACCTCATCCAGCAATTCCTTAAACAGCCTGAAGTTCACTCCTGAAGTTCAGGGTTCTGACTTCACTCCTTGCCAGGCCAACGTTCCTTGAGATCGCCAACTCCACTAGGGCATGGCCGCTACAGCCCAGGCTGCCACTGATCTTAATATCTTTAACAATGTCCTCTGGATTGGTGAGCACCGGGTCCAGTAAAGCTTCACCTCTGGTGAATCCATCCAATACCTGTATCAGAAAGTTCTCTTCAACAAACTCCAGGAGTTTCCTGGATCTCTTGCAGCTTGCCATGTTGTTTTCCCAGCAGATATCCAGATGATTGAAATCCCTCATCAGGATGAGAGGCTGCGAGCACAATGCCTCTTGCAGGTGAAGCAAGAAGGCCTCATCAACAGCCTCCCCTTGATAAGGTAGCCTGTAGCAGACTTCAACCACCAGATGTCCTTTATTGGCCTGGTCTATCTGCAGGCTCTCAACCTGGTCATGGCTGTTTCTCAGAGGCTGCTCTTCACAGTCCACCCACTTCGTAACATAGAGGGCAAATCCCATGCCCCTCCTACATTGCCTATACCTTCTAAAAAGCTTTAGCTCTCAGTCATAGCATTTGAGTTGTGTGATTCATCCCAGCATGTTTCTGTGATTGTATAATTATTCATAATTATACATAGTTATGAAAATACTCCCCAATGTAATAAATAAATAAAGTCTTCTAATCTCAAATACTATGAATATAAATAATGGATGGTTTCTATTCATTACATCCAACAGAGAAGGCAGGACTGTTCTGTTTACTTGACAACTACCTTGAGGAGCTAAAATATGTAGGTCACCGCAAAAGTAATGCCTCCTATTTATTGCCATGGAAACTGCAACGTATACACAGAATACAGTAACACTACTTGATAGTCCAAAATCTCAGCCAAAATACATACTCACCACCATTAGCTATGCATTTTAACCAGTGCAAAGGACATGCATTTTAACTTGCAAAGGACATTAAAGTGGGAAATACTCTCTATTTTCATGTCAAACGCAGATCAGGCTGAATCACCAGAAGACAGCACTGATACAGTGTCTCAGAGGAAAAGGTAAGAGCAGCATTTGCCAGGACTCAAATTCAGGCTTCTTATAGGTGTACAAAAAACAGAAACTTTCACTATAGATATATAACAAAAAGTGTCCTGTAGCAGATGAGAAAATATGAAACTTTTCTGGTGGCAGGAACAATGAGGGAGGTCATAAAACCACCCTGGAAGTACAAGTGTTTTCCCAATCAGTTCCTAACTCTCTCGATCAAATTCAATGAATAGAAATGCCCCTTGATGGTATACCACTGTAAGTAGACTGAACATAATGTAATAGTAATTAAGTTCTTCACTTTATTTGGAGTGTCGGTAGTCTCTTGAGAATAGAAATGCTGCAGTTCCTTGTGATGAAGAGATTTATCTTCTGCTGATTTGGGATTTTATTTTTTTTCTTGGATGAATGCCGTTTCAATTTCTAAAACAATGCTCCAAGGATAAAAAGAGGTAAAGGATTAATACAGCAAGATACCCAAATGAAGAAAGTTAGATAATTATAATAAGATTTTCTTTTAAAAAATGAATATTTGGGACTTGAATCTCTTCTTCAAGGAAAGAATTTATTCTTTCCAGTCAAAAGGGTTATAGTGAATAAGCTTGCCAACTAGAAAATTAGTTATTTAATTAATATATGCAGAAATGTATGAACTGTAGAATCTCCAGAATGGAAGAATATTCAGATAAGATATTACTTTAAGAAGAGAAATGTTATTTGAATAGATAAAGGACCTGCAGTCTTTAGTATGCCAATGCATGCACACATCCTAGGAGGAAATCAGTTTCCTTCAGCAGCTTGCCTGGCATAATTTTCTTTAAGTTCTTTATGTTATGTTTACAAAAAATATAAAAATATCTATATAACCCACTATTACTTACTGATTGGAAAAATTTAATGTCATTTGAGGACAAAATAAGCCATTAAAGATTCTTTTGCCCTAAAAAATTAAATAAAATTAAAAATTGCATCCATACTTCTCCCCAGTACTGATAAAAATAAATATTTTAAATACTGTGTACTGGTAGTTCCAGTAGAATACTGAGCTTTGCCACTCATTAGAGCAATTGACAGCATTAAAATGCACAAAGAAAATATAGTTTAACACATTGACAGATGTCCAGTGATGCTGAAATATTCTGGATAAAGTGATTTTACTGACAATAACATTTATCTGTGCATCTGCTAATGTATCCACAACATCCTCCAATTCACTGTCTGTGCAACGCAGTGTTTAATATCCCAATATGCAGTAAAAAAAAAAAAAAAAAAAAGAAAGATACTTAGGATGTTTGTGGATGAGCCTACCTAAACCCTAAAAATAATTAAATGACTATTTTCTTATTACTTTCCCCGTCTCCAGGTCATTACTAACAGAAGTCTGATTCAGGCACCAATCTAGATAATAACGATGTAGGCTGGATTTAGATTGCAGAATTTGTAGTTGTTCTTTTGTCAGAATAGCTACGAGATTTACGACCACTTGATGCATTTGCCTTAAAAGTCTGGCTCATGTGTCTTTTGAGCAATTAAATAGCAGAGCAGTGAGGTTGGAGATCAGAGCAAGTATCTTTCTGTCAACTGCACAAACCCTCAAACATACTGCAAAGTTAGCACTGAAAGGAATCACATGATCCCATACAACAACTTTCCCTTGCATACAGAGGGGAAAAACAATGTGTTACTAGCTTTGTTTATGATAATGAAGTCCTGTGATTGGAAATGCAAGAGGGTGGAAATGTTCCTGCACAAAAATCAATATCATTAAAAAGGATCTGATGTTCAGGTAAGGAGCTTCCCCACAAGAAGCTGTGGGGAAGCACAAAGGCAGCACTTTGACTGGGAGACTGGGAGAAAAATGCAGAGGAACTTGTGTCTGTGCTATTTTACAATCTCGCTCGTTTAATTTGTCTTCTAATTTGAGTGAATTATTATGTGAATACTGTCAACAGTTAATAGCTTAAAATGGACTTGGTATGCACGATGCATGTCTTCAAACAGGCAGAAAACCAGAGAAAGAAACAGCTGTGCAAGCAGCACTGCTGTTAAAGGTGGTACAGAGTGTGAACCACTGCTATTAATTTCTGATAGGGAAAACAAGGAGAATGGATCCATGTTTGAACACAAACTGTTTATCTCTCAATCTCTTAATTACTTTTCTCCCTCCATGTCCCCTCTTCCTCAGGGTAAAGTTGAAATTCAATGCAACTCTAACAGAGCATGAAAATATTTATTTTCCTTCATGAATACTTTCCTGTATGAGTACAGAGTCCAGTGTATGAACATGATTCAAGCAGAAAAAGTCTGTTATAAAGTTAATGTACTGGCTTCAATGCATTCCTCAGCAGAAAGGTCTTGGCAAGCTTATTTTCCAGCCAGGCACCCCTTCCCTTCTGGTGCAACCACCGTGGATCACAGTCATCAGGATAACAGTCTTAAGCAATTAAGAAATGCTCTATGCATTTTTGGGGAAAAATCTGCAGGTTTCTGCATGCTTGCAGGCACTTTTCAGAGAGCTGCTGACTAGAATTCTTCTTCAAAAAGCAAATGCCTGTGCAAAATGCCATTTGCTACATCTGAAAGAAAGCTACAACTTCCTTTAAAAATACCGTCTTTTCATTCTAATGCAGAAACTCAGCAGATCCACATACGTTGTGGAACAGCCATTCTGATTCCTTGCTGTGCATGGAAATTCACTTGACTGTCTCTGAAATGTGATGAGGGACTGAAGAGAAAAGGCTGCCCAGAAATGTGTCCTGTCTCTGGTGTGTAATGTAGTGAAGCTAAAAAGCAGTCTCGACAGAGGAGAGGCCAGTATCTTAGTGAAAAGGCGCGATTCTTTAAATATTGAGATTCATCCTTTAAATGTACAGGTTGACATCTACTGAATGCAAGGGTCATATTTTGCCTTTAATGGAGTGGATATTGGTCAAGTGTGTCCAAAAATTTTGTCTTGCCTGGGCCACATAGACTGAAAAGGAATTGTCTTATGCTGCATATAAAAAATATAATGTATCTAATTAACAAATATTTTTTTAAAAAATATTTTTATTAAAAGATAAAAAAGAACAATAAAAATTTTGAACTAGTAGGATATTTGACCTTGTTTTTTGAAACTAATGCATTAATCTTTTTTGATTGAAGTAGATGCAATTCTTAGTGAGTTCTCAATGTGTTCTTCAGAGATTTCTGATGAAACGACTCTTCTTGATCTTCACCCTTGCAGACACTTGTTCACAAACGTATATACTGCAAAAAGGCGATGATGTGCATAAGCTGTGATTGTGAAGGAAGTGATGTTTTTCTCCATTAAGGTTGGTCTTCTTAAAGTTTTGTAGAGAGACATGATCAAATATTTCTTTGAGTTGATTGCAACTCTGAACATTCCATTTGAAAACTTGCTGGTTAAGTATTTATATTTACTGAAAATGGAGTCACAAATAAACCATAACAGTCATGATTTTCCCACAATCTTGAAACGTAATCTCAAATTCCTTAACCAAGACAGATAGCAAGACTGCATAGTTTTTGGTGTTCACAGGACTTTGTTTAGCCAATGTATCAAAACTCTTAAAATTATTTGCCATAACTTAAGTTAGCACTACACTGTACTCTCCTCATGTCCAGGCTTCAGCTCAGACAGTACTAGATACTGAGTGATGGGTGCATGCCTGGGGCCTGCCTGGGCTGCCACCATGATGGCTCAGTAGTAGGGGGTGGGCTGCATTATGAGCTGAGTCAGGATGCGTGTGGCCTTTGAGCTGGACATGCCTGAATTGTAGGTAATAATTTGAAGACAAGTGAGAACTATTGTGATGATATTTGCTATCTTCAAATATTTGGCCTCTTCAGTGATCTGATTGGTAGAGTACCTTGAGATAAAGGCCTGGAGAGAACAAGGGCCCAAGAAAGCTGACTAATATTCAAGAATCACCTCATCCAAGCTCAGAAGTAATGACTTTCAAGAGAGAAGAAGTCTGGCCAAAATGCCACTAAGCCTGTGTGGATGAAGAAGGGTCTCCTGGACAAACACAGACATAAAAAGAAAACCTACAGAGGGTGGTAAACTAGCGTGGGAGGAACACGGAAACACTCTGCGAGCTGCCAGAAATCAAGTTAGGAAAACTAAAGTCAGGATAGTATTTCAATTCATCTGGCCATGGGACCTGATGAGATGCCAGTCCTGAGGGAACTGGCAGATGAAGATGTGGGATATTTGAGTTGTTGTTGCAATCCAGTCAAACTCAGAGCGACTGAAAAGGGAAAACATAACCTCCGTTTATAAAAAGGGGAAAAAAGAAGACCTGGAGAACTACAAGCCAGTTGGTCTCATCTCTGTGCCTGGAAAGATGACGGAGCATATCCTCCTGGAAACTATGCTAAGGCACATGGAAAACAGAGAGGTGATTGATGACAGCCAAAATAGCTTCACTAAAGGAAATCATGCCAGACAAATTTCATGGGCTTCTAAATTGGGGCTGCAATGTTAGTGGATAAAGTAAGAGTAATAGACGTCACCTACCTGGATTTGTACAAAGCATTTGACAGTATCCTGCATGACATCCTTGTTTCTAAACTGCAAACAAGGATTTCATGGATGGAATACACAATGGAGTGGCTGGATAGTGTCTCTGAAAGTGTTGCAGTCAATGGCTCAATATCCAGGTGGAGACCAGTGATGACTGGATTTCTCCATGAGTCAGTCTTGGAACTGGTGCTGCTTAAAATTGTCAACGTGGACAGTGGGATTGAGTGCAAACTCAGCATGTTTGTCAACAACACCAAGCTGTGTGATATGTTCAACAACACAGGATGGCAGGAATATTGTCCAGAGGGACCTTAACTATCTTAATAGGTGTGCCCTTGTGAACCTCTTGAAATTCAGCAAGGTCAAGTGCAAAACCCTGCACCTGCATCAAGACAAACCCAAGCACAAACACAGGCTGGGTAGGGTATAAGGACTGGGAGGTGTTAGTTGATGAGAAGTTCACCAGCAGCCTGCAATGTTTGCTTGAATCCCAGAAAGCCAATCATATCCTGGGCTGCATCAAAAGCAGAGTGAAGAGCAAGTCAAGGGAGGTGATTCTCCCCATGTACTCTTGTGAGACTCCAGTTGCAGTACTGTGTTTGGCTTTGGAGCCTCCAGCATAGGAAAGAAATGGACCTGTTGGAGCAGGTCCAGAGGATGGTCACAAGGATGATCAGAGGGCTGGAGAACCAGGCTCAGGGAGTTGAGTTTTTTCAGTCTGGAGAAGAGAAGGCTCCAGGCAGACCTCATTGTGGCCTTCCATTACCTAAGGAGCCTATAGTAAAATGGGGAGGGAGTTTTTACGAAAGCATAAAGTGATAGGACAAGAGGTAATGATTTTAAAGAAAAAGAAGATAGGTTGCCCAGAGAAGTTGTTGATGTTTCATCCCTGGAAGTGTTCAAGACCAGATTATCCAAAGTTTACCCAGATATGTCATATTCTATAATATCAGCTGTATGTTATTCTCTTCATAACTCAAATATTTGACAAAAATCAGTTACTGGTATTTTGGACACCAGTTTTTTAAAAAAATGGAAAAAAGAAAAAGTTTACGACAATTGAGATACAGTTATAATGCTTATAATCTATCCCTTACTGATCTGTGAAAACGGATTACTTTATTGGTGTGCTGCACAGGGAAGGAATACAGTATCTGCGTTTTTTTGTTGAATGGGTAGTCTAAGACAAGTACTGTGGCAAGTTAATACTATGGCAACCGTAAAAAGTGAGAAATTATACATGAGCTACACTCTTAAATAAGTGAAAAAAATGCCATCAATTTTCTATTCAGAAATATAGCCAAGACATGAATTGTAATGATCAGGCAACAAATGGTTTATAAAAAAAGATCTAGTAAGGAAAGCAGGTCAGCCATTTAAAGTATAAAAACTTGACTATATGCGACATGGCACAGAGCAACATTAAGTAGAGGTACTTTAATTAGCTCTGACATGGAAAGCAAGGTTAGCAGAGCCTATCAGCTCTGCTAGTGACATCCCTATCAAGGACTCCTCCCCAGTGCCATCCCGGTTTCCTTTGTTAGCTCTCTTGTGGGAAAACAGATGTTCAGGTTTCCTTCATGATAGAAGTTGCTCTACAGAGAAGCACAGAGAAACAGTGAGAAGGTAACCACGACGAGAAGGTGCTGCAGGATTAGTACCCAGCTGAATCCATGTGACTGAGCCACAGCTACTGAATTCCTTCCCCATACTTCCTTTCTGCTATCTCATCTATGCATATCTGAAGGCTGAAGTTTCACTGTTCATACTACTTTTCCACCTCTCCCCTCAGCAGGTGGACATGCAGCTGTGGTCTACATTTCAACAAGGCCAAAAGGGCAGAGGAGGCTCCTACAGCTTTCACCAGCTTTTTCCAGCTCTTTGACCCTGGGCCCTTCACTCGCCAGAAGTTAATTAGTTTTGAAAGATTTGACTGCTATCGTGAATTTCACTGCTTTGAAAGGCCATCTGCTTCATCCGTATTCAAGTGGAGTTTATGCTAAAGTTTCTGGTAGGAAAAATAACCCTAAGAAACTTTTCAATTCATTGTCACAGTCACTTGATATTACCTATGGGTGGAATAAAAGTTTTTTTTCAAATGTATCTAATGTGGATTATGTTCACCTTATAGATTCTTTCATGATTAAAACTAAGAAACTTTATATGTATGAAGTCAGTTTATTTCACACAACACAATCTTTATTATCTGAATAACATATCAAAATACAGTGAATAGAATGAAATTCTCAAAATGGTTTCTTATGATCTTCGTCAAAAGTAAAACAAATCCCAGTTACTTATGGACATATGTAAACATTTTCTAGTTTTCTTGTTCAATATGTATAAAACTTTCTACTGAATTCCTTTTTATATAAGTTCATTAAATTCTTAGTAGAAACTTTTAGTATGAAAACAGCATAAGAAAAATTGCACTTAGATTTAACTTATTGCTTATTTTAGCAATGCTGTTATTTCCGCAAGTTAGTGAGCATTAGAAGCACCTCTGAGAAATAATATGTCCATTTTTGTGGGACGAAACAAAGAGCATTAGATTAGATACCTACATATAATCTCAAAAAGCTATTATGCAAGGAAAAAGAATTTAAACAGCCAATTTCTTTCTCTACTACTTCAACGGGATGTGGGTGCATAATAAAATAAACTAAATAGGTCTTAGCATAAATTCCAGTGCAGTACAGATGACTGGGATCCCTATGTTACCTGTGAAAATTGAAAAAAGTCTCTAATTCCTAGTCTAATCAATGCGTACATACTAGAATATTCTCATATTCATTTGTCACTTTATTGACTGTCCTGCAGTGAATCCCATGAGAATGTGGAAGCAAGAATGAAAACCAAATAGAGGTTGCCATTAGTCTAAGTATTTGGAGCATTAAAGCAGTTTTATATTGAGTAAATACAGAATGAAAAAAAATTTTTATGGTGTTTATTATTTATTTTTATGGTGTTTATGATTTACTCACAGTACTGCAGTTTAAATATAATTTTATTATATTTAAATCTGAGGATTGGTAAGTGTAATGGTCAATGGTATGGCACAGCTACTATGTCAGATTCAATATCAGAATAAGCCATCAGATTGCAACACGAGGAACAATTATTTAAATAGACAGTGCTGTAGTAAACCGCTCAATCTAATTCAGTAAGCTATTTAGAAACAATACTGTCCCAAGAGAACTGCTATAATTTTTGTAAAACATCCTCAAAGACCATATTTAAGATGAAAATAGACATGAGAAAACCATTTCACAGCCTCCATCAAAAAGAAACAAAAAGCCACATAGCAGAGATACTTCCCACCTCTAAATCATTTCAGGAGAATCTTTCATGCATTTTCTCCTGAATTTAGACCGTTGGTGAAAGATTTTACCTGCTGCAATAAATATCGCCACGTAAGACTTGTGGAGGTAAAGTTTCCTTATTTCCCACCAAAAGTCATTCTTTTCTCTTTTCATCCAGAAGACAATCTGAATGATTAAAATAATTTGCTTTAATTCCTTAGATATTCGAAGCCTACTTGTTAGACTAGACCTCCTGTATTTTAGTGGGTGGTAAGCAACACCTTCCTTCACCAAGAGGTGGTCTTACCTTCCCCACTTTGGTGACTTCCTGCCATGTTTTGTCTTGAATCTGTGTCAGTCTGAAATTTATCTGAAATATGTGTTACCATATATGAAACTGCAAATCGAAAATACAGGTGGTGAAAACATTTAAATGAAATTTTCGTGTGGCTTGTTACAGTTGGCTGTGTTATGGCAAGCACCAGTGATGTGTTTGGGATGACTGATTCCCAGTGCCTGCCTCCTAGGCATACCTTAACACCATCCAAATAAAAAGGAAAAACCAGACCATATTTGATATTGCCAGGAATATAGTGCTAGGAAAATTTTGAACTTGGTCACTTATGCAGTCACAATGAACATAGTTCAAGACAGAACAATCAATCTTTGGAATGAGGTCTTTCTCAGCGGCAACTAACAGTGTTTGAGCTGTTCCCTGAAATAAGCAGATGAAGAATACGTTACTGTACCTATTTGAACAGGGTTATATATAGCTTGTCAATTTGCCAGACTGAAATGCCTAGAAATAATAATTCAGCTCTGTATTTCAACTAATGAAAGCACATATATTAAAAGAAATAACCTACAGTCAAAGGTCTGGTTCAAAGGGTAAATGTGAAATTATTTCCTATAATGTATTCCTTCCCTTTTTATTTGAGATGATGGGATTTGAGTAAATTATTCACAATAAATAATTTAGCCCATGAATTGATACTTCAATATAAAGTACCTATAATAAGATTGTCTCTTTATATTTATTCATTACTTAATATTATTTGAGTATATGTTTACCTTATTTTACTGTATCTTGATTATACATATGCAGAATAGAGGGAATTTTCATGATACAGAAAACAGGCAGATGTTGGCCAAGTTAAAAAAAAAAGATGTAAAATGTAAAGAATTGTGTCTTGACGTGCTGAGGATTTCCTTTCTTCTACTTTTTTTTTTGTTTTTCTTGGTCAGTTCTTTCTTCCTACTATTTTAGGAGTAATCTATTTTGATTTTTAGTTCTTCCTCCAAATAAATTTTGGAGGAAAAGTACATTTGGAGGAAAATCTTAACATTCTCTCTTCCACTACAGGCATATCTTTTGCTTTCTATTTTCAGACTGTATAACACTTTTTTATGATGTGCAATCCAAGGTGCTTTCACAGCTCTGATTTCACTGTCTGTGCTATTAGAATTTTATAGAGCCAGAAGCACATTTCACTGATGTCCTAGCTGATCTCAATATGTTCAGTTCTCTCTCTGACCCATTGAACCCATTGTTTGTATACGAAATAAAATAGTACTAGATATAATGCAGGGCAGGTGAAAAGGTTTCTCTCTTCCTGTAGCAGGGAAAACAAGTATAATCAATACATGCCAACTTAATGAAATAGAGAAGATAGGAAAAAGTCACTCTAATTACTGGAGTTTAAGCTTTTCTTTTATTTAATTTCTTTGAAATGGTGTTATCCCATGGTTTTGAATGTCACTTGACTTGTTCAATTAGCTTGTTCGAAATGGCATAAACTAAATTACGTCTTTACAGTCTCCTCATTTATTAATTTTCAGAATACTAGATATTTACTTTGGATAAAATTGAAGACCAATGGGATTATTGCCTGCAAAGTTTTGCAGAGTGACGTATACAAAGCAATTTTCAGAGACATCTTAGAGCTTAAAGGAAAACATAATTTATAATAAATTATAAGATATGTAATTTAAGAACAATGAGACTCTGGCATCCTAACACAGACTGGTATGAATACTAGAATAGCATGAAATAAAAAAAGCAGATGACACTTTGAAGCTGCTGAATCTCCGTAGAAGATATGGAGACCAATAGTCAGTGAGGTCTTCTTACAGAGAATACTGCACTAAAGCAGCCACTAGCTATGAAGTACAGGACACGGGCTGAGCGATGAAGTAATCTAAAGTGTGGAAAGTTAGAGGGAGGACATAACTCGACATGATACACTAAGCTTTACTTCAGTTTTTGGTAGAGCAGAGGTGGCTATACTCATGACCACTGCAATTGCTGTAGCATCCAATTGAGTCCAGCTTGTCTAGTGCCTGACTTCTGCCTCTCTGGAGCAGCTAGCTGGCCACTGGCAACTGAATACAAGAGTCTGAAAAATTGGGAAAAGATGCAGCACAAATGACCAGAGGTGAACTGCGCCAGGAAATAACTCTTCACTTTACTTCTTCAACTCCAGTTCACAAACAAAAAAAAAAATCTGCTTGGGTACCCTGATTTCTACTACATCAGTTATTGGGGTGGAACTGGCCTTTCAAAGTGCTCATGGCCTCCTTTCTCATGGATCTATAAGTTTTATGCAGAAAGGAACATTCCCCATCTACAAGGGGCTCTGCTTGTAGATGGCGAATATTCCTTTCTGCATAAGGTTAATAGATTTAATCTCTTGGAGAAACTAGATAGGTAAAAACTCAGGGTCTGAAAGAAAAAATATTTAAATTTCATTTTGATTCTTAACTAGAAGTACTTTCACTACAAGAGTAACTTCAATGAGTAAGATATAAACAAACAGACTGATGGATCTGTGGTCACAGAGATGGGTAATATTACATCCCAGAGGAGTTTTTACAAGGCTAATTCTTAGTTGGTGCAGAAGCACTTAGTAAATTAGAAGAGAAGGTGTCCAGATGTTGTATGTTCATATGACAGTTCATGTGTGACTCATGTAGAGGAAAGTACATCTTCCATATTCAGCTGTAGCTCTAGCAGGAGAGTTCCTAGTTTGACAATATTTACATTCACTCTCCCTGAGATTAGAGTTGTGACTGTTAATGCTTATGATGAGAAAGGAAGTTGAAGGCAGAGTTACTATGAAGTAATTTAGTGAATGAACTTACTGCACGCTAGCTATTATCTGCTCATTATCTCTTAATCTGTGTATGCTAAACTACCCTATACTTAGATTATCTGTCAAAAGGAGAAACACAGAGCTAAGTCCAGATGTGGAGCCCTCACTGCTACGCTGCAGATGAATATACTGAAGAGCTAACCTCATTATGATGATGAGGTAGGAACAGATACATGCTGAAGATGTATAGTAGCAGAATACTTTTACAAGACATTCATACTTTTACATTACATTCATAATCTATATTTCTGAATTATCTTCTAGGATCTGAATTTAAGGGATGACCAAGGTACCTTGCAGTATTGAAGACCTAATTCTAAACTGATATTTGAGTAAATTGTTTCTTTTTTTGACATTAGATTCTTATTAGATTATGGAAGTGACAATGATGACAATGTCCAGATCCTGTACAGAATTTTTTCCAAGACTATCAAACACTCTTTTCATAGATGGTAAATGTTCTTGAAAAGATGAATAGACAGTGCAAATTTTCTTGGCATGAAACAAACCACTAAGTGATAAACTTCTGCAGCGTTGTGGAAATACAGGCAATAAAGTTGGCTTTGGAAGTGTATGATGTTTTTGTTAGGATGGCTTACATTTTAATTCATTTCTGTTACTCAGCTACCTGTGTTGAAGAGTCAACCTGTCAGGCTAGTGGTATGGGAAAGAAAGAATCTTATTTACTAGTAAAGAAAAATAAACTCTTGGAAAAATTGCCATTGGAGATGCTAGATATTCAAAATACTTTCAACTTTTTGTGTCCTGTTATTCTTTACACTTTTGTGGAGAGATGCCACGCAAGGAAAAAAGCAAATTCCGATTTCCTTACCTAAGCCAAATGTAAACAATGTCATTTATCTTCTACTTTTTGTGAGGTTTTTCTTTGTTCTCTCCTTTGCGCACTTGAGACTAATTTCTTGGCTATATGTAACATGGTCTTACGTCCCATCAGTCCAAAAAAGTGGATGTCACTTCAGATCCAAAGAAATGAATGTCACCTGATCAGTTTTTATTTTCACCACTGGTAAAGAAACAGAGAAACTCCACGCAGTTAACAACAAAAAATCCTTTCATTTACGTTAGAGAAATAACATATCTGGAAGTAGGCCTTCTACTTCATCATTTTGAGGCTCCTGGCTTGATTTCCAGAATCTCTCTTTAGTTGTAGAGCGATGCTCTTGAAAGCAAGAATGCAGACCTTAAAGTTTTTTTTTTTTCTCTTTTAGCTGATCTTTCTGGAAGTACCTGAATAATAGGGTGAGACAGAGACATTAAATGGAGCCTATGGAGCTAGTTGCATGGACAGCTGTCTGTTCTGAATGATAATCTCTATGCACTATAAAGACATACTACGTTGATTGTTTTCAAGGGAATATTTAAGTGTTTTAGAAATTCTATCACTTGTTTTGGAATGGCTTGTGGAGATGGGAAAGAGGTAAGGAAGACACTACCTTTGCTTCCCTGCCATCTTCTCAACATCAACTCATGTCTGATCTTATTGTTTCTGAGCTCAATCAAATGTGCTATTAAGAAACCATCAAACTGTTTCTGTTCAGCAGAAAGGAACTTTTAAAAATAATGTTTATTTGTGCAGTTAATTCTTTACTGATGCATAATATAACCCAAAGAAATACTCAGCTTCTATTATGTAATACAGTACAGACTAATTTTGACATAATTTCTCTGCATAGAATGTTATACAGAAATAACTCTAGGTCTCCAAAAAGGATGTGAAGAACAATCATTGCATCCAAAATCACAACACTTAGGGAGAAAAATGAACATCTGCTCTATCCTGCCTCAGTAATAAGTCTCAAGTTGCAGTGCAATAGGCAATTTCAGTTCAGATCTGAACTGTGACATGTAATGCTTTATGTCACATTGCTAACATTTTATCTTTTCTCGTTATTGCTTGCCATCCTGATAGAAAGCTTCTCCCTCTTACCATGCCTGTCCAAACATCAAAGACTAAGTATGTTTAAACAGAAGATTAAACATCTTCCTTGGAATGCTAACATTTCCCTTCTATCTTATTTACAAATTTCCTTAGTACTTTTATTACTATACATCCATGTAAAACAGACTTCTTGATTAGTTGTCTCCTTAATCTTTATTTCTTAACTCAAATTGTAAATCTATTTTGCCTACCTAAGAATATACTGAAAGAATTTACAGTTTCAAGAAGAATGGACATATTTTTTATAACTGTTTTTAAAGGTCGTGAACAAATGCGTTTCCTGGAAATTAAGAAAAGCAGAAAATACCTCAACTTACAGAATAAGAAACAATCCCTTATTACAAAAGCAATTCAATTTTTTTTTTTGTGTTTCTAGTCTGACGCTCCCAATTTACAAGAAATATTATTAACACTTATGAGGCACAGAGATATTTCATGGCAATTTTTAAAATCAGCCATATTGTTGTAACACCTGTCGCACAGTGGTGTTAAGTTCTGATAGGTATTGTACAAGTGATCATTGCTGCTTGGCAGTGGATAAGCTATAACAGCAAGCACAGCTGCAGCAGAAGCTGCTGCTCCTAAGCAAATAACCCTAATAAAAATGGAAATAAGACAGGCAGAAGACCAGTTCCTTAATAACATTGTTTCAAAGTGCTATTCAAAAATCCATCTGTTTTTAAAAATATGGCACTGCAATTAAATAAGAATTGCACAGTATGCGAGTAACAGAACCTGAATGCAACCTATGCTAGGTTAGCAGTGGAATATGTCTGCTCCCATATTGCACATTTAGAGAATGTAATTGCAAGAGGACAAAAATTGTAACCTGATGTAATTTCCAGCTATTCCATTGTTGCTCTGTACCACTGAAATATGTCTAGCTAGTACATTGCAACAATTAGAAGCTTTAAAGATACAACATCTACTTTGCCCTTCAAACTACTGAACTGTTATAACAATGTTATCTGTGCTCTTCCCTCATTCAACATTAAATGAAAGTTGCATAGTGAAGCTGATCAGTAGTGATGGCCAACGGAAAATCAATTTTACACCAGGAAATCCACGTTTCTGAAGAAGAATTCAATTTTTATTTAGTTAAAGTTCTGGAGATTTTTTTTGTTGGTTTGCTTATTCATTCAGTATGGATTTGTTCTTTACTTAATAAAATATCCCATTCTGCAAAAGATGATGATTTAAGAACAAGAGAGAAATATTTTTCCCAATAGTGAAAAAATAATCTTATGCGCATAAAAAAATAAGTAATGAATCCAGAGAATAATAGGATATACAATATACATAGATCATTCTGAAAGTAATGCCTCCTATTTATTTCCATGAAACTTCTACAGCTACAAAGAGCACAATACCATATAATAGAACAAATTCTCATCTACAAAACACTATTTTTCAGCATAGTCACCACCATTACCTGTGCATTTTCAGTAGCCATGAACAAGAGCCTGCATTCCGCGCTGACAAAAATCTGCACCAGCAGAGGTAACCCACTGTCACTGTCACCACTGCTGAAATGCACCACCGACCGCCTCATTGCTCACATCCAGTGTTTGGTGTCCATAAATGTTCAGCATGCGTCAATGAACATCAGTGGGTGCCATGTTTTCCACATGGAGGAATTCAATGAAACACCTCTCCTTCGTACACACTTCCATGTCAGACATCATTTTGTCAGACTGCCCCTCTCCTGCCATCTGTCACACGGTAACAAAATACAATGGAATAAGTCCCGTCTGGTCAGCTATCATTACTACCTGCTGTAGGGAGTGTGCTTTGGCGGGACAGTTGGAATCGATGACCTCTAGAGGTCCCTTCCAACCCCTACAGTTCTGTGATTCTGTGAATATTAGCGGGAAGGTTCAAACTCTGCTGTCATACCATCAACATCCACTGATTCTGACATTGTAGGCCAACAGAATAAAATAGGAGGCATTACTTTCAAGGCAGCCTGCGTATAATAAAGGCACAGTGCAGTTTATAACAATGGATTACAACATCTTCAGAAACAGCGATGCAGTTTTATGAAGCTTAAGATCGTGAAGAAGCACAGGAAAACAGGAATATAACCTACCTCCAAATTACTTCATTAAGTTCATCTGTTCCTGACTCTTAGCAGAGAAGCTGAAGGTTGTTATCAGTTTTTGCTGTGAAAATATTTCCTGATGACAACCTTGAACTATACAATATAACAATCCTAGCCATTCTATGTTTCTGTATACTTATAGGACAAATATTATCAGGAACGTAGTTATTCTTTCAAATGCAATATTTGGAAATTGCTTTCAGTCACACTTTTTCCTTAACCATATTTATAAAGAGTAAGAAGAATATAAAGGGTAAGTTCCAAGGTATTTAAAACTTCCTGAATCACACAACAAAATTATGTATTATTTTTATATTACATTATATTATTAATTTATTTTTCCTTATACTTATTTATTCTGCAAAAAGCCCTGTGAATCCTACGATCAGTCTCTTGGTAGTAGCAGGAAGAACACTGTCCATTTCTTTGTCTGCTACACGGACAGTGGAATCGAATGCGCCCTCAGCAAGCTTGCAGCCCAGAAGGCCAATCGGATCCTGGGCTTCATCAAGAGAAGCGTCGCCAGCAGGTCAAGGGAGGCGATTCTGCCCCTCTACTCTACTCTTGTGAGACCTCACCTGGAGTATTGTGTCCAGTTCTGGTACCCCCAAGACAAGAAGGATGTGAAGCTGTTGGTGAAGGTCCAGAGGAGGGCCAAGAAGATGATCACAGGGCTTGGAGCACCTCCCGTATAAGGACAGTCTGAGAGAGTTAAGACTCTTCTCCAGAGAAGGCTGCATAGGGACATGATAGCAGACTTCCAGTACCTGAAGGGGGCCTACATGAAAGCTGGGGAAGGACATTTTACAAGGACAAGTAATCACAGGACAAGGGGTAATGGCTATAAACTGACAGGATTGATTTAGACTAGATATAAGGAGCAAATTCGTCACTGTGAGAGTGGTGAGACAGAGGAACAGGTTGTCCAGAGAAGTCGTGGATGCCCCCTCCCTAGTAGTGTTCAAGGCCAGGCTGGATGTGGCTTTGGGCAACCTGGTCTAGTGGGAGGTGTCCTTGCCCAAGGCAGGGGGGTTGGAAAAAGATGATCTCTAAGGTCCCTTCCAACCTGAACCTTTCTATGATTCTGATTCATTTCTTATTTGGTAGCATACGACTAAAACAGTCAGAGGATACTTAGTACTCTATTTTCCATCAGTTGCAAGACTTTTTGCAAATGGGGGAAATAATGGGAGGTGGTTTGGGTATAGATCTGTAGGAACAGAACTGTGTCAATAACTCATTTTATTTGGACCTGTGAGATGGTTACCAAGGCTTTCAGTCTCCGTAGTTAAAGAAGTAGCTTAGACATGAAAGTTTGAGTCATGAACCATCTGAGGTACCCAGCTCTTGCAGCAGCTTTATTCTCCAAGAACGTCTGAAGAAAATT
This sequence comes from Penelope pileata, assembly GCA_013396635.1. NCBI lineage: Eukaryota > Metazoa > Chordata > Aves > Galliformes > Cracidae > Penelope > Penelope pileata. The sequence continues at coordinate 25,430 of WBMW01001630.1, forward strand.
CCTCATTCAGAGTACTTGATTGCAACAAATAAACTAAACTTGGACATGGGGTTATGTTGGAGGCAGCTTGGTGGTGCTATGTCGTGCTATGGATGGTCTTAAAAATTTATTTCAGAAAGCATCAATGCAAAGACTAGACATCCTATCTATGTCATGGTTTCCTCTGTGTGGTTACCTGTTTGTGTTGCTGCTACACCTTTCAGTTCAGCAGTTCAAAGGCAGAGCTCTTGCAGAGCTTTTTCTCCTAATTTTTTGAGGGTAGCGCACACAGTAATTCTTACTTTCTCTTTTTTTTTTTTTCTTCCAGTTTTTCTTTCCACTTCACAGTGCGCAGTGCACTTCTGTGCTTTAGGAGTTGACCTTTCCTTTCCTTTTCACTTTTTCAGGTAAATTTTTCATTGCAGTATTGTCCCCATTGTATGCCTTTCTCCATATTCTCTCTCATGCATCTTACTCAACTTCCTCCAAAACATTGACTCGTTAGAATAATAGAGAAAGCACAAGTTTTAGCTGGATTCAAACAACCATTCAAATATGTTAAGCTTATTTAGAAGACTGAATTGCGGAGGCAGTACTGCTGTACCATGGCAGTTTCTTGGGCACACAAATCTTTGCAGAAAACTACCATCTCAAAGTGAAGAGAATGTCTCTAGCAATAAATCCATCATATAAGATGGTCACTATCATAGCATTAAGAAATTAATAGCTTTTAATCTTGATGTTATTACTAACAATTATCTGCAAGGAAAGAGTCAAGCCTCATTCTTTGCCTGCAGTCAGTTGCTGAATGCTCCACCTGGAGTTGTCTTCCTGCTTGAGTTAATGAATGAGAAGGAGAGCAGCCTGGCTTAGGAGGGAGTCAGCTCTAGTCTGACTGCCCTGATACAGTGTGATGAGATGAGAATGCACACAATTTCTGGTGATTCACCAGACTCTCACCTTTTTTTGTCTTTTGTATTGTCTACAGAGCCGACCTTCAGAGCACCAGAAAATAGTTTGTGGCTCTCTTGCTAAAAAGCCATTTTAAAAGCTTTTGATTTTCTATTTCACAGAAGTTCAACACATTAAATTTTAAAACAAACTAATAGAAAATTTTATCTTTGAAAAGTCACATTAGCTACAAGATCAATTGCTTTTCTACTTCAAGAATCAGTGCATGGAGTTCGCAAATTGCTGTCTTACACAACTTAGAAAGTTTCCAATTTTCTGAATTACACACTTCACTTCGTTCAAACAAGCACATTCCCGGACAAAGCACTTGGGGAAAATAATATCCCTTTCTCTCTGAAGAGTGGAAAAAATGTCCCTTAAAACCTGTGAATGTCTGGGGACTAGTTCATTTCTGAAATGACTAACACTGTAAATTCGTTTAAAAGAGCAGTAGTGGAGAAGTTGAACTAGAATGGTGAAAAGCGAGGCCAAGTCAGATGGATCTCCATTGCCTCTTGAGTTCATCTGGGGAGCTTGCTGGGAAGCTGCTTCACTGTGAAATGATGGAGAAGTTAATAAAGGGCTGGAAAATGTAAAGCGGATTATGTGAACTACATGTCCAGTGAGTGCCCTGCTGCAAACGCTACACATATTGTTTTCCCATTTGCTTATAGTTTTCACTATTCTCTGAAAATATCTAATAAAATAACAAAATACAAAACAAAGTCTTACCTATGACCTTTCCTAGGAAGAGTGCCTTTGGGGAATTGAACTGAATATCAGATGCGGTTGGCAGACTGTAACTTGTTGGAGGATAATGATCAAGCTGTGGAAAGAGAAAAGGAACCTTGAATATTTTGAACTTGTCCTCCTGCTTACAGAGCTACTGAATCAAGCCTATTTTATGGATTTTGAGCCAACATTTAAAACTCTGTCTGATATATTCTTCTTCATTTTGAGAAAAGGGAAATAAAAGTTAATATCGCAACTTCTGTATCTGCGATCTATAACGTACTCAAGGCTTGAAATGTAGCATATTGGATGTTAATGCTTTCTGGTTGTTGGAGAATCATTTCAGCTTTTGCTTGCATACTTCCATGTAGTTGTTTAAAAAAACAGAAATATCACCTACAACAAACTACCTTTTTATTTTAATGCAAGATTTCTATTTGAGACCTATGGTACTACTAAATCTAGATTTTGCTCACATGAGAACAGCTGTGAATTTGAGACTAATGCAGTGGTTGTCCATTTTTCTTCTGTCTCAGAAAATTAATAAATTGATAAGACACATTTTTGCACTTAATATTTATTATTTTCTTGTTGAAAATACTTTTGAACTTAATTGTAATGACACACAGAGACACCTAAGAAATCCATTCTAGAGTAATCAATATAGCAAATTTGTTTATTCTATAGGAAACTGCCTGATATGGAACAGCAATCACTTTTTTTGAGCATATTTTTTTCCTGTTTTTTTGAGCTATTTCACAGAAAAATGTTGGGAGAGGAAAAAAACAAATGCCTGTGCTATCAATAGCATCATTACGCTAGTGCAATCCAGTCCAAAAGAGTTTTGATGTTCACAATTTGTAAAGGTGATACCGATGCGTTTTCATTTTTTTGTTTTTATTTTTTTTGCTTTAAGCATTTATTTCACAAGCTTAAAGAGGGCAGAACAATTGTTTTTCTTGTTATTCTGGCTTTGGCAGGAAACATTCTTATTTCAGAAGACAAATTGTAATGGTTCAAATCTCAGAGCTGTTGTAGTATTTATCAGTATGGTTATTGTATAGTATAGTATACTGTATACTATAGACTTTTTGGAGAGGCATATTAGGGAAAGGTTGTTAAAAAGACTGAGGCACAATGCCTGATCGTCCAGCCTCTCATATGCCAAGATTTTAACGTCATGTAACTTTTTTACCTGCAGTGGTAACTCTTTCTGATACATTCTGATGCACAGGATTTGTCTTCTAGATTGTCCATTCATGTATGACAAAATAATCTACATACTACCAGGTACTCTGGTTCTTGTCAACAGCGACATTTTCCAAAGTGCATCAGAGAATGTTTAAATATCTATTTTTATTGTGACATTGAAAATGTGCAGTGGGTTTGATCTCATTAGATGCTGGTAAGTCGTAATAACTGTTACCAATTTGTCAATACATCTATCAATGCATTGTGGCTATCCTATACCTGTAACCATGGTACAGGTGTCTATTTACAAAGAAATTATAGGGACAAGTAATAAAGCAGTCATCCTTGCCTGAGAATGCTATTGCATCTGCAGGATATACCTGAAAATGAAAAGTCAATTTAAAGGATGAAGCTGTCAGCTTTTACGTGCACAAATACAGTGTTCAGGATGTGGAAAGGCTGACCTATAAAGCATTAAAAGAAAATTAGTATGTTGGATATGTAGAGCTTTAGCTTGTTTCTTTCTGATACAGGTCACTGCAAGTATACCAGGCTGCCTGCTGTCCATGCAGTACACCAACATCTTTGAGGTCTAGGTTTCTACTGTTAAGGCTGTCTATAATTTGGGTTCACAAGATGTAACATATCATCCCGTCACCTAAAGCTTTGGTTTTTTAGGAAGTCAAACACAATATGTTTGTGAAGAAGTTCTTCTGAGGCCATGATGAAAAATTCTTCAGGAGCCAAAGATCATTCTAACCTTCACTCTATTCTGCCAGACACAATTCTCCATCTTTGGCTTTCCTGGCAAAAACACATAATGGCATTTACATTTTAAACAAGTAAAAATACACCATTATACTATTACTGACCCAAAATGACATGATATGAGGGCTGCTCCACATAATCTGTGTGGATGTTGGTGGCATGGCAGCAGAGGTTGAACATTCCCACCAATATTCCATTACATTTTGTGCTACATTTCCCTTTCCCTTTCCCTTTCCCTTTCCCTTTCCCTTTCCCTGACTACAACCGAGAACTTTCTAATATCTGCAAAGGACTGCACTGAATTCTTTCCAAAGTTGTATGTTACTGCCATCCAGTGGATTGCTCAAGTGCAAGCAGCTGGAACGGAGCTGCCTGCAATCTTGTGATATACTGTGCTTTGTTTAATATAAGACAAGTAATAAAAAAGGAATTACTGGTGTCAAATTATATTTGAAAAAAGATATTACACTATTTAAGGAAAACTAAATAGAAACTCTGTATACACAAAGTTTGTGTCATGAATTTGTGTTAAATTACAGTTTTAAAAATACATTTAAGATTTTTCATTACAGCTACTTTTCTTTAAAAACTCATCAACTTCTTTTGAGCCTAATATAAACACACAGTGTGGCTTTGAAGACCTCACAGATGAAAGTAGATGACAGTTTCTGAGGACCTGGAGCTTCAGTTCTCAAGTCACGTCACCAACCAGACTGTCTTTATCTGAAGTTGCTAGGATTTAAGGAGAAGTTCAATAAAATTCTATTTTGTTTAAATTACTGTTCACTTAGATAATGATACTAATCTTAACAGTAGCACTGTGATTAACAGACATATCTATCTAAGCGCAAATATAATGACTACTTCTTAGAATTCTCATAAAAAATCATATGTATTTATATAAATATATCAATGGTAAGTACACAAACGTTGTATTCAGTTTGCATATATATACATCTGTATAATTGTCAATCCAGACTGTTTGTGTACACTGCTATTAAGCTAAAGTTTTTCTTTATGCTGTAGAAATTTTATAAAAAATTTTCAAAATGACATGCAATAATAATTCTATAAGGCTTAACCTTGCACCGTCTGAAGTCAATAGAGCTGTACTAATAGCATTAGTAAAAACTGGAGGCAGAAGGGGATGCATTGCCATCATTACCAATGCACGTAGCAGTTCTCTTCTGTATTACTGTGATGATATATCACCTGTATTTAAAAGCTTTTCTAGTCTTGGACAAGGGCATTTTGTTCTATGTGCTGTAATACAAAACAAAAAGATGATTCCTGCTCAAAAATACTTATAGATTTAGAACAGACTAAGCATTAGAACCCAAAATAAATAAAAAGGCAGTGTGCAAGGTGTTTAAACAGAGCTCCCTTCAATCAAAGAAGTACTTTAAGAGAAAGCAGGAGGTTATTTTTAATATTATATAATTTTAATACAACAGAGAATTAGCAAATTTGGGTGGTAATTTTGGCAGTTCCTTAGGATGATCAAAGGTCTTATCCTTGTAGTTCAGCTCCTTCCTTAGTGTGGCACTAGTGCTTTGCTGATATTTTTATGCCTAGGAAGGTCCTTGACTGAGGTTATTGCAGATCAGATCAGAGCCAGAGCTGAGACAAGCCAGAAGCTGTAAATAAATAGTAGACAAGATAAAAATTTAGGACGATAAAACCAGCATTTTTTACTGGCCTAAGCCAGTAGTGAGGCCTGCAGACTCACTACTCATCTGGAACACTGGAGACATAGACCTCATCGGCACAGTGAAAGGCAGACTACAGGTTTGCACTGTGCTTTGAGCTCTTCAGATGGAATTTCTGTAGAAGCATAGTTAATACTGTTTTAGACATCACTCAAGTCATTCCAAATCTGTTTTGCTCATTTAATGCACTTTTTAAAGTAAAAGAAACTATAAAAAAAACAAACATCAAACATTCTGATAAAATATAAATGAAAATTTGGATGTATCAGAGGCACTGATAGGGAAAGCGACACTATTTAGTGTCCCTTCAATTGAAACTCTGATACTTCTTTCAGATTTCTAAACTTTTTATTACTTTGTTTAATAGATGAAATACATCAATTGTTAATGGAATCAATACCAGGTCACATAACACTGAGTTATTAAATTAAAGAAATCTACTTTATGTACCTAAAGATGACAGGACATTACTTTGCCCAATATGTGCTTCCATTTAACAGAAAGCACTTATTTCATGTTGAATTTTGACATTTTTTGGCTTAATGTTTGGCTCTGCTAGTATGTAATTATTCTTCTTTCTTTGTTTCTTTAATATGAATAAAAATTGATGCCAAAACAGCGATCATACATGCCAAGGAAAACACACACACGTTCAACATCGGAAATGAAGGAACTCTTCTCAACGTTGGACAGATTATGGCAACACACACCATGCATTCTGAGATACTCTTTGGGCCTTTGCTTCGCTTTGATACAAAGACTCATAGGCTGGGGAACTATCAGACTGCACCATACTCCTGCATGGCCTGAATGTCCTCAGGTTATTTCCAAGGTTATTAGTGGTTTAAAGTGAGGAAGAAATTTCACTTCAGGGGCTTATGATACATGGCCTGGACACAGCCAAACAAAACAAAAATTTCTCTGAATCCAGCAATACAGGCTCTGCTGAAAACATGTGAGAAAAAGGATGGATCTATAAAAGACAAGTGTCAGGTCCTGGTCCTTGTGATAGGACAAGGGGAAATGGCCACAAACATAGGAAGTTCTGCACAAATATGCATAAGAATTTCCTCATGGTGAGGATGATGGAGCACTGGCACAGGCTGCCCAGGGAGGTTGTGGATTCTCCTTCTCTGGAGATTAAAGACCCATCTGGATGCCCACCTGATGCTGTAGGGAACGTGCTTTGGCAGGGGAGTTTGGACTTTGGCAGGGGGATTTGACAAAGACAGCTAGTTCAGCAACTAACCTGTCTCTAACCTGCCCCCAGCCAAACAGCATCTACAGGGAAAGGTGGCAAGCTTGGGTTTGACAACCGTGACACCACAGGACAAGATGCTACCTTCAAAGGGGGCCCTACAGATTGTATATCTTCCCCAATGCAATGGCTAAAGGGACGTTTGTTCCTGAGAACATTTTCTCAGACTTTCAGCTAGCTTGGTAGGGAAGTGCTGATATTTTGGCAGATGCCCCTTACCAATTCCATCATGCACAAAAAAGTTGTAGAAATGGCTCATTTATGAGCTTTCCGCCTAAATCTATGTCTGTCTTTACCTGAGAGATTGAAAGTCTCACAGTAAAGTAAAAAATATGGTTAAATCCAATGAAGAATAAAATCAACTGCTAGTAGATCGTGGACATCCTGTGAGCACAAAAGAACTGGCAGGAAAATTATGACGGAGTGAATTATTCATTCACTTCTGATTATGATGCATAAAATTTAGATGCTGTTTTTCTGTTTCTTGCTGTTATTTACAGAATCCTTTGAGATCTAAGCATCTGGTCTTCTTCTCTTCCAACTCTTCCAACAGTTGTAAAAACATTAAACTGCAAGGTAATTTAGAGTATATTAATGTCGGTATTTCTTCATATTTTGGAAAAGACATGGAGTATAGGGTTAAAGGAATAATCAACTAAGCTCTGTTTCATTTTCAGAATGTCTCATATCAATAATTTCTTATGCTATACGGTCACTTTTTTGTACGAAAAATATATTTTCAGCTCCAAACAAAGAATATTTTATTGTGACTTCTGATAGAGTACAAGAGTTTAGTAGCTATGAATAAACTCACTGTTAATGCAATAAACATACAGACGTCATGTATAGTTCTGCTTTAGAAAATGGTCTGAGTTCGCCTTTCTGTTGATCTCATTTTGAGAAATACATTGCAGAATGGCAATACATAATGGAAATAAAGTGTCTCTGGGAATTAAAAATAATTCATTTCAGCAGGATGGTGTCTACTATTAATGGAACAATTGATTTTTCTTTTTCCTTAAATAAAACGTTACTTAGAAATTAATTACATATATATTTATCATCATAGATATATCTGATTATTAGGAAAAAGATTATAGTTAAAAAGATATTCGCTTCAGTTTATATGTTCACCTGTGGTTAAAGTCCCGAGCATTTAAAACATGCTCAGTTCAACTGCTGTGGAATTTGTGGATATTGTCTGGCTGGCTTCTTTCAAATTATGAACTGAACTGCCACGTCTCTGGAAGATGTGGCTGGTAGTGGCTGGAAGACTGCCAAGGAAAAGGACCTGGGGGTTTTGGTTAATTCTCAGCTGAATGTGAGACAACAGTGCACCCAGGTGGCCAACAGCATCCTAGCTTATATCAGAAATAGTGTAGTCAGCAAAAGCAGGGAGGTGATTATGCCCCGGTCCTCAGCTCTGGTGAGGCCGCACCTTGAGTACTGTGTTCAGTTTTGGGCCCCTCACTACAAGAAAGACATTGAGGCACTGGAGCATGTCCAGAGGAGGGCAATGAAGCTCGTGAGGGGTCTGGAGAACGAGTCTTATGAGGACCGGCTGAGGGAACTGGGATTGTTTAGTCTGGAGTGGAGGAGGATCAGAGGAGACCTTATTAATTTTTACAGCTACATCTTCTGGGTAATTAGCGATAGAACTGGAGGGAGTGACCATTCCAAGTAGTGCCAGGGAAGGTTCAGTTTGGACATTAGGAAAATCTTCTTCTCCAAAAGAGGGATCAGGCACTGGAATGGGCTGCCCGGAGAGGTTATGGAGTCACCATTCCTGGAGGTGCTCAAGAAAAATCAAGATGTGGCACTAAGGGACATGATTTAGTGGGCAATATTGGGGAAAGTAGGACAGTTGGACCAGATGATCTTAGAGTTCTTTTCTCACCTTACTGATTTTATGACTCTATGATTCTATCTAACATAAGCCAGTTAAATGCTAGCTAAATCAGTCATTAAATGAATCTTTGCTTCTAGGCAATTTCAGTACTTTCCAAAGGATACTGTAGGAGCATGTTTGACTAGAAAATGAAGGAAATCAATAAATACGTTTTGACAACATTACCACTTCTAGTCCTAGGTTAAATATTTTCAAAATATGACAGAATGGGAAAGTTTTCAAAGGAGAGTTAAAAAATTGTTTTGTGGCTCAAAAATGAGAGACTTCTGATGATAAACTAAATTAGCTCAATTTATTTACCTTCTTACAGACAAGATGAAAAGATGTTTTAATTAGTATTGCTAGGAATATGTGAAGGGGAAGGAATGATGCTTTACACCAAAAAACTCTTCTATGAGGCATAAAGATTGCAAAGTTGGATGCTGAAGCCTGCAGAATTCAAGCTGTAAATTAGGTGCAAATACATCAGAGGAATTACACAACCGTCGGAAGACATGGCCAAAGCATATGGTAAATTTTGTGTCATTTGAAGTCATTAAAGCTAGATAAATTTTTTCTAGAAAATGTGTTATACTACTATCATTACTTTCTGCGTTAGCTGCAGAAAATAATTTGGAGAAATTCTAAGGCTTGTGTTAAGCAATGTATCAAACAGAGTCATTTTTTTTTTCTGCCTTCAAAATACATTAAATAGGATTGTTAGGTATGATTCTGCAGCTACAGTAGTGGCAGTAGGTGAAAGTACGACCTCACCAAAGTCTGACAGAACTTTCCTACTCCTTTTAATGAGAGCAAAGCTTAATCTTTAATTATAAAAATCTTGGATATGTTGACTGCATTTAAGCTTGAGGCTATACGCAGACTACTTTGCTCTAGTTTATCATTTTAACAATTATTTTATTGCTATTATGTTTATCATTTTATTTTTCACTTCAGTTTAGATTTGAATTAACTTCATATTACTCATTTTTTAAGCATCTTTGTGTTCATAAATGTTAACTCTATTTCTGTGGTGCAGACCACAGAGACCAAAATGGAAATAAGAGAACAGACTTGAAAAAATTCTGCTCCTTTTGTGTTTCATTTCAGCTGGGTAGGGGCAAATCTTTCAGAGACTATTTTTCACAGAAGTTGAGTGTTTCTACTGCTTCCCTCTGGTGAAACTGGGAAATGAAGATCTGTATACACACATTATCAAGACTATTCTGAATCTCTTGAATAGGTGATGCCAGAACAAGTTTTTAGGACTCTTCTGAATCTTACGAATTGCTTAGTTCAGGCCAAGATTTCCATGAATCCTCTGAATCATGTTGACTTCGAACATATGATATTGTTGTGTACATCTTCTATACTACAGTTTCCGGACTGTTCTGGACTTAAAGAGGGAACTGTCAACTATCCTTGGATATGGTCTCCTGAGCTTATGTGTGCTAGTATGTGGGCTGCTGCTTGTTGTCCTGAAAGTATATGTCTGGGCTTGGGAAAGTTGAGTCCTGTGGAAACTTTGCAGTTCTAATCCTCTTCAGGAACAAAGAAGGTATTAGAAGCCATGACTCATAAATAGAAATGACTAAAAGAAGGTGAGAAGAATTGGAGATCTTCTGAGAGTGTAAGAATGTCTTAGCATGGAAGCTGAGGGGCTCAGTCTAATTGTGCTGCGCATCTACTTTTCGCCATTAAAAATTAAAGCATATTATATGCTTTTTTTGTTTTATAACTTGCTGATATGGCTTTTGTGCAATGGAACAGAATCACAAACAATAAATAACAAAATGCTTTTGATTCAGATTCCATCCTTACTTTTCTCAGGGTACACGCACAGAAGCTGGAGTTATGAGTCTTGCACTAGGGATGCAACTGTTACAGCTTGTTAAGGCATAATTTGAAGCCTACTGAAGTCTGTGGAAGGCCTTTCATTGACTTTGATATCTTTGGATCAGAACCTCTGCTAGGGAGTGTTTCTCCTTGATCTTCTTAAAAGGAAAAAGTATTGATGCGTGAATAGCTGCAATCACTGTGAAAAGTCGGTAAAGAGTGATCTGGTTTTTATGATATGGAAAATACTTTGCTGAAGCATGAAGCCTTCTAATGAAGCCAAAGAAAGAAAAACTTGCGTTCCTGAAAAAAAACTCAGCTCTTGGAATGTCATTTACTGGGATAGTACATTACACATCTGTCAGTCTGGGATTTTTCTTTTTCACAGGTGAATTAATGAAGCCTTTGAGGTGTTTTGTGATCTTATATTTGGCGTTTTAGTAGAGGTCAGAGAGAGGAATTACTAGCCAATCTCAGTTTTCTGCCCTTCTTTGCAACAAGAGAGAATATGGAGATTGTTTTCCTCGAATTTATGTCATTTTTTCTATCCTGACACCTAAATCAACCACAAATCTTTAATCTTATCCTTGAGAAGCCACTGGCAAAATAAATATGAGCTTGTTATTTAATATAGATATAATTATTGATTTGTCCGCAGAGAGTGAATTAGAAAATTGCAATATAAAAGCTTTTTGAGAGATCTTTGATGCTACCTTTAGTTCTGACTGTCTTGTTAGGAAGAGGGATGCAAATCTAATGAAAAAGACTTGCAATAAAAATATTTATTCCTGTGCTTATGTTGTTGTGGTTACCCCAGCAGATAGGTAAGTCCCACAAGTTGTTTTCTCACCCTCCCTCTTCCCGAAGTGGGATCCACCCCTTATTCCACACCATTTACATCATGCTTGGGTACTACAATTACCATGCATCTTAGTGAATTATTATCACCTATCTTACAAAAATCCTTAGTCTGTAGGCCCTTCATGTAAGTTGTCCATTTACCGGCTGTTCTCGCCAGCAGCAAGTCCCTTTGGGCACACACCGGACATCCCGATCCCCAATTTTGCATTACCCACCAAGTGCACCCAGGTTCTTGAGCAAAAGCAATCCCACGGATGGGCTTGCCTTTGCCCGAGGCAGGCAGAATTCAGACTGTCTTGCCCAGCATGTATTTCATGTGCACTGCAGGGACCCTATCCTCTTCTACAGTACGTAACAGGTTTGATTGGGCAGGGCCAGCTTGATTGGCAGATCCCCAAGTGTCTCTGATAAATGCATGTCCCAGTGTTAAAGTCCCAACACCCTTTGCTCTCAATGTAGTTTTTAACAGCCCATTGTATCATTCCATTTTCCCAGAGGCTGGTGCATGATAGGGGGTGTGATATACCCACTCACTGCCATGCTCTTTGGCCCAAGTGTTGATGAGGCTGTTTTAGAAATGAGTCCCACTGTCTGACTCCATTCTTTCTGGGGTGCCATGTCGCCACAAGACTTGCTTCTCAAGGCCCAGGACGGTGTTTCGGGCCGTGGTGTGGGGCACAGGGTATGTCTCGAGCCATCCGGTGGTTGCTTCCACCATGGTAAGGCACATGGCGTTTGCCATTACGGGTTTGTTGGAGTATAATATAGTCAATCTGCCAGGCCTCCCCATAGTTGTATTTCAGCCACCGCCCTCTATACCAAAGTGGCTTTATCTGTTTAGCCTGCTAAATTGCAGAGCGTTTTACACTCATGAATAACTTGTGCAATAGCATCCATGGTCAAGTCTACTCCTCGATCTCGAGCCCATCTGCATGTTGCCAGTCCAGACCTACCGGAGCCACTTAGCAGATTTTGAAAGCCAGACTCATTTTCTGGTAAACTATTATATAATAGATCCATCTCTATTCCTGTCTCAGCTATATAACCAGACAAATTAAAAAAAATGAACTTCCATAGGAAGAACAAACAGAATATGATAGAAAGCTTATTTTTTTGGGTTACAGTGGTGATACATGGGTGGTATTTCTGGATTTTACTTTTATGGGTTCCCTACTTTCCCTATTCTTGTATCAGCATCAGACAAGAGACTAGCTTAATAAGATACACATGGATCTGCTTCCTGCCGTGTTCTCAGCATACTGATTAAGAAAATTTTACAACAGCAAAGAAACTAAACAAAATGTTTCTTGCTATTGAAAGTCCTAGACAACTGTCACTGGGAAGAAAATTCCTTAGGCGCTAAATGTAGGTGAGATGATGCAAGACTGGTATGCATAATTTGTTTTCAAGCTGTGCAAGATATTTCTTCTGAATTCTTCAGCAAATAATTTATTTAATTTTGCACTTCCCTAAGTCAGCCATATGTGACTCTATAAGATAAGTGCCATACATCCCCCAAATAGAAACTTTTAAAAACAGAAGGCGACCTAACTGCAGGTCCTTTTCACCTTCAATTTAGCAGTGAGAGAAAAAAAAAACTAAAGGTAGCAGCATGCAAGAAAGATGCATACATTGAAGCACACCTCTCCCAGCCTCCAAAATGGTAAAAAGCAGTTAGATTTATCACCTGTATTTTTCAATATGTCTGTTTTCTGACAATTCTACATCAATACATCTCATCTTAATTTCAGTCTACAGCTTCAATCAGATGATATTGTAGTGCTCTGAAAAGGTTTCCTTTTAATGCCTGGAAAAAAAATAACTGATCTATTTTATTCCACAGGTAGATAACACTGACAGCTGCTATTCTTCACCTGTTGCCTTGGATCCCAAAGAAGCTTCCTCTGTTTACATTTAATTTGTTCTTGGTTTTGGTTTATTTCTTATGAACTATCAAATCCAGATTAATCTATTCTATCCACTTGACTCCCTTGCCAACAAAACTGTTCACACACCCTGCTAAAATCTCCATGTTTGCAGATGGGACAGCCAGGGAATGAAAAATGAGTGCTGTAGTGACCAAAGAGAGAAGGCAGTCTAGAAATTGATTTTTTCTTGCAGAGCTCCCTCAGTTATGTAAATACTATTATATTATCTCAAAGGTTTGTAAACTGAGATACAAATATCGTGCCAGTGTTGTACTGAAAGCTAAGTAGGCCAGATGTACATGTGCTCTCGTCTTAGATTCCCGTCACACAAACACTGAAGCATCTGCTCATCTTTGCAGGTGTGACCAGCTTTTCTGATTTCAGTGGACTGCAGGAAAAGTTCAAATTTAAAGGCATTCTAATTTGCAGACTCATGTGTTAAGGCATGACATTTAGTTGTCTGTGCGTCAGGGTCTACTGCCATTTACAATGCTGTAGGTTATCCCTCTTGACTTCCAGCTGCTGATCCACAATAGCACAAGTTTATCCTAAGTCCCATGTTATCTCCCAGCCTTTATGTCTCTGATGTCCTTGAGCATCTACAAAGACACCTGTATTAGCCCAGCTGCCATCACGCTAGAGTAAGGATTTCAGAACAACCCGACTCAATAGAGAGAATAGCTTTTGTTAATTCCTAGGATTGAGATCTCCAAGCAGAGTACCATTTACTCAATTTTTTATTTCCTATATTGTGCTGATATCTTCAGAGGAAAGGAGGCCATAAAAATACAAAATGTTATCAGTTACAAGCAACGAACTAGATGGAACAAAACCACACTTAATGTCTGCTTACCTGTAGTACTATGTCCCATTCATTCCTTGTGATATTAACAGTATGGGGCTGTCCATTTGCCATGTTTCTGTGGTCAATATCAATGTTGTATGGCTCCTTGGTACCTCCTAGGCTGTACCGAATTTGCAGATACCCTAATGAGAGGAATGTGATAAGTACTCTCAGGTATTTTGATCTTTTTTTATCAACTATTTTCCCCTCTTTATTTCCACATACAACTGCTACCATTTTACGTTTAAAGTGGTCTCAGTTACGCTATCTGCAGTAGAATTTAGAAAAGGGTTAGTGTTTTAAATTATGAAACTACTGGGCTGAAAACAGATTCCAGTTTGCAGCCCAGAAGCATGATAATGACCAGCGTCTTAAAATCAGTGTTTGTGCATTCTCCAGATTGCAAACTGAACAAATCAGAGCTTTGCCTTGAATAATATGGATAATTGTTTAAAGTTTACATTACATATCACATTGTTGTTGAGATTATCCTTGCTGCAGTAACACTATTTGAAATTATACAAGGTGTGGGGTTTTTTAAAGAATAAAACATTGATGTGCCTTGGGTAAAGTCAAAATTACAACAAACTAATGCTGGCATGTAATTTCCACAGGAAATTTAGAAATTCAATAATTATATAGTGGAATCAAATCTTCAGGTTATATTGTTAGAAAAGTATAATCAAAAGTCGTTAACTGATATTCATTACTGTAAGCCAGATTTTTCTTTTCTAAACAAATTTAAATGTCTGCTCTTTATAGCAGATTTTAGCATTCCTTTAAAAGAAAGGATTTTTTGAAAATGAAATGTAGACCCCATTGTTGATAGAAACCTGGAATATTCTGGCCTCAGAGAGCAACCCTAGACGTTTAAAACTGCCGTTTGGATGTCTGACATTGGTTTTCTCGCATGCAGCTTCTTTCTTAACCATGAAGGGAAAAAATTGAGTGGCATACCAGTATAAACTTTTTATACATAGGAAGACTAGTAAAAAATCCTAAGTATGATTTTCAGAGGGCACTAAGGCATCATTTGGAATTTGAATATATTTTCTTTTGAGATTTCACCAGAAAATGGCCCATATCCAACCTTCAATCATCACCAATCAATCATCATTCACAGCCAGATTTCCAGAAAAGCAGAGCATTATGCTTTCCACTAGTGAGTGATATTATAATATCGTGATATTATAATAGGTGATATTGCCATGAGTCCAGTGATAAAGAACCATTTATTTCAATGTCTAAATGTGGATGCCTACTAGTCCCCTTCATAATGTTACTTTATGATATGGATCTGACTGCTATAGCAGTTTTTAAAAATTGATTTATTATTTTTGATTGATTGTTTGGTATGAGAAGAAGAGTTGGCTAGTGAAACCCCACTAAAGTGGGAGAAGATTTAGTAAAAAGGAATATGTATACAGATCTCATGTATTTTACATTGAAATGACAACGGTGAAAATACTTTGTCATTAGTTCATAGCTTCAGCTGAATGTCAGCATTGTTGTTACTATCAATTGTTCCTTAAAGAGCCCAGAGCAATTGCTTACCAGATGGTTTGACAAGTACAGCCATGAAGTCCTGAGTATAGGAACTGATGTACAAAAGGACACAAGGGGACTTGGTGGTACTGAAGCTGAAGCTGAGCTCTTCTTTATTCAAGCTAAGGTCGGTTGCTCTGATCTCAGGATCTGTAGAACTTAGTGTTCGGCTAACTAAATCCTTCATGCTTGTTCCAGGGGAATGAAAGTTGTAACGAAGCCACATTCCCTCTTCAAAAAATGCTCCAACATCTTGAAAATGAGAGAAAAAAAGCAAACAAAGAAAAAGAGAAATTGAACGTGCTGGAATTGAACCTTTTGTATGAAACACATTACTACTGACTTGAGCAGTACTAACATATACACGTTACTACTGCTGCAGCATTTAAGCATTTTGCCAATATTTAAGAGCCTCACTATTTTCCTAGATATGTGGATTCACACGGGAAAGGAAAGATTTCCTTCACATTACAGAGAATGACTGCACCTACATTTCATGCCAATACTAGAGATCAGAAGAACCATAGTTTAAACTTATTCTCATTGAGGTCTTGCAGTACATAATTTTCCAAAGAAGGAGATACAAGGACGAGCGATTTAGGAGGCACAATAAACAAACACTGTAAAGGAAAAGGAAATCCAGAATTTCTAACCAGCAAATTCCAGTGGATTTGGAATAACCTCACAAGGGAATTATAGTGTTTCCAAAATGTGAAAGATTTGAAATAGGATTGAACAAAATACTAGAAAATTATCCACTTCAAGCACAATATTTCATGGGACTTGCTGAGTCAGGATTCCTTATGTGAAAGAAAAAACAACTGAGAATCTTGACTCATGTTCGGAAACAAGTCGTATGACACCTGAGCTATAGCTCCCAGGAGGTGCTCCACATTGTTTGCAAAACATCTGAGACAAAATATCATCTTTAAATACTCCTGGCATAAAATAAAACTACTGCAGGCAGCATTAATATTTTCATTAGAAAGAGAATTGTTATTGTTTTGCATTATAACGAAGCCCTCCCTATTAACATTAAAAACATAATTCAAGGTTGACACTCTTACAATGAAGGCTGACTTTGACAGCCTCCTATGGGAACCACTGCACAATAACCTATCATTTCTAGTGTATAATCTTCTGTACCTATTGGGAAATGCTACACTGGTTTCCTTAGATAATCATTCATTCAGTGATACTGTAGTGCTGGATAGGATTGAATACTATGAATATAACACGTAAGTATAGCATTTAAAAAATGATTGCAATCAATGCTCAAAAAGGTGACCACTGGTTTAAAAAAATCGTTCATCACTTACTACTTTCCTACATTATCTGCAGATGTAAAGTTGCCACAGATTGGTACAAAATTACACATCTAACTTTTTATTTTATTGTATTGTATTTGGAGTCATTATGTCCTTAACACAATTCAACCAAAAGCTTTATCTCAAAACATATGAAGCAAGATGTAAATTTTTACAAGCTGTGTAGTGATACAGAGCAAATCAGGGATCAGTCTGCAGACTTTATTCAGAGTAACTGAGCCCAGAACAGATAAGATGATTAAAATTATTGACTTTAATGATGCTTCTTTCTAGAACTTTCTTAAATCTAGTTGCTGGAAAAACTTTATGTTTACCGGTTGCCATATAAGAGTTTTCCAAATTTCAAAATATCATAGGCTATGTCACTGTGTGGCCACATAAAACATAGATCAAAGTCGTGTTCCCAAAGTGCTATAAATAATTTGATGATTCTGATAGATATATAACCGTCATTTTATAGCAGAAATCTTAAATAACGTTGAAACAGTCATAACACAGGCAATTCAGTTTAACAGCTATATTTTGCAGTAGACTTACCTTAAGTACTCCTGGGTTAAAAGAGAAGGACCGTCCCCTGAAAATACTTCCTGAAACTGTGTTGTTTCTACTGTTTACTGTGGTGTTGAAAATCAGTGATAGCCCTTAAAGAAACTAAAGCATACACTGTATATACACTGTAGCACAGCAAGGCTGGCTTAGAAATATCCCTCTGACTACTAATTTATTCTTCTTCAGCATCTACTTACAGATTACACAGGACACAGTATAGTTGGCAGCCCTGTTCTGTGACACTGACAGGTGGCAGCCCCTGCAGAGTCTCCACTTACACACAGCACACCAATGCAGAATTATGTTCAAATTCTTCCCTATTCTGGCCCTTCTACTACTTTTCATGCCTTTTATTTTAGGTGTGGTCTTTGGGATTGCCCAACATCGTGTTTGCCCAAAGTCTTGTGTATTGGGACTACTGGGAACTTCAGTCCTGACCTCCATGCTGCCATGACGCTGAACTGGAAATTGTGCAACACATCCCACTACTTTAACTGTTATTAATGAATGTAAATGTTCATTACTGCAAAGATAGCTGTAAACAAACAGTAGTCTTTGAAGAACTAAGGTTTCTTTTCTCCCAAAAGGATTTCATGACAGAGAAATGTTCTGTGAGTTTGACTTTATTGATATTGAGAAAATAATTCTCAGTATAGCTGTATTATTACATGCGTGTGAGCTATTATAATGAGCTTTGAAATTCTGCTCACATGTGCAGCACTTCTTTTAAGATGAAGTATAAGACGAAGGTTCATTTGGCTGTGAGTACCTACACGAAAGTGCAGAATCCCCTCAAATTTCAGATCATCAGAAAGGCTCAGCAAGTTATGCTCTTAGTTGAACGAAGTTGAAGTCTTTAACGCAGCAGGGCTGCAAAGCACTCAGCAACTCACAGGATCACACTGTTCAAAATATTAGGAAATATGAGAGAAAGGTAAAGGATAATTTTCTCTATCTCGAACTTGGATGTAAGATGACTTGGTGTTCTGGTTTCAGCAGGCAGGCCTGGAAACCCCACACATCCTTTCGCTCACCCCCCCCCTCCTCCCAGATGGGATGGGGGAGAGAATCGAGAAATAAGGTAGAACTCAGGGGTTGAGATAAAAACTATTTACTAACAGAAAGAGGAAAATAGAGTACAATAACAGTAATGATAATTATATACAAAACAAGTGATTGTACAAAGCAATCACTCACCGACTGTGACCGATGCTTAGCCAATCCCCAAGCAAATGGACCCTCCCAGCTCACTTCCCTTCCTTATATTACATGATATCATATGGTATGGAATATCCCTTTGGTCAGTTTGGGTCAGCTGCCCTGGTCTTGTCCTCTCCCAGTTCCTGGCTCCTTATGCCTTCTAACTGCTTCACTGAGGAACAAAATATGTCCTTGGCTGTGTTCAACACTGCCAGGTGTTATCAGTTGTGTTTCTCTTGTGGGAACAAAACATAGCTTCATACCAGACACTGTGAGAGAAGTAACTTCTGTTAGAAACTAAGACACTAGGCAAACTGCCATTTCAAGACAGAGGCCTTGGAGAAATGAAAGTGGGGGTAACAGATCAGTTTTCCTTGCAAACCAGCACATAATTCTAAACCAATATGCCGTGCAGTCATGTGCTGTTGATAGACTCTGAAATACATGCAAACCTTTGGGCTAGCTTTGTATTGAAACTCCGAGCAGGATTTGTGGGTCATTAGAAATTTCTTTTTAAGAGAGAAGTACATGCCCAGTGTGAATTACACGCATTTTACAAAATTTTCCAGCTTCATTTTGAAAAGGAATGAAGCAAATCTGAACCAAAACTTCCACACAAAATGCAAATATAGCCAGAACTTCCAAACATCTCAAGTATTACAATTTTTTGGTCATCTCCTTGGTATTCCTCTCCCTACTCAGCTGTTTTTCTTTTTGTATACTCTCTTTCTATCTAGGACCAGGAGTACAGAAATACTGGAGGAAAAAAGAAGCAAAATACATTTATCCTGCAAAAATTCCACCTAAGGCAGAGTATAAGAAATCAAAAAATACCATGACTTTTCTAGGTCAGTGTTGAAGACATAAGAAAATATAAGTAGGAACCTGATTCTCCTATGCTGCTAGTTTAATATCAGTGAAATATCAACATCATTGCTTCTATTCTCAGTTATAGTGATACTTCTAGCCATGCACTCAGTCACATGAAACTTGACTTCTTTGGCCGAGACTTTTTTCTCACTTGTGAAAAGCATTTCCAACATTGCACAGGCGTTACTGAACACAGCTTTATCAATATTGTCTTTAATGGAAGCATACATAAAATACACAGAGCTCAGCACTCTCTAAGACAATTGAATTGCCTCTGCATTGACAGTAGGGATAGGGAGGTTAAAAGGCACTGTCACAGATCAAGTGCAAGATATTACTCCTAATAAATAAAGAAGTAAGATTTGTAGAGCTGCACACACACAAAAAGCCACTTTAACCCAGGGATTTTTCAGGAACAACACTGTAAGAGGCAGAAGTTCTCTGCTGCTCTGGGATAGGTCTCACAGTCTCACAAGTGTCATTTCAATTTTTTCCAGCCAAAGCCAAGACCAGAAAAATCAATGCTGATTATCTCTGTGGTATTGCTGTAGATCTCTTTTTTGATGCTAGGCCTTCAAAGCCATCTCATTAACGATAACATGCAATAAAGGGATAAAATTCCTGCCTTACAGAAGCTGGAGACAAAATCCTGATGATTTTGAAGCCTGGCCAGGACTCATGAAAACTGTAGCAGATTCTCTCTGCATTTCACAAAACTGACTGAAAATCCCACTTACAACTGCAAGCATGTCCCATCTGGAGGCCATAAATGGCTCGATAGTCATAGGTAATTGACGTGTATTACCAGTGCTCCATATTATATCTTCCCTGCATGGCATTCTGAATCTCAAAAGCAGCATTTTCAAAATCCTAACCAAGAAAAATCAGTGAAGGCATTCTGGCAATCAGTGTGTGTACGAAGACTGTTAGGGCAATCTAGACACCTGAACAAAACATCTTTCTTGATGCATGATTTTCTTTTGTTTTTGATTTCCCCTATTGTTATGAATATTGAATATAGAATAACTACACCTTGCTTGTCTGTCTTATGGCTGTAAGTGTGCTAGAGAGCACTAGAGTTTGCTGCTACTTCCAGTCTGTGGTCACAAAGACCAGAGATAAGTCCTGGCCACAGGACATCAGAAAAGGGTCAGAATCTCATTGCTGTTGATGAGGGGGAGAATTTGCTGAGTGCTCTAAAGATGGCAATGCTTACCATTTATGTTGTTAGTTCACTCAGCTTTTCATTCTACTTGCAATCTCACAGTATTCAGTTTGTAAACGTTGCGGATTTTCTCACGGAATGGTTGAAAGATAAAGGGCATAGCACTGAGAACTTGATACAGCTGCATAGTTTAAGGTAGAAGTAACAATCCTGGGCGTTCTATCCTTGGGATAAAGAAGCTGCTTAGCAAGCGAGCAAAACAGGATGGGAACTGAAGAAGATGTGTCCATAAGAAGAGTGAGACCGAGTGGGAATAGAGAAAGATGTATCTATAAGAATGATAGGGAAATTCCAGCAAGGTGAGGTTAACGTTAGAGCTGGTCACCAATCATGAGCTTTACTTTTGCAATATGCATGAGCTTCATTAACGAATGTACTTAAGCACACGCGAAAAGCTAATAAACTGAGACTTGTTGAATGATCAATTGGCTGTCCGAGTCTCCCCTCGATCGCGACATGTAAATGCAAGAAGTACGGACTTTTGTCCAACATCATGTCTCATACTCTGATTACCATCACTATAATTGTTTGTGATGCATGTCTGAATTGTCTATACATGGAGTAAAATGCCAAAATATGGCAACTGCTAGATGGCACTAATAAAATACAAGCCTTTTTTGTTTGTTTCCTTTATATGAAAATATCAGTAGTCAGCAAAAAGAAAGCTTTCTTGAACAAATGACCATGAGAATCAGGGTAAAAGCAAAATAATGTTCACCACTGAAAATTTGGGGCCTGATAATAAATCAATTCAAAGACTCCTGCTACCTTCAGTTGGATGAATAGAATGAGGACCACAGAAAATAAGTTAAGCCCATCGTCCCTTGCACTTTCACACCTCCCTAGTCAAGGCCAACAGGCAACTTCTGCCAGCAAGCTGTTTGGCATACCTAACTAATACTAAGCTCTAAACTTCCATCACTGTAACTGCTATTTCTATCTTCATTAAGTATAAGGAGATACTAGGACATCAAGCCTCCTACAACAGCCCTGTAAAGCAGGTGCATTTTGTTGTGCTTTGCTCTGTCTGAACAGAATTGCACACAGGAATGTCTGAAAATATCAGGCAAATCTCTGCTGTGGTTCATTCTGCACTGATTTGAAATTACTATGAATCTTTCTATAGCTATAGCAGTGTGAACAGATGTCTAGAACAGTAGGCACAGAATAAGTGAGTGGCAACCTGCTCTGTGTATTGTCTGCTGAGTCTCAATGAAAAGCCGCATCCCTTTTAAATAGAAATATCCACAATGACTAAAAACCTCCAATTGAATAAAAGAGAATGCATGAAGAAAAAATCAATATTAAATGTCCAACAGATCAGTTTTCATGATTTCCTACTAGGGAGTCTTTGGGAGTGTTTTCTACGTAGCCACTGAGAAAAACTTGTAGCTTTGCAAGAGACATTTGAGAAAGATTAGAGATGTCTATTTGATGATTGCACAGCATTCACAGCAACTACTATGATTGGGAGACTTTCCTTCAGTTCCTTCTGGTACCACAGTTATTCACTTTCAAAGTAAGCAGTTCATTGCTTCCCTCATTATTTCTTTCACTTTCTGTGTTACCATAATAAAAACATTTCCTTGCCCCACACAGCTATTGTAAGTAGAAATACCTTTGCAGCTTGTGAGTTGCCAGTACTACTCCAGTAGCATGCAGATGTATAAATATTGCACAGAGATTTCTGCTGTGAGAATGTCAAACCTCCCAGTTGTACTTGCACAGGCATGCACGCACTCAGCAATATTGCCGAAGGAGATCTCCTCATCTTTCATAACTCATCAGCATTTGGTGAGCAGTGACATCAAAGTGGGCATATTGTTGTTAGATATCAAAGAAGTTTAAAGTTGATCACATCTTCTGAGCCAAGACTTGGTATTTTTTGACTTATTGTCCTGATTTATTTGTTTTCTGTATATAGAAAAAGAAAATCTTTCATGTTACTACTAGTTTATTATGATCAGTAATAGACTTGGAAGTTCAGTTTAGAATTTTGTTGGTATTTATTTGAGATAAGTAACTGGTATGGCTAGAGCGTGATTTGGTTTAGAATGAAATGAATTTTTTCCAATAAAAGAATTATTGCAAATTAAATGAATTTCAATTTTCAAAGCACATGAACACAGACTGCGTATGTCTAGTAAGGCAGGACAGCAGAATGAGATAGTATTATAGAATTTATATTTTTTGTGGTTACATATATTTTCTCAATAAATATTAAATGGTTTATTTTCAGTAGAGGCCAAGATTCCAGTCCTGAAGTCTGACCTACAGGTAGAAAAACCCATCTGCAACGTTCAGACTTAGTAGACTGGGAAACTAACATTCCCAAGCTCAAGTTTCTGATATATTGGTTAACACATCATGATCGTATATATTATCTGTATCAGAATTTTTGGTGGAGTTGGGTGATGGGAGTGCCGCCATGATTTCCCAGGTTCTTGGATTATGAGCAATGAAAACTAAGAAGCTAGATAACAGAAAATATTCAAACAATTGCCTTCCCATTATTTACAGCAATGTAAAATATCAGTAACCAGCAAAACAGAGGGAATTGAATGGGTATAATCAGAGTAGAATTTGAAGATGTGTAAGATGTGTCTGTTGAAGTGCACAGAGCTGTTTCACTCTTCTGACATAACATCATATCTAGGATGTCTTTTTTGGCATACACTCAGCCCAGGAAAAAGCTGACTGTCCTGTTTGAGGCAAGGAAGGGAGAAAGAATGGAAGAAAATCTGACCATAACAGTACTGTTGTTGACAGTCCCGTGGAGGGCAACAAAGATGATAAAGGGCCTGGAACAACTGCCTCATGAGGAAAGGCTGAGTGAACCGGGTCTGTTCAGCCTGGAGAAAAGAAGACTGAGAGGGGATCTTCTCAGTGTTTATAAATATCTGAAGTTTGGGAGGCAAAGAGACGGGGCCAGGATCTTTTCAGTGGTGTGCAGTGATAGGACAAGTAACAACGGCCACACACTGCAGCATAGGAAGTTCCACGCAAACATGCGTAAGAAATTCTTCATGGTGAGGATGATGGAGCACTGGAACAGGCTGCCCAGTGGAGTCTCTTTCTCTGGAGATATTCAAGGCTCGTCTAGACACCTACCTGTCTGGTCTCCTACCTGTAGAGAACCTGCTTTGGCATTGGGGTTGGACTCTATGATCTCTTGAGGTCTCGTTCAACACCTGCAATTCTGTGATTCTGTGATTCTGTTGTAAGTGCTTTCAGGGTTCATGTAAATATAATGGCAAGCATGAAGGAGATCAGTTCATGCATTGCCAAAAGGATTGCAGCAATTCACAGTACGAATGTAAGCTTTTCTTGAATAAAAGAAAAAAGTGTATACACTGTGCCCATTTTCTGTGTTTAGGCAAATTCAGCAACTGCATAGCAACTGGCGAGATTTGGATTTACTGTTCCGGCACACCTGAAAGCACACAATATACATCACTAGCTGTATATATATATGCATTGCAACACCGTCTTGGTGACAGATGATTTCTTCTCTTACAGTTGATCCCCAAAGGGTGAATGTGTTCTCCTTCGGGAATCCCCCACATCACTGCCACATGCTCTGCACATCCACTTCAGCACGTTGACCCTTGCTGTTATTGCTTAAAGGAGTAGAACAGGTTTTTTAAAATGAACAGAAATTATTTTCTCAGAAATGATTTTATGATGACAGGAAGACAGTGGAGGGAGCGAAAAAAGAGAATTTATGCCTAAGCAAGAGACAGAGAAAGGTCAGAAAGCAGTCTGTAGGACAGCAGAAACACTGCAGCTATTCCTCAGAACAACATCCCTGAGCAATGAAAGGAGACTAGAAGCCAATTGCATATGCCTCTGACGAAAAACAAAAAGTTAAAATAGAAGTCAGACTGTATTTTTACACTTTTTTTTGGTCATTGTTAAAAACAGTGCAATTTCCAGGTAGCTACCATGTCAATCACACATGTGACCTGCTGCTAATAAGGCTGGAGATAATGCAATTACTTATAATCAATCAGTAACATGTAGGATGGATTTCATTAGCAAAAGCATGTTCTGTTTTTATTGTGAGACATCTTTCTTTTAAAACCTTATACGGTGATATCAGATTTGCTTTGATGTTTCTTATTACTCCAGTTGCAGGATGTAAAAAACCCCATAAAGTTTAATTAATTAAATTTTGGGTTAAGAAGAGCTTCCTGTGGCAAATTACAATCAATGGGAAGAGAAGACTGTGGCATACCGAAAGGTGTTATATTATGTTGCCCTTCTCTAATGATGAGCAGCATAGTTCTCTGAAAATCTCTCTCATTGCATTGAATGAAATGGCTGAAAAAGTCAGGCTGTAGTGATCATGAAATTAACAGAGCTGCCTGCTGAGGAAGATTTCAAGAGGTATAAAGAACATTCCCTTTGTATCTAGAAAATAAATCTAGTCTTGTCTTGCAAACAAAGTGGATCTAGTACAACATTCCAGGAATTGCTATTGGAAACAAAAGTGTAATCACAGAAACACAGAACCATAGGGGTTAGAAGGGACCTCTGGAGATCATCTAGTTCAACCCCACTGCGAAAGCCGTATGCCTACAGTATGTTGCAAAGGAAAGTATCCAGATGGGTTTTGAATATCTCCAGGGAACGAGACTCCACAGCCTCTCTGGGCAGCCTGTTCCAGTGCTCTGTCGTCCTCAAAGTAAAGAAGATTTTCCTCATATTCATACAGAACTTCCTATGTTCCAGTTTGTGCCCGTTGTCCCTTGTTCTGTCACTGGGCACCACGGAAAAGAGCCTGGCCCCATCTGCTTGACTCTCACTCATTAGATATTTTTAAGCATTGATAAGATACATCTCAGTCTTCTCTTCTCCAGGCTGAACAGTCCCAGGTCTGTCAGCCTTTCCTCATAAGGGAGATGATCCAGGCCCCTAATCATCTTTGTGGCCCTCTGCTGAGCTCACTCTAGAAGTTCTCTGTCTTTCATGAGCTGAGGAGACCAGAGCTGAACACAGATGTGGCCTCATCAGAGCAGAGTAGAGAGGGAGGATCACTTCCCTTGACTTGCATGCCATGTTCTTTTTAATGTACTCCATGATACCACTGGCTTTCTTGGCCACAAGGGCACACTGCTGCCTCTTTTTTTGCAGATCTAGTTAGTTTAGCATCTTTGCAAGGAGTTCCTGTACTTTTCTTGATTTAAAAGGCTTAATGCATGTTAAATTGAGCTGTTAAATCTCATTATCGGCAAAATTTATTTTGATCACAGGATGGTCCTAAGCCAACGTATTTTGCATTTAATCTATCTTTTAACTTTTATCTCGGTTTGAAAGAGAAGACCCATGAAGTCACCCACCCTAAATAATACTTGGGGATATTCTAGATGAGTACACTGTTTTTCGGCACTCACAGAATGGAAATAGGCAATCTTCATTCTTTTTATAAGGTCTTATGGATTTCTACATTTTCAGTCTCCTGCTGCAGCATACAGAGGTTGCAGTATGTTCCAAATTTTTTAAGCACTGAAAGGAGAAATCTTTGTGACACTGAAGAGAGTAAAAATGCTCAAGGTATCACTTTTCTTTGCACTGGGCCTCTGGCTGGACTGGGAGGCTGATACAGAAAATTTAAAAGTGTAATGATACTACTGTTGCAATGACAGTGCTTACATGTCAGCAAAACCAGGCTTTGTCAGATCTAAGTACTCAATTAGTACTCAATTATTCTCCAAATGCTTTTTTTTTTTTTTTTAGATTCACATTCAGGAAAAATAAAACATTAACTGAGAGCTATCTTTGGTAGAAGTTTGGCATTTTTCTGTGGATATGAAAACAGAAAAACATAAATAATAGCCATTATGAAGATTGTTCAAATAAGTTCAATTTCTAATGCAGTTGGAGCTTCAAGAAGATGTGATTTGACTATGAAAAGATAAAATACTGGTCTCCTACTTCATGAGATTCAACCCAAAGCTTAGTCCTATGTATATCCAAATATATTTCTAAACCAGAATACATAGATTTTGTTTAAATCTGCATTTTTTCTAAAGAAGTAATCATTACTGGATGGCAGGAAAGTAAATTCCAATGAATTTATGACGAAAGATTTCTTATGAATGATAACAATTCTGATGTCAAAAAATGAAGTTCAACACCTCAAGACTATGGAATACAGTCTGCCAAACATGCTATGAGTACAGGCATTCCTGACTTAGTTATTGCTGTTGTGTTATTTGACTCGTATTAGTATTAATGCGAGACATGGTTGCAAATCATCACATTTAAATCCTGGATGTATTGACTTGTCAGTAAGAAGTATTAAATGGCATTTACTTTAAATAATAAAAGCTGAATAATTGATTTTATTGTTCATTCATACTCTGCCTTCTACTTAAGGCATTTACCTTTAATGCAAAATGGTCCGTCATACGCAGTTTTGGAGCAGTCGCAGGAGTAGCCATTGTATTTCTCAACACACTTGCCTCCATTGGCACAGTACATCCCATAGCTTGTGCAGTGACCAGAGCAGCCAGGATTCACCCCCGGGGTGATTTTTGCTCTCTCTTCCAAGTCCATTGTCACCCCATTCATCCTTAATGAACGAATACAACCTAGGAAGCCCCGCTGGCCTCCTGCAGCACCTGAGTAGGAACATTAAACCATAAGACAGCAGTGAATGGCAATTATCTTATAGGAAATATCCTGCTACGCTTGTGACAACAGTTGGAATTAACTAAATTATTTGTAAAGGTGAGACATTGCCACATCATAGTGAAACTGAAATCAGTGAAATCTCTGCTTTCAGACCATACCAAAAGTACACCTAAATGATAAGTGCCTTTGCTTTACACTGATAAGAGATTAGAAATTCTAGCCCTCCACTATAAGACTTCAAATTTCAAATTCAAGAGTTTTAGAGATGACTGTGGAAGAAATGAGCTTGGCTGTGTTGCTAAGATACAGCCTTATTCACCATGCAATTACTGCTAATGGATGCTAACAATAATACCATAATATGTTACAAATATGAAATATGTTTAATATATTTCAAAACTACTATGGGGAAAGAAGGAAAAGATTTAAATCTCCATTCTTAGCAGCAGTAGGAAATACAGATTCACATTCCCAGGCTTAATTGCCTGAGTATAGGCTGAAGGACACAGCACTGAAAAGTTGTATTTGGAAATCCAGGTTGGAATGATGGCTTTTCTTAGCAGTTGTAAAGGGCTGTTTCTTTTTCCCTGGTAAATCCATGCTGAAAAAATGATTTAATCTCAGCAAGTTTCATCCAGGACTGGGTTAAATACAAAAAAACCCAAAATACAATCAAATTACAAGTAGTTGTCATCCAGTCCTCTCATCCGTTTGATTGCTGCAGTACCACAGATGCTGAAGAGTCCTGCCTATGCCTGAGGAGATCTGAATGTTCATCTCTGCAGAGCACAGAGACTGCCTATGTCAGAGGACTAAACACATACCAATTGGGCTGCTTCAAAACAATGACAAAGACCAAAGATGCTGCTTCAAAGCAGCCTCTGGTAAGTGGACAATTTGAAGTAAGAGGAGGCAGTGCCTGATCTCTTCTGAACAGCACAGGGCAGAGGGCATTTCGTATGTTTCCAGTCTATGTAAACTAATATATATTGTAGTGATGAAAAAATCCTAATACATATAATTCCTATATCTTTCTTCTTCTGATGGGTGTCCTAGCCCATAGGGTTTGAAGTCATTATCCCTCAGGTTCTCTCATTGTCCCTTATTTATTTTAAAGAAAGCAGAACACAGAAATGTTACTTATTCAATGTTACTTTGCAGGCCCTGATGTTCAGGGTGTTCATTTGGGACATTTGAACTCAAATCAATTCCCTGTCTGACACTGGGCTAGAATTTAAATCAGAGATTCTATTCTTTGAATTCTCCTCTCTTCAAGTTATATGAAATGGTTCTGATTCAGAAAGAAAGAAAATTAGCTGCAGGTCTGGACATTTGGCTTTTGGCAATATAGGTAGTATGTATTTCAAAATAATGATGGCGTACCAGTTAACTCAGAACTACCAATAAAATTAAGTTATCAATAATTACCCAAGCATTCAGGCTGGAATATTTCCAGCTCTTCCTGTTTACACAAAAAGTCTTAGTATTTCTTTCAAAAGTTAAAGGCTTCTAAACAAACTTTTATTGAGATCACAGACAACGGTAAAGGAGAAACACAGCTTGTAAATAATGGTTGCACCTTCGGTGACACTTTATACATGGTTTGCAACGACAGTATTTTGTTTACCCATATGGCGAAGGCATTAAACATCTTAATTGATTTCTGCTGTTGAATCTGGACTAACAAGGAAAACAAATATGATGGCTTTTTTTCATTTCTCCCTCCCTTCTCCTGTTAACAGATATGTAGAGAGGTAGGTGCTTCTTTGTTCACCATGTAGTTCTGATTCCAGCTGGCACTTGTCATGCCTGCCCTTTGGAATCCTAGGGCTAACAGTATGAGAAATACAAGTACTGTTGAAACAGCATGCCCCGAATACACTGGAGACTAGCAAGTCCAGAAAGCAGCTGGATTCACTTGGTTCTGGAGAATGCATTTGTGTGACATGACGCAAGCAATGGGACTAAGGGGAAATGACTACAGTGATAGCTGTGAATGCAAAAGCTACAACTATAGTGAGGCTTGGATGGGCACAGCAGACTCACACAGTCCTGGCATGATTTCTGCAAAACTTTTCAAATCCATCATGAATAAGAATGTGAGAGAGTGAGAATCGGCAAAACAGGAGTTCGACAATACTGCATGCTACAGGAGATGCAAGCTGGGAAAGACAGAAATGACAGGTTGCCAGCAGAGAATCTTTTTCTCTTAGTTGATCCTCTTATCTCTGCAGTTTTGAATTTGCTTTTCNATTCCGTATGTGAGAGCAAAGCCTGATTACATTCTTTGCACCTTACCGACATAGAGCTGGCTGTACAATTCCAGTCGTGTGTGTCCTTCTGCCGGGGCTTTCCGTACCTCCAGAGGCAATTGGTCTACCTGCAGGCTAGCCTGTTTGACGTTCCTCTCAGCGTTGACCCGATGCCACTGGTCATCATTCAGCTGATTGGGTGACCGGACGATGATTTCGACAGGACCATTTCCAACATCAAATGAAAAGGAAACCTCTGTAGAAGCTGAAACATCAAGTAAAATCAAACAAACATTATGCTGCAAATAAGTACATTTGCACTATGTAAATAGAAAGGATTAATTTGAACTTGAAATACATGCTGCTCAAACACCTTTCAGAATTTATAAGCGTAATTAGCACCCTTTAGAGGTGAATAGAAGCTAAAGTATTTCCAAGAAGTTGTTATGAAAGACTACAGCAACTGATGGAAATCAAATCAGTTTATCTTGTAAAACTAAATCAGAATAAATTATACCCTCAAAGTATTTTTATTTCAACTAATAGCCTAAATAATATCGAAAAAAATGCTAACAGACATTTAGGAGAAAACATCAATAGATCCTGAAACAATCAAATTTATTTTTAGTCTTTTTTTCTCATTTTCTAATTTCCATAGCTTGTTTTTTTTTTCTTATTCTGAAGAGCAGTTATTTCTACAATGAACTAATAAACATATGAAGTGGTGATAATGAACCACTTGAAATTTTATGGTTGAAAAATAAATGGATTCTTAACAAGCACTATAGTGCTCAATTTATAATAAAAGATTCAAAGAATGTTTACATATTTTACAAATGTCCGATGGGCTTTTCCAGACATTCCTCCAGGTCCTATTCAGGAGACTGTATAATTGATGGTAGTGGTTATACAAGAATGGTCATTAATACATAGATGATTTTTGCTAAAAAAATATAATTATAAATATCCTACTGGNGTACAGTCATACAAGTGTTCAGGAAGGCAACTTATTGTGTTAACTGGTGCAAGCTATATATGAGGCAATGAGCCTCATATTTAATAAACAATATTTAAATATTAAATATAATATAGTATAGTATAGTATAGTATAGTATAGTATANCGGACGATGATTTCGACAGGACCATTTCCAACATCAAATGAAAAGGAAACCTCTGTAGAAGCTGAAACATCAAGTAAAATCAAACAAACATTATGCTGCAAATAAGTACATTTGCACTATGTAAATAGAAAGGATTAATTTGAACTTGAAATACATGCTGCTCAAACACCTTTCAGAATTTATAAGCGTAATTAGCACCCTTTAGAGGTGAATAGAAGCTAAAGTATTTCCAAGAAGTTGTTATGAAAGACTACAGCAACTGATGGAAATCAAATCAGTTTATCTTGTAAAACTAAATCAGAATAAATTATACCCTCAAAGTATTTTTATTTCAACTAATAGCCTAAATAATATCGAAAAAAATGCTAACAGACATTTAGGAGAAAACATCAATAGATCCTGAAACAATCAAATTTATTTTTAGTCTTTTTTTCTCATTTTCTAATTTCCATAGCTTGTTTTTTTTTTCTTATTCTGAAGAGCAGTTATTTCTACAATGAACTAATAAACATATGAAGTGGTGATAATGAACCACTTGAAATTTTATGGTTGAAAAATAAATGGATTCTTAACAAGCACTATAGTGCTCAATTTATAATAAAAGATTCAAAGAATGTTTACATATTTTACAAATGTCCGATGGGCTTTTCCAGACATTCCTCCAGGTCCTATTCAGGAGACTGTATAATTGATGGTAGTGGTTATACAAGAATGGTCATTAATACATAGATGATTTTTGCTAAAAAAATATAATTATAAATATCCTACTGGGATTCAGTACTATTTCATAGTGGAAAAACACTAGATGAAAGAGTTACTACAGAACGGATTACCAGTGATAGCTTTCACAAAGGAGCATATCAGAGGAAAATAAAGACAACCAAGACTTTCATTTAATTTGTTTTTCTAAAATCTAAGATAAAGTCATTTCATTCTTCTGAAAAACCACTGGTGCACATTTATGTTCTTGGTGTTCCAACACAGTTG
The DNA here is from genome assembly GCA_013396635.1 of Penelope pileata. Classification (NCBI taxonomy): domain Eukaryota; kingdom Metazoa; phylum Chordata; class Aves; order Galliformes; family Cracidae; genus Penelope; species Penelope pileata. The sequence goes on from WBMW01001630.1 coordinate 57,092, forward strand.
TGGTTTCTGTTATGGTTGAATTAATAAAAATCTTACCCAGCAAAACTGATAGATAGCGGTAGAAGCCAGTCTATGATAATTATCTCTAACAATACATTTGTGAATGATCTACTTTGCTTTGCTCAGACTAAATTAAGCTGTAAACATTTTTATGAAGACTAGAATAAAGATTTAACATGAAATGTTTTCAAACAAATTTTTTTATAAAAAGGTCACCTTTGATTTTTTTTTCTGCTAAAAGAAACAACAAAATAATATTTAATTACTGTTTTAATCTCCATTCTGTGCTGAACGAAATAGTTCAATTTCTTGTATGAACTGACTTTCATAAACCATGAATTTAGTCTTTTTGGACTCTTGCACATTTCAAGACAGAAAATCTGTATGAGGCAAAGCTCACCATTAAAGAAATAAAGATGTTTCGTTTTTATGCTATCATGCCTTATAATTTCAGGGATTCTGCCAATAAGCTCAGGCTAACTAGACAATACAGTAGAATCTCTTCAGTACTTAAGTTGTATGGTATATTGACGTTCATTTTCAATATGTGTGTATATGCCAATTACTTTTTCCTTTGAAGAAATCCCTCAGGTCTCTTCACTGTCGGGTTTGTCTTGCTTCCCAAAAGCTGTCTGTCTACAGGACTGTAAAATGAGAACTTTTTCAAAAGCAACAGATAACAATCAATATTGTTTCTGGGTGCCTTGAGCGTAAAATCATCCAGGATTTTGGAAACTTCTGTAAGCATACTTCTTAATTTGCAAGCTCTTGATCTTCTGAATGGAAGAATTTTTTTTTATTTTTTTTTTAAGAGAAGTTATTCTGCCTTTAAAAGAGAAAGGGGAACGGAAAGAACTGGCAGGTAGAGATATTACATGTAGAAGTTTTTACGCTTGTACAGCCCAGCTATATGCATATCTTTTGATTGACTGTTTCACAGTCTGAGTACTTGTTTTATGATGAAATTAATACTTATTGGAGAAAATTATTTGCTCTGAAGTAAAAGTAACTGTAGCATATGTATAAATTCATTTTATGTTTTTATAATAAATCTAGTTGTTAGAAAAGGATAAGCATTCCAGAACAATCTTCTCATCACAGTTTTGTTTTCAGTGCATGTACCTTCTAGATTGCTGAAAGTTTGCGATATGGAAGAGCAGCACAGAATCTATGGATTGTGCTGATCCATACTCAAGCAACATAAACATATGGCTTTTGTAAACCAAAGGAGAGGAAACATTTGCTAGACTGAAAAAACAGGAAGGGCATCAATGCAGATAGCCACAGGCTGCATGGCAGCATCTCACACGCGAGTTCTGTTAGTTTCTGCTCTTCATCCTCAGTTTCCATCCCCATCTATCCCCATTCTATTCTATATATTCTATCCCCATCTGCTAGTTAGGCACAAGGATAAAGGGGAAATTGCTCTTCTCATGTGGGTAATAAATTGCCCTATTTGAATATCAGGCTTTCCTGCACAACTTACCACAACTGAAAATAAATCTTGCCTCGAAAAGAATTATGTTTGCAGTTTTTTCAGACATAGTGGTTTTTTTGTTTCCAACTTTCATATTGTTCCAGAGCAGAATGAGACACAAAACCATTTGGGTCACAAATTTCCCTGAAGAATTTCAATGTTTTTCAGTTTAATTTGATAGCTTCCTACTGGTGTCTGAGATGAAGAGATTCCTTAGTGTCCTATGCATTCTTTGATGTGTGGCTTATGCAACATACTTTTCTAGGAGATTCTTTTTCCAAAAAGTGAACTTCTGCTAAGAAAGCAAAATAACAAATCAATTCAAAAAAACAATGAAGGTCACACCAGTTTCCCGGCTCAGCTACAAAGATGAAGCAGTGAAAAATGCAAGGTGCATTTACATTAACTTAAGGTAATTTAAAGAGTATCATGTAGAAATTTAATTGATGTGGTAGAGTTCCATTTTAGGATGCCTCAGGAGAAAGAACTGATGTAGTTATTAAAATCTGTAAGAAAATATATTAATATATATAAACTCAACATGAGCCGGCAGTGTGCGCTTGCAGCTCAGAAGGCCAACTGCATCCTGGGCTGCATCAAGAGAAGTGTGGCCAGCAGGTCGAGGGAGGTGATTCTGCCCCTCTACTCTGCTCTCGTGAGACCTCACCTGGAGTACTGTGTCCAGTTCTGGGGCCCCCAACACAAGAAGGATGTGGAGCTGTTGGAGTGAGTCCAGAGGAGGGCCACGAGGATGATCAGAGGGCTGGAGCACCTCCCCTACGAGGACAGGCTGAGAGAGTTAGGACTCTTCAGCCTGGAGAAGAGAAGGCTGCGGGGCGACCTGATAGCAGCCTTCCAGTACCTGAAAGGGGCCTACAGGAAAGCGGGGGAGGGGCTTTTTACAAGGATAGATAATGACAGAACAAGGGGTAATGGTTATAAACTGGAAGAGGGTAGATTTAGACTGGATATAAGGAAGAAATTCTTCACTGTGAGGGTGGTGAGACACTGGAACAGGTTGCCCAGAGAAGTCGTTGATGCCCCCTCCCTGGAAGTATTCAAAGCCAGGCTGGATGGGGCTTTGGGCAACGTGGTCTAGTGGGAGGTGTCCTTGCCCATGGCAGGGGGGTTGGAACAAGATGATCTCTAAGGTCCCTTCCAACCTGAACCATTCTATGATTCTATGATTCTATATTAATCAATCATGTGTTAGAGCATTCAGTTTGGGGGAATGAGAGCTGTCCCCGAAGAAGCAAATAGCAGTGGGAATCATGGTCTCTGGTCTGTCACTGCTTCTTGTCTGATTTTAGAGAAGATATGTTACAGCTAAGTAGCCTTAGAAATAACCAGGCACAAGAAGCAACATGGGACTTTTATCTTCAAGTGGAAATATTAGAGACTACAGAGCTGTTGGTATCCCTTGCCCACAGAACACTCACCCTGAAGACCTGCCCCTGCTCTCATTAGCAAGCCACCCCATTCACAATAGCCAAGTTCACTGATCACTCCTTGGAGAGGCTTTAGGTTTGCCTAGCATTGCAAGGGTTATTAAACCAAGGGATTTCTCTGAATGTAGGGGCTGTAAATAATACTAGCCTTCTACAATAAATTAATAAGAAAAATCCTTCCTCTATTACATGTTTGTGTCAAGATGAAACACAAGTTGACCTTTCTCTCTCTAAGCCTCATCTTTTTCTGCTCTAAAACTGTGTTACTGTTTACTTATTTCAGAATAATAACAGCGGGAAACAATTCATTAGTGTCTGCAAGTTGCTCGAATGTTCTGGGATGAGAAGAGCTACAGAAGTGTGCAGAATATCTTTTTCATTACAATAATATGACAGTGGCATCAAGAGAGTTTTCTGAAAACAAATTAATTCACCACTGGTTTTTCTAGAGCAATGTTCTTGGAGTTCTGATGCAAAACTACTGTTGATGGATGATTCCTCCCATATGCTCAGGAATAGGTACCTTCTAAAATTTGCTTTCAGGAACACATCTTCTCCAAAATCTGTGATTTCTCTTCTTCAAAAAATTCAGATTTGATTAATTTGACAAACATCTCACAGGCATGAAGAAATTGAATTTTCATATTCAAAACTCTCTGAATTCTTCAATGTACATCTCCTAAATGAACAAAATCATACTCTTGCTCATTTTATTCTAGTCAGATTTCTTGATATTCAACAGGTATTTAAGCAGACTCCTGCTCGCTGCAGAATTTTAAGGATCCGAGAGTTACATTTCCCTCCAACTCTACATGAAATTTTGTAGAGAAATCATTGGTGTGTTTTATTTGGCAACATTTGACCCTTGAGTTCTTATAAAAAATAAGAGCATTAGGTTAGCCTGTGAAGATCTCAAGAATCCATATCAGTGTTGGCCGATACAGACTTCTGTTTCCTCTCAGTCTCCGAGGTCAGC